>CAJHQQ010000133.1:0-344995 GCA_905132885.1 Moricandia moricandioides
TTAACATATTCATTAGATGCCACCCGTTCTCGGTGCCACATACAATCAACTTTACAATCATCCATACATACATTCATATCAATTGTAATACCAATTGTAACATTCAATATTAACCTAGGCATGTACTTCTTTCTAGCAACCTAGCTTTCATCATTATTCATCACAAACCACATAACAACAAATTACACAAGCAATCATCCATCAATATTCATCCAGATCAACACAAGGCAGTCCATTAAGTCCTTTAAACTGTGTGAAAGTTCTTATGCATCATGATCTATTCATCTAACAACTTAATTCCAACTATGATCTATCAACCTAACTTATCGATTATCCGAAACATAATTCAAACATCAACCAATATAGAGGATTATGAGAAGAAACTGAGTTTGAATCACCTCACCTTAGAAATAGATATGGAGATCTGGAACAAGAAAAATATATTATAGATCTGAGATAATCCAAATAGCTTCTGATCAATCACTAAAATTTAAGCGAGAAAATTGTAGAGTTTTCTGTGAAGTTTTCCATGAAGTCTTCTACTGCATTATATGTTAGAAGACTTCCCGGGAAGTCTTCTGAAAGCCTTTCAAAATCCTAAAATCAATTAATTAACAAAAAACACTTCCTTAAACATAAAATAAACTTAGAAAGTGTTTAAAATCATCTTATTAGAGGATCACTAACACATATTCGTCAAATTCAAAAAATAAAAAGTTAAAAAGATAAGATTTCAAAATCTACCCCTAAAACCACCTACAATACGATAACACATGTTATTAAACCCTAAACCAATGAATATCATGATTCATTCTAAATTAAATCATCTAGGTTGAAAACAATTCAATTTAGTTGATATAAATTTACTTCATTTACAAATATTTGTGGTTACATGATTTCTATTTTTCCCCATATAAATATTTTTTTATAAATTTTATAAATTATTTTTAAGATTTATTGTTTTAGAAGAATACTAGAGAAGTCTTCCGTAGAAGACTTACATGGAATCCTTCTCACACGAAAATGTTATTATGGTAAAATTGAATATAGTTTTTTTGTTTGCTCACAAGGAGTTTGTTGTATTTTTAATAGCCTTTTTGGGTTAATTTTACATTTGATTGAATTTGGGGTACACTTTTTTCATTTAAAATCAAGTTTTAAGTATTTTTTAGCAATTTCCCTTTCCTTTTATATTTCAAGGTCCAAATTTTTTAAAAACTGTAAAATAGGCCCCAAATCTCACAAAATAATATATATATATATCATACTTTGTTTATACTTTATACATCTTGATACATGGTCCAAATAATTTTGGGCCGACCTCTATATTACAATGGATTAAAAGAAAATAAAAGTAACTGTAACAATTTATCTTATTGGTTGAAGTCATGTTGTCATTCACAAAAGAATGAAACCCAGATTGTAAGAATAATAAGAAAACAAACATTCAAAATACAATATAAACACTTTCGTTCAGACAGAAACATTAAAAAAAATATTGAAAATTTTAATTTTATTGCAACGAAATCAGATTTGCTAAAATGAATGTTAAAAAACGAGATAGTGCATAAAAGAACTATCAATAACGAATAACTAGATTTTTATCCGCGTTTAAAAATAGCGGGTATTTGTTTTGTTGATTGTTCCTATAAATTTTGTATAACTCATATGATTTGATTATATAGAATATTGAACAAAATCTCAATTTTGTAGAGTATTGCAAAATGACTATTAGTTAAACATTGTAGTTGTCCCTCAAGTGTTATATATATAATTTCTAAATAAGTGAAACAATGTTTGTCGATGAAATTTGTACTTGTGCAAATTTTATATTTACCGTAATTGTTAAAAGTTAATTAATTATATAATTCCTTAAATTTATGAAAATATATAAAGTGGACTATTTTCGTTTCAAAATTATGAAAATGTCCTAAAATATATTTGTAATAAATTTACTGAATTATACTAGATTTTAAAATAACAGTAGAACTAATTTATGATGTTTATTATTAATAATTTAGATCAACCGTATGAAAATTTTGAATTTGAAGAATATTCTGATTTTAAATTGGAAAATTATCCTAGTGACAATATACTCAAGTTTTTATATCTTCGTAAGGCATTAGATGTATGGGCAAATGATTCAAAATTGAACATATAATGAAAAATACAAATAGTCAACTAAGATCACTCATAATTGTTTAGATCCCAATATGTACTATTTTGATTAATTTAGTTTAATTCTTTGCAAGGCCGACCTTAAAAATTTAAATTTGACCAAAATATCCTTAACGAATAATCAAGTTTAGACATACAATAAATGGCGATTTTGGAAAATTTAATCTTTTCATCAAGGGTATAATTTGAGAATGATCCTCTTTTAATGATATTGATATTCTCGAATACAAGCATTTAAAGGTTTTGTCGTTACTATATCATAGCTTAAACCACTGCTTTTTTTTTGTTATCTTTGCATAGTTCTTCTCTCTTCTATTTTATTTTTAAGGATTTCAACAAAATGTTTCTGTAATGACCCAACTCATTATCCAGCCCACAAATTTAAACCTGTCAAGACACATGCCCAGTCAAAATGAACTAAGGTATTTTTTTATAAATACACACTCTCATCACTTTGTTTTTTCACCAAGCCATCAAGAACATAAGAGAGAGAGAGAGAGTGAGCTAAAGGGGAGTGATCATTTTGCAGTAAGAGAGTCTTCGGAACTCATCGCCGAAGCCGCCTCACCCCGCGATAGTGTCAAGCTCGCCATCACCGTTAGCCGCAGGTAACCACTAGAAAAAAACCATGCATTAAGTTCAGTTTCGATTCCGTTTAATAAATCGACCATAACTTCTTAACCGTTGGGTATTTTGTGTATTCAAGGCCACCATCGCTTTCTTATCGTCGAGGTGAATCCGTAGCTGTCAACCACGCCGGAATCAGAGTCCAGACGAAGCCGCACGCGCCCCTGCAAGTTTTGTCGTCCTCGCGCGTGTCGTCCATGCGTCATCGCCGGAAATCGTCTCTACCGCCGCTCTGCCACCCGCCACCACCGTCCTCTGCCGCAGCTCCGCTGGCTTCCGTCGACGCCGCTGACAAACTTTCCGTTAAACCGCCGTTGCCCTCCACCGTTGCCCTCCACCGTTGCCGCCGATGACCATCGCCGGTGACTCAGCCAACTCGGCCGAGTCGACCCGGTGAGTCAACTCGGTTGACCCGGTAAAATGATGATCTGACTGGTTTAAACTAATTTCGAATTGGTTAGGGTAAACCGGGCGGTTAAAATTAATTAGATTTCGGCTAGGTTAAACGGGTTGATTTAATTAATTAATTAATTACAGTTAAAGTAAACCGGATTGTCCAATTAAAATCAAACCCGGTTAAGGAAAACCGGTTAGTTCAATTCGATCTCAATTTGTTCAAGGGTTGACCAGCTTGGGTTAGAGTTTACTGGGTTGACTTTAAACCAACAGGTTGACTTTTCCGTACACACCAGTTTTTCACCGTTCGAAGGGCGTTCTGACTCGAAATTTTGATCTCATTTCAGATTTGGAGTCTATTTGAGAAGCTGGAGTTCATAGACACCACTTTTCCATATTTCTAAGGTGAGGGTTATTCTCGTACATGGTTTAGGACTTGAATAAATATAATTTAGTTCTAATATGTTCCGCCTCTGTGAAATTGAGCTTGTCTGGAGTCTGCTTGTTATAGTATTAGGTCCAGTGATTAAACTGGATATAGGGTGTTAGATGGTCCAAAATTGCTGGTTTCATTTATAATTGATATTATAAACAAATATATATTGAGTATTGCGGTGATAGTATATTAGCTGACTACATAGACGTAATTTTGTAGGTCGGTCGGTGACCAGTAGATTTGGTGTGGAGATGCTGCAACACAGCCTAGTCGACCTGTTGTGCCAAGGCTTCGAGGTCGATAAATCGTCTACGGGCGTGTGTTACCGAGCACTGTGTCGGTGGTGTTTTTGGCATGTTAGTTGGCAGCAGGAGTGCACCTCGGTAGGACTATTGTTTGTTCTTTGGGTACTTTAGGTACCTTGTTTGCTATATATGTTAGGATTAGTTTATATTAATTCAGAGTGCTATGTTCAGGTCTATGGACTTCAGGTGTAGCATTCCATACCTCACTGAGTGACTCCCCTGTTACTCACCCCTCTTTCTTTCCCGTTACAGGTGAGACCGTCGAGCATGAGTGATTATACTGGACTTGATATTCTTGGTGCTATTTGGGTTTTTGGGCCTTTGGGCTTCTATCTATTGTTTATGTTATTTCATATTTCAAACTTTCAAATGTTTATGTTATCTGCTGGATGTCCAGCGTGGATGTGGACTTTTACGTATTTATATGTGGAGAATTCGGAGTTTATTATTAGTATTTTATTTTGTATTATTTTATGGAAAACATGATCTTACAAATTTTTGGTATCAGAGCGGGGTTCCGTCCCGGCTTCGACCTGGGATGGCAATTTGTTGGGACTCGGTTTTATTAATCGGTTTTAAATGATTTTTAAAATATTTTTTTGAGATTAAAAAAAAAATACCAATAGCACATTTCCGTCCGATATTACTCCTTCAAGTTTTCAGCAGAAGTTAACTTAGATTTGTCTTCTTTTCAGATGCCGCCAAAGAGAAAAGCCAACCGCGCCTAGATCGCCAGAGAATGCTATAGAGGCAGGAACTGAGAATGAGCAGCCCGCAGTTCCGCAGCCTGCTGCTCCAGCGATTGATCAGGAGGCCATGAGGCAGATGGTTCAGGAGGCAGTTCAAGAAATTGTTCAGAAGGTGGCCAGGCAGGCCGCCCAAAAGGCTGCCCAGGTGGCTGCACAGGAGGTTACCCGTCAGATGGCTGAAGCCCAGCATGGTACTCAGGTTCAGATGCAGCAGGGTCCTCAGGTTCAAATGCAGCAGGGTCCGCAGATTCAGGTCCAGCAGGGCTCAACAGGTTCATCACATTCCCGATCAGTAGGTTCCCCTTCCTCAGCTTTCATTGCAGCATGTTTCAGCTCAGAAATTTGTTCAGTGTGTTCAGGATCTACCGCCACCACCACCGCAGCCTCAGATTTACCCGGGTTATGATGAGAGGTTCTACAGGCTGACATGTCAGTTGAGAAACATGGATATGGAGCATTTTAGTGGGACGGTGAATGCCATAGATGCACATGATTGGAAGCTAAGCCATGAGCGAAAATTGGAGATTATTGAGTGTCCACCAGAGTTGGTGCAGAGATTGACTATGCAGTACTTGCGTGGAGATGTTCTTGTATGGTGGGAGGGGATACAATTGAGTCACTTTGGCACAGGGAGGCTTACCTTTGTAAAATTTCATCAGGGAGTTCAATAGGAAATACTTTACAAAGGAAGCTTGGATAGGCAGAAAAGTGCTTTCGAGCATGTAAGCCAGGGTGAGATGTCTTACAGGGAGTATGAGCGGAAGTTTAACCACTCTGCAGATTTGCTGGAGGTGGATTCCAGAGGAAGATCTGATCAGAAAGTTTTTGGATGGGATGCGAGTGGATATTCACAATAATTGTCGTGTCGTCACTTATCATAGATTGGGAGATTTGGTGGAGAAACCTGATGAGCAGGAGGCAGGTCTAGCAGAGGAGCAAAAACTTGCTAAAGCAGTTCTGGTGAAGCCTGGAAAAGCTCCAGAGTCCCAAAGTAGAGCAGAGGATAAGTTGGGATTACCGAGATGTCCTTGTTGGTTAAGACTTGGTCTTTTCGGGGTGTCTTTGAACCGAGGGCTAAGCAGATTTAAACTGCTGACACAGAGAAGCTGGTAGCAGTTGGCATTCATCGCGACGTACCAGTTATGCTTGGAGGAGTTGATTTGCTCGGAGACTTGACAGAGATGGAGATGAGTTTCTATGATGTTATACTTGGGATGGATTAGTTGACGTGAGACATCGAGTAATCTTGGATTGCCCGGAGGAAAGAGTTAAAATTCCTAGAGCGGAAGGGAATATCATTTTTCAGGGGATTCAGACACCTCACATAGTTCCCATTATCTCCATGTTGCGTGCCTAGGATTTATTGGAGAGAGGACCAGAGAGATTTTGACGACCATTTTGATGGTTAATGATGGTCAGCATGAGCTACATGATGTTCCAGTAGTTGCTGAGTTTGAGGATGTTTTTGAGGCTTTAAAGAGGTTACCACCAGCCAGAGAAGACGTTCTTGCGATTGAGGTGAACAAGAAGTAGCACCGGTTTCACGAGCTCCATATTGGCTAGCACCACCAGAAATGGCGGAGTCGAAAAAGCAGTTGGAGGAGTTATTGAGTAAGAATTTTATCAGGCCCGGTACTTCACAGTGGGGAGTACCGGTACTGTTTGTGAAGAAAAAAAAAGATGGAAGTTTCAGGCTTTGTATTGACTACAGAGGTTTGAAAAAAGTCACCATTAAGAATAAGTATCCGCTTCCACGTATAGATGAGTTGTTGGATCAGTTGCAGGGAGCTTCATGGTTTTCTAGGATTGCATTGGCATCAGGATACCACCAGATTGCAATAGCTGAGGGAGATGTGTGGAGAACAGCATTCTGTACACGCTATGGACATTATGAGTTCGTAGTGATGCCATTTGGGTTGACAAACGCACCTGCGGCATTCATGAAGCTTATGAATGATGTGATTCACGAGTATTAGGATAAGTGCGTGATTGTCTTTATCAACGATATTATGGTTTATTCACAGAGTAGAGAAGGGCATGATGAACATCTATGGATTGTGTTGGGTAAGTTTCGAGAGCATCAATTGTTTGCTAAGCTGATTAAGTGAAGTTTATGGCAGAGGAAGATTGGATTTCTTGGTCATGTGGTTTCAGAAGCAGAAGTTGCTGTAGAAAAAGAAAAGATTACCGCAATTTCAGAATGGCCGAATCCTAAGATTGCGACGGAGATTCATAGTTTTCTCGGTTTGGCAGGGACTACAGGAAGTTCGTCAAGGGTTTAGCTAGCATTGAAAAACCGATGACGAAGCATACGGGAAAGGACGCCAAGTTTGAGTGGACAAATGATTGCTCAAAGAGTTTCACTGAGTTGAAGCGACTGTTGACACAGACGCCAGTTTTGGTACTTCCGAGGCCAGGGATACCATATGAGGTTTACACTGATGCGTCAGGTACTAGATTGGGATGTGTATTGATGCATGAAGGTCATGTTATTTCATATGCATCACGTCAGTTGAGGCCTCACGAGACTAAATACCCTACGCAATATTTGCAGTTAACAACATTTGTATTTGTGTTGAAAATCTGGAGGTCGCACTTGTATGGGGAAAAAGTGAAGATCCTCACACACCACAAGAGTTTGAAGTACATCTTTACTCAGACGGACTTGATTTTGAGGCAGCGCAGATGGATAAAGCTGTTAGCAGACTACAATTTGGAGATCATTTATCATCTGGGTAAGGCTAATCAGGTAGCGGATGCTTTGAGTATGCGTGGGAGTGATGTTTCAGGAACCAGAGAGGTTCAAGAGTTTACTGAGATGCTCGCTAGTCTCAGGTTGTACGCCACTACTGTAGATGGAGAGGCAACTTGCCTCGAGGCTATAGAGCAGGCAGATTTGCTGTGGAGAGTGTGAAAAGCCCATGATGCTGATGAGGCTTTGTGTAAGTAGATCGAGATCGAGAATTGGATATCATACTACTTCGAGTGGGATGTTCATGTACTGAAACCATATTTGTGTACCCAATGATGAGCTATTATGGAAGGAGATCTTACATCAAGCACACCATTTGCGTTTTTCTATCCATTCGGGAAATACTATCCATTCTAAGATGTACATGGATCTGAAGCGCTATTATAATTGGCTGGGTATGAAGAAAAATGTTGCTACATTTGTATCGCAGTGTCAGATGTGCCAGATGGTTAAGGCTGAATATCAGGTACCCAGCGGGTTATTGCAGAACTTGCCGTTGCCAGAGTGGAAATGGGACATGGTGACTATGGATTTTGTGAGTGGACTTCGGATAACATATGGTGGGAAGAATAATATTTGGGTGACTGTGGATAGACTCACCAAGTCTGCACATTTACTAGTAGTTAAGAAAACCGACAGAGCGAGTCAGTTTGCGCAGACTTACATCAGTGAGATTGTGAGGCTGCATGGAGTTCTTGTGAGCAGTGTATCAGATCGGATGTAAATTTCACGTCTGTATTTTGGAGATATTTTCAGAAGGCGCTGGGGACGAAGGGCCATATGAGCACATCTTATCACCTCAAGACATAAGGTCAGTCCGAGAGGACTATTCAGACCTTAAAGAATATGCTCAGAGCTTGTATCCTAGATTGAGAAGGAAGTTGGACAAAGTATCTACCTTTAGCGGAGTTTGCCTACAACAACAATTATCATTCAAATATAAAGATGTCACCATATGAGGCTCTTTATGCTAGGCCTTGTCGCACACCGCTTTGTTGGACATAAGTGGGGGAGTGATGTGAGACAGAACCAGCAATGGTGCAGGAGACAGTAAAGCATGTTGAGATGCTCAAGGTTTGGCATAAGGAAGCCCATGACCATAAGAAGAGTTATGCAGATAAGCGCCGTAAGGATTTGGAGTTTGAGGTTGGCAACTTAGTATACCTAAAAATGAGGATATTTCAAGGAGGATCTAAGACTCGAAAGCTAAAGAAACTTAAACCAAGGTATATGGGACTGTATCCTATCTTGAAGAGGATATGAATAGTTGCTTACCGATTGGATTTATCAGGGGAGTTAGAAGGCTTCGATGACGTGTTTCACGTGTTTTTTTTTTCGGAAAGTTGTGAGAGAACCAGAGCTTATTTTGCAGAAGCCGCCTAGAGGTCTTGGTAAAAAAATTGTGTGCGACATGTCAGTCAGTAGAGATTTTGGATCGGCAAGTGAAAGCAGATCAGAGAATGATGACCATGTTGGTCAAGGTTCTCTGGGAGAGAGACGGGATTGAGGAGGAGACTTGGGAGTACGAGCTCCACATGCGAATTGATTACCTGGAGCTTTTCAGGATGTTGTTGGGGAGTCAGTTGGGAACTCGAATTCGGGGTCGAGTTCCTTATTAGCGGGAGAGAGTTGTAATGATCCAATTCATTATCCAGCCCACAAATTCCAACCCGTCAAGGCCCAGGCCGAGGCCTAGTCGAAATGACCAAGTTATTTTCTATAAATACCCACTCCCATCACTTTGTTTTTCACCAAGCCATCAAGAAAATAATAGAGAGAGAGAGTGAGCTAAAGGAGACTGATCATTTTGAAATGAGAGAGTCGTCCGAGTTCGTCGCCAGAGCCGCCTCACCCCATGACAGTGTCGAGCTCTCAACCACCGTTAACCGCTGGTAACCACCAGAAAAATCGCATGCATTAAGTCCAATTTCGAGTCTGTTTAGTAAATCGACCATAACTTCTTAACCGTTGGAAATTTCGTTCATGGAAAGACAGCATCGCGTTTCTCTCGTTGCTATGAAACCGTAGCCACCGATCACGCTGCAATCGGAGTCTGGACGAAGCCGCATGCGCCCTGCAAGTTTTATCATCCGCTCGCCTGTCATCCATGCGCCGCCGCCAGAAATCGCCTCTGTCGCCGCTTTGTCGCCGGCCGCCACCGTTGAAGAACCCAAATATCGGATCACTCGACCGATACGGTTGAGATGAAATCCAAATGGAGAACTGATGGATTGTAGGGTCGCATAGTAGTTGCGGAAGGCTACTGATACGGGGTGCCTAATCGTTGCCAGATGTGACGCACAAGTCCAACGAAGAAGCAAACTCGTTCCGTTGCTTAATATGACTCACAAGACCAACATAAAAGAGGTGTTTACTTAGAGCTAACCACACCAAGAAAACTCAAGATGTTCTAAGCAAAGAACAGAGAGTAAAAACTCAAAAAAAGTTGAAAGGAAATCGATTTCTGTATTCAGAAAAGAGATTACATATTTATAGTATGCAGATTTCCTATGCAATAGAAAATTAAATAGGAAATGAAAAACATTGACTGGATGGTTGAAGGTCAGTCAATGGTGTTGTAAACCATGAAGACTGGTCGACTGACCCTTCGGCTACTCTTGTCCAGGTTTGATGAACCTTGATACTCGACCAACAATAAGGAGAAGGACACATGGAAGGTTGTTCATATGGTCCACTGGATGATTCTCACAAACTCATCTGGTCCCAATGAAGGTTAAGTCATCTGAAAGCTTTAATATCCTTGCCTTAGAAATATTTGGATGCTCAAAGTTCAGGAACTGATCGAAATGTCAGATCAGTTCATCAGTACGGTCGCCGGTACTGTCCAAATGGGCCAAAAGAGAGAATCCACGGTCGGATTTTGATTCCACTCGTTCGAAGTCGATTCGGGCTTGACCGTTGGTCTTAGAAAGGCGAGTTGGTCGGAAAAGATGAGCTCCAGTTCGGTCAATTCGGTGGTCTGGTCGTGGATCCTGATGAAGTTCCATTCCGGACGTACGCGGATAGATCCGTTACACGGCCCAGTCCGTCTGTGCGGTACGATCAGAAAACTGAACCTCAGTTGAAATGTCCGGGACGTCTTGTTCTACGTGCTGGTCTGGTTCCATGAACTGATCTGTGGACTGGGGCACATCATTCCATCCTTCTTCAAAAGGATTTGTCCACAAATCCGGATCATCTACAAGAAAAAGGAAAGATCGGAAACATTAAAACTTGAAGAGATGTCATACTTACCTTGAAGATCAAGCTGGTAAGCGTTGTCATTGATCTTTTTGAGTATCTGAAATGGACCATCGACCCGAGGCATGAGTTTGGACTTTCTTTCTTCTGGAAATTGTTCCTTCCTTAAGTGTACCCAAACAAGATCACCTTCCTTGAAAATAACTTCTTTTCTTTTCTGGTTTGCATATCTTTTGTAGCCCTCGGTTATTGCTTCAATGTTTGTCCGAACTTTCTCATATACCTTCTTGATTGTGTCCACCATCCTCTTGCCATCTGTACTAACTCTTTCCCTCAAAGGCAAAGGTAAAAGATCAAGTGGGGACAAAGGATTAAATCCATAAAGAACCTCAAAGGTGAGAATTTAGTAGTTGATTGCTTAGCATGATTATAAGCAAACTCAACATGAGGCGAACAATCTTCCCAAAGTCTAAGATTATTTTTAACCAAAGATCTAAGCATTGCGGATAAAGTGTGATTCACTACATCAGTCCGACCATCGGTCTGTGGGTCACAAGTAGTAGAAAACATCAATCTCATTACTAACTTAGACTACAGGGTTTTCTAAAAATAGCTAAGAAACTTAGCATCACAATTAGAGACAATGGTCTTAGGAAATCCATGCAATCTAACATTTTCTCTAAAGAACAACTCGGCAACTTGCACGGCATCATCAGTTTTGTGACAGGGGATAAAATTAACCATTTTTGAAAATCCATGTACGACCACAAAGCTAGAGTCTCACCCAGCTTTAGTCCTAGGCAACCCAAGCACAAAATCCATAGAAAGGTCGACCCAAGTATGAGAGGGAATGGGTAGAGCGGAGTACAAACCATGGTTTGATGCTTTAGTCTTGGACTTCTTGCACACCACGCATCGGCCACAAATTCTCTCTACGTCCTTCATCAAACTCGGCCAGTAGAAATGATCATGAACCGCATTGTATGTTTTCTTAACTCCAAAGTGTCCCATAAGACCTCCTCCATGAGCTTCCCTAAGAAACAACTCACTCAAAGAACATTGGGGCACACACAAACGGTTATCAAAGAATAAGAACCCATAATTTTGAAAATACTTTCCATAACAAACCTTGGAACATTTTCGAAAAATCTCTTTGAAATCCGGATCAGTGGAATACAAGTCCTTGATAAATTCAAACCAAGAAATTTCGTTTCAAGGCTGAGAGAAGAGTGTACCTTCTAGACAAAGCATCAGCCACAACATTTTCCTTATCTTGTTTGTACTGATCACATAGGGAAATGTTTCAATGAACTCAAACCAACGAGCATGTCTCTTGTTCAACTTCTGCTGTCCTTTAAGGTGTTTCAATGACTGGCGGTCAGTGTGGATGATGAACTCCTTTGGCCAAAGATAGTGCTGCCATGTTTGAAGGGCCCTCACAAAAACATACAACTCTTGGTCATAAGTGGGGTAATTAAGCGTGGCTCCTCCAAGGTTTTCACTAAAATTAGCAATGGGTTTATTTTCTTGGATCAAAACAGCACCAATTCCTACTCCGGAGGCATCACATTCGATTTCAAAAGCTTTAGAAAAGTCAGGAAGTACAAGTAAAGGGTCTTGAGTCAACTTCCCTATGAGAGTCTGAAACACATCTTCTTGAGCCTGTTCCCATTTGAATCCAACATTTTTCTTGATCAATTCAGTCAATGGAGCTGCAAGGGAACTGAAGTTGGGAATAAATCGCCTATAGAAGCCAGCAAGACCATGGAAGCTCCTCACTTCGCTCACGGTCGTTGGACTATGCCAGTCTTGGATGGCCTTAACCTTCTCCTCATCAACTCTAAGTCCATCTGCACCTACAGAAAAACCTAAGAAGACCACATGATCTGTTCCAAAAGAGCACTTTCCAAGATTAGGAAACAAACGTTCTTTCCTAAGGACATCAAGGACAGATTTCAAGTGTAGTTTATGATCATCAAGGCTCTTGCTGTAGATAAGAATATCATCAAAATAAAGAACAACAAAATGACCAATGAATTCTCTCAAAATATGGTTCTTCAAACGCATGAAAGTACTAGGTGCATTCGTGAGCCCAAATGGCATCACAAGCCATTCATACAATCCTAGTTTTGTTTTGAATGCAGTTTTCCATTCACCACCTTCTTTCATCCTAATCTGGTGAAAGCCACTTTTTAAATCAATTTTAGAGAAAAATGAAGATCCATGCAACTCATCAAGCATGTCATCTAGCCTAGGAATGGGATGCCTATACTTTACCGTGATATTGTTGATGGCACGGCAGTCCACACACATGCGCCAAGAACCATCCTTTTTGGCCACAAGGAAGACTGGGGCGGCACAAGGGCTGAGGCTTTCCCGGATGTAGCCTTTCTCAAGAAGGTCACCAATCTGTTCTATTTCTGAAGTTCCTTAGTCTCCACCGAATTGGTACGATATGCTGGTCGGTTCGGTAGGGATGCACCTGGGACGAAATCAATTTGATGCTCAATGCCTCTTATTGGTGGCTATCCCTTGGGATTCTCTTCTTGAAAAACATCACAATAGTCCTGCAAAACATCTAGAAGCTCACTCGGAATCTTCGGTGCAAGGTGAGAAGAAGAAGCCACAAGAGATTCTTTGTATACAAGCAAAAGAAATGGCTTTTGAGAGTAAAGAGACTTCCTGACCTGAATTCCGTTGATAAAGAAGTTGGAGTTTCTTTAGATGTCTCAGGTTCCTCTTGTTTAGACTCATGGTTCTTCTTGAGTTGGATCTGATCTTGATATACCTCCAAAGGTGTCAAGGGAACCAGCGTGATCTTCTTCCCTTTATGATTAAAAGAGTGTCGGTTTGTGAACCCAACATGCACAACTTTCTTATCAAATTTCCATGGACGGCCCAGAAGGATATGACAAGCATCCATAGGAAGGACGTTACAAACAACCTCATCCTCATAGCGTCCAATGGTAAGAGGGACTGTGACGTGTTCCTTCACATATTGCTCTCCAGCCTCATTGAGCCATTCCAACCTGAAAGGACAAGAAAGAGGCCGAGTAACAAGTCCAAGTTTCTTTACAATGGTGTCACTAGAAAAATTAGTGCAACTACCTCCATCGATGATTAGAGAACAACCTTTTTCAGAAACTAAACAACGAGAAGGAAAGAGAATCTCCCTTTGTTCTTTTTCATCGATCTTGGGTTGCACACTCAAAGATCTCCTAGTAACAAGGAGGGGACCGTAAGCTGGGTAGTCAAAGTTGTCCTCTTCATCAAAGATCGGACCAGTACCAGCATCATAGGTTGAGCCGAAATCATTGACCTTGTGGTCGACCTCCTCATCGAAGATGGGATCATCCAAGGTCTTCCTAGCAACAAGAAAGGGTTCATGATGGGGGTAGTCGACTGATTCTTCTTCCTCATCAAAGATTGGACCAAGATCCTCCTTGTCCTCATTTTCATCCTTTGACTTAACCTCACCATTGTCCATAAGAATCATCACCCTTTGGTTTGGACATTTGTTGGCATACTATCCTAGACCTTGACACTTGAAACACCTGATGTCTGTTGCACGGTTAGGAGCCTCAATTGATGTTCCTTTGTCCACACGAGTGGAAACATCAGTTTTAAAAGCAGTATTTGTTGTGGAAGAAGACTTACCTTTGTCTTGATAATTTGGCTTAGAAGCAAAGACTGGCTTAGGAGCATAAGCCGGTTTACAGAAGCTCCTCCTTTTGATTTGTTGTTCTATCAAGATGGCATTGTGTAACATCTGCTCTAAACTACCATAATCTTGAAGCTTCATACGGTCTTGGATGTCACGGTTGAGACCAGAAAAGAACCGTGCCATAGTGGCATCCATGGGCTCATCAACATCAGCCTTGATCATCAAGATCTCCATCTCTTGGTGGTAGTCTTCCACAAACTTGATTCCTTGAAGAAGGCGTCTGAGTTTCTGATGGAGGTCCCGGTGGTAGTGAGTAGGCCCATGTTTCTATTGGCCTTTCACCTGTTCTCCTCCTGTGAGTCAACACTTGATCATGCCAACTAATAGCATAACCAGTAAACTCAGCAGCAGCCAATCTCACTTTCTTAATATCGGAAAAGTCTTGAAAATCAAATACAAGTTCAATCTTTCTTTCCCGTTCAAGGAAAGCATCATGATCATTTTTGCCATTAAAACTTGGAATTTTCAGTTTCAATCCACCCAAACCTTCATCAGTTCTTTCATTTCTAGAAAATGGATTGACATCACCTTGATCACGGGTCCTAAGAATTCTCCTAGGTCGGTTTATGGATTGACCATCGTCCTCTTGGGAATCCTCCTCTTGGATCTCATCATCGGATCGGTTGTGCCTCCTTGGGCGATCCCTCCGATTGCTGGTTCGAGTACGAGTCTGTTGGCTGGCCTGAAGCTGATCAATACTTTGATGGATATGATCTAGACCTGCATTCATCAAGTTAGCCATGGAATCATTCAAAGCACGCATTTGCAAGTTAGACAATCCAGCAAAAGAATTTCCGGTTCGGTCTCTTTCTTCTTCACTAGTCATCGTTTCCTGAAAATGCTTAAACACGAAAAGTTAGATAAAGGCCCTCACACTCTCAAGTGTTTATCCTCACCCTCACACGTGTTTCTCTCAATTTTAGGGTGATCACACAAGTCTTTGCTTCAAGGTTCTAGGAGAAAAATCTGAAGAAAACTCAATGGTATATCCAAAGCAAACAAGGGAATCTTGTAAGAGAGAAAGATAAGAGATTTACGGTTTTTTTTTTCGGAATCCGCTTTAACCACCTCAAAGGCTGGATTTCTCCTCAGCTAGCAGGCTTTCTCTTCCACCACCAAACCACAAATCAAAATCTTTTGAACTTTGTTTTTTTTTTACATTGTCTTTTCTCTCTTTTTATAAAAAAAATTCTGGATGGTAATGAGGGGCCGGATTCAAGAAAGCTAGATGAAGAATTTTTATGAAGAACTGGTAGATGAGAAGATGGGATGAAAAGATATACCGGAAGATTGGCTCTGATACCACTTGAAGAACCATAAGATCGGATCACTCTACTGATACGGTTGATATGAAATCCAAATAGAGAACTGATGGATTGTAGGGTCGCACAGTAGTTGCAAAAGGCTACTGATATTCCCGGGGTTCCTAATCGTTTCCTGATGTGACGCAAAGGTCCAACGAAGAAACAAACTCGATCTGTTGCTTGATATGACTCACAAGACCAATGGAAAAGAGGTGTTTACTCGGAGCTAACGACATAAAGAAAACTCGAGATGTTCTAAGCAAAGAACAGAGAGTAAAAACTCAAGAAAAGTTGAAAGAAATCGATTGTTTTATTCAGAAAAGAGATCACATATTATAGAGTTTTGTGGTCAAACTCTGCCACGCGAAAGGATCACTTTCCTATACCTTTTATTTATCTGATGTTAGAGAGGCTAGCATTCCATCAATACTATTTTTTTATCGATGGGTATCAGGATTTTGCCAGATCCCAATACATCCAGACAATCAAGAAAAGAACACTTTCATCTGTTCTTATGGAACGTTCACATACCGCAGAATGCCTTCCGTACTCTATAACACTCTTGCAACCTTCCAAAGATGCATGATGCATGTATTCACTGACATGATCGAAGACTTCATGGAAGTTTTGATGGACGATTTCTCATTTTACGGTCCAGATTTCATAACATGTCTGGATAATCTGTCCAATTTGTTGGTGAGATGCAAAGAAAAGAATTTAATCCTAAATTGGGAAAAATGCCAATTTATGGTTAACAGTGGAATCGTTTTGGGACATAAGGTCTCAGCAGACGGTATTGAGGTGGACAGAGCCAAAATCAAAGTTATGACAGGTTTGCCACCACCCACAAAAGTGAAAGACGTAAGAAGATTCTTAGGACATGCTGGATTTTATAGAAGATTTTAGCAAAATTGCTAGACTTCTTATAGCACTCCTATGTAAAGAAGTGAAGTTCGACTTCACACCCGAATGTCTAACATCTTTCAAAGAAATCAAATTGGCCCTCTTGTCTGGTCCGATTGTGCATGCACCAGACTGGAGTTTACCTTTTAAAATTATGTGCGACGCCAGCGATTTCGCTGTAGGCGCTGTACTCGGATAGAAAAAGGAAAGAAAGCTGCACGCTATATACTACGCTAGTAGGACTCTCGATGATGCACAACGCAATTACGCGACAAAATAAAAAGAATTACTAGCTGTAGTGTTCGCTTTTGAAATTTTTTTCGCTTATCGAGTCGACTAAAAAGTGGTCATCCATACCGACCACGTCGCCTTGAGATGTTTAATGAAAAAAAAGGATGCGATACCAAGACTTAGAAGGTGGAAACTCCTCTTATTGGAATTCAACATATAAGTGAAGGACAAGAAAGGAGCAGAAAATGGAGTCGCAGATCACATATCTCGAATAAGAGTCGAAGATGACATCCCTATCGACGATTTCCTATCTACGGAAAACGATTACAAAGCACAATTGACATTCATTGGTCTTGTGACTTCCTCGTATGAGGAAGAAGCGATCTATTCCCGTGAAGGACCATCGATCGATGACATCTCTAAAAGGAAGGACGAAATGATTATTCCACTCGACATAAATGTCAAATGAAAAACTTAGATTTGAAACAGTGGTTCTCCCGGAGGTAGAAGTTTAGGTCGGGGAATGTGTTCTTTGAACACTTATGATAGACCCTAGTATGCAGATATAGTAAACTATCTTGCAGCTGACGTAGAACCAGAACTCTTTAAAGGTTACCACGAAAAGAAATTCCTAAGAAAAATCCGGAGATATCACTGGGATGAACCCTACCTTTACAAACATTGTTCTGACGGCATATACAGACGATGCGTTGCTGAAAGCAAAACCTTAGATATTTTGTATCATTGTCATGGATCTGATTATGCTGGGCCTTTCGCCAGTTTTAAGACAGTGTCAAAAATTCTACATGCAGGTTTTTGGTGGCCAACTATGATTCGAGATGCTCAAGCCTACGTAGCAAAGTACGACCCCCTGCCAAAAGAGAGGAAAAATCAGCAAGAGACATTAAATGGAACAGAATTTAACACTTGAAGTTGAAGTGTTTGATTGCTGGGGCATCGAGTTTTTGGTCCTTTTCCTTCTTCACACGAAAACATATACATATTAGTCGCTGTAGACTACGTATCCCGATGGGTTGAAGCGATAGCCACTCCAAAAAATGACGCTACTATAGTCGTCAAACTTTTCAAAAGTATAATCTTTCCCCGATTTGGAGTTCCACGAATCGTAATAAGCAACGAAGGTGTCCGCTTTATTAACAAAGTGTCCGAAAAACTACTCAAGAATCATGGAGTTCACCATCAAGTAGCAACAACCTATCATCCTCAGACTAGCGGACAAGTAGAAGTATCCAACCGTCAAATCAAAGAAATCTTAGAAAATAAGGTAGGATCAACCCGTAAAGATTGTTCTTTCAAATTGGATGATGCACTTTGGGCCTACCGAACCGTGTTCAAGACACCGTTAAAGACTACCGCATTCCACTTATTCTATGGAAAAGCATGCCATTTCCCAGTTGAGCTAGAGCACCAAGCGGAATGGGCCATCAAAACAACAAATTTTGATGCTAAACCCGCTGTAGAAAGAAGATTAATCTAATTGAATGAACTAGAAAAGGTCATTATCACGCCTACGATAACTCAAAATTGTACAAAGAGAGAACTAAATCCTATCACAACAAGAAAATCATTTCTAGGCATTTCGTACCTAATGACTGAGTATTCTTGTACAACTCTCGGTTAACTTTATAGCCCGGGAAATTGTGTTCTCGTTGGTAAGGATCTATCACCATGAAAGAATTTATACCTTCTGGAGAAATTTTTATGATTAATCTGAAAGGGGAGGACTTCACAGTGAATTGGCAAAGAGTAAAGCATCACTAGGCTAAAGCTGAAATTCCGCATTCTCAAACCATTCGTCTAGAGATGCCAAATCCTGATTGATAAACTCAGTTTTCTCGCTTAGTGGGAGGCAACCCACTTGTAATTATTTAAAATTTAATTTTTTTTTTTAACAAATGTAGTTAAAAAATAATAATAATAAATAATAAATAAAATAATATCTCTCTCTCTCTATATATATATATATATAACAAATATAAAATATGCACGTGGATTTTAAAATTGAAACATGAGGCAGATCATCGATCGACGTCCCTATAAGACCATCGATTGATGGAAGAGTGTTGAGGCTGTATAAGCTCGACACGACCCTTTTCATAAACACTTTTCATAACCGCCAAAACTGTTGTGATTTCCAGAGCCAATTTCTCTCTCACATTTTGGTCAATTTTGCTCATTCTTGAGCCTAACCCACTCGATTTTGCACCCTCTATTTGTTTAGTTCACTTAATCCATCGCACTTCTAGATAAACGAGAGAAGAACCAAGGCACGTTTTGATGTTGGTATCTCCAGTTCCGCACCATCGGGAACCCCGTGCTGTGACCCTTGGCCCAAGAGGAAAAGGAATTAGTTGACACGTTTGAGCATTACCCTGATCCTCGGGCAGCTGTAGCTTCGAGAGAGTGCACCCACATAGCTGTATCTCAAGACTGGGATGACTATGACACTCTCTACTATAACGCCTGGCAAGGCCTTTTGATTGAGCCCACTAGGTTCGTCGACAGAGACGTCTTGAAGAAGCTGGGGCTCCGGTCTGGTATCAGAGATACGATGAGAGAGATGGGGATGGAAAGCATGTCTACTAGGGCATATGCACTCTATCCTGACCTGGTCCGACAGTTTATGGCCACAACTCAAGTGATTTACCAGAATTCGAGGGAGAAGTGGGCGTCCGAGGCTTATATGATTTTCCTCATCAGGGGTATCAGATACAACATCACCATTCCTGACCTCTGCCAAGTATACCGGTTCAACCCCAGAACCACGCCTGCTCCGTCCCTTCCTTCCCTGGACAGACCGCTTTCTGGAGACTCATAGCCACAGGCCAATTCGACTCCAGGTAAGCCACTCACACTAACATCTGTCATCCGTCCCTGCACTACTTCCCGAAGATCCTTGCCAACACTCTGTTGTGCAAGATGGAGCCCAACAAGTTGAGGGTTCAGGAGCTCACATTGCGGTACCAGTCAGTCAGATGATTTGTTGAGCTCGATGATGAGGTTGTTCCAACACCAGTGAGCGACCAGCAGGTGAACCTGGGGGCTATTTTCACTGAGCACTTGGTGTACCTAAAGAGGAAACCTTTCAAGGGATCCGGCCAGAAGAAGGAGACGGTGGGGAGCCTTCCGACACCCATATTTACACATCTTGGGATCAGCCTTCAGGGAGCCTCTATGGAGACCGAGATAGAGTACATGGATGAGGCTCAGTTGATGAGGGCAGGGTGGCTGAAGGAAGGACACTACTGGTCTTTTGTGAATGATGCGGAGCCTAACATAATAGAGATTCCAGAGCGCGGTGTGACAGACTTCGCCGATGACCCAGCACGCCTTGATTTCAGACCGGACGAGCGGCTCTTACGCAATGCACCTGTACGTATATGCCACAAAGGAGGACTCAGAGCAGCGCATGCGCTGGCAGCAGGCGAGCCAGCAGCAGCACCATCCATTGAACATCATAGAAGATTAAATCCCAACCTAAAAGAAGTAGTCAAAAAGGAAATCATGAAACTTCTGGAAGCAGGTGTTATTGACCTTATATCAGATAGTAACTGGGTCAGTCCAGTTCATGTTGTCAGAAAGAAAGGAGGAATCTCAATGGTGAAGAATTACAAAGAAGAATTGATACGATGAGAACTGTAACCGGATATAGAATGTCTATTGATTACAGAAAGCTAAACGCTGCCACGCGAAAGGATCACTTCCCTCTACCTTTTATTGATCAGATGTTAGAGAGGCTCGCATGCCATCAATGGTATTGTTTTCTCGATGGGTATTCAGGAGTTTCCCAGATTCCTATACATCCCGACGATCAAGAAAAGACCAGTTTCACCTGTCCTTATGGAACATTCGCACCGCAGAATGCCTATCGGACTTTGTAACGCTCCTGCAACATTCCAGAGATGCATGATGTCTATATTCACTAACATGATCGAAGACTTCATGGAAGTTTTCATGGAAGATTTCTCAGTTTACGGTCTAGATTTCAAAACATGCCTGGATAACCTGTGCAAGGTGACAAGATGCAAAGAAAAGAATATAGTCCTAAATTGGGAAAAGTGTCACTTTATGGTTAACAGTGGAATCGTTTTGGGACACAAGGTCTCATCGGCTAGTATTGAGGTGGACCGAGACAAAATCGAATTAATAACATGTTTTCCACCACCGACAAACGTGCAAAATATTAGAAGCTTCTTAGGAGACGTTAGATTTTATAGAAGATTCATAAAATATTTTAGCAAGATTACTAGGCTTCTTACAACACTCCTATGTAAAGAAGTGAAATTGCAACTTCACACCTGAATGTCTGACAGGTTTCCAAGATATCAAGTCAGCCCTCGTATCTGCTCTGATTATGCAAGCACCAGATTGGATTTTACCTTTTGAAATTATGTGTGACGCCAGCGATTTCGCTGTAGGCGCTGTGCTCGGATAGAAAAATGACAGAAAGATGCACGATATATACTACGCTAGTAGGACTCTCGATGATGCACAACGAAATTACACGACAACAGAAAAAGAATTACTAGTTGTAGTGTTCGCTTTCGAAAAATTTCGCTCTTATCTAGTGTTCAAAAGTGATCGTCCATACCCACCAGCCACCTTGAAGTATTTAATAAACAAAAAGGATGTGAAACCTAGACTTTTTCGACATAGAAGTCAAGGATAAGAAAGGAGTAGAAAACGGAGTCTCATATCACATATCTCGAATAAGATTCAAAGAAAACATTCCTATCGACGATTTCCTACCTACAAAAAACGTTTACCAAGAAAAATCATCTTTCATTGGTCATGTGTGTTCGTCGCATGAGGAAGAATCGACCGATGCCCGCGAAGGACCATCGATCGATGACATCTATGAAAAGAAGGACAGATGATTATTCCACTTGATATAAATGTCAGATGCAATCCTTCGCTTTCAAACAATGATTCTCTCGGAGGTAGAATTTAAGTCGGGGGTGTGTGCTTTAAATGCCTCTGATAGACTCTGGTATACATATATAGTAAATTATCTTGCAGCTGACGTAGAAACAGAACTCCTTAAAGGATACCACAAAAAGCAATTTCTGAGAGAATTCCAGAGATATCTCAGGGATGAACCCTACCTTTACAAACATTTTTATGAAGACATATACAAACGATGCCTTTCGGAAAGCGACACCTCAGATATTCTGTGTCACTGTCATGGATCCGATAATGTTGGGCATTTTGCCAGTTTTAAAGCAGTGTCAAAAATTCTACAAGCAGGCTTTTGGTGGCCAACCATGTTCCGAGATGCTCAAGCCTATGTAGCAAAGTGTGAGCCCTGTCAAAGGAGAGGAAAATCCGGAAGAGACACGAAATGGAACAGAATTTCAGACTTGAAGTTGAAGTGTTTGATTACTGGGGCATCAACTTTATGGGTTATTTTCCTTCTTCGCACGAAAACAGATACATATCTGACGACATATACAAACGATGCCTTCCGGAAAGCAAAACCTCAGATATTCTATGTCATTGTGATGGATCCGATTATGCTGGGCATTTCGCCAGTATTAAGACAGTGTCAAAAATCCTACAAGCAGGCTTTTGGTGGCCAACCATGTTTCGAGATTCTCAAGCCTACAAAGCAAAATGTGAGCCCTGTCAAAGGAGAGGAAATATCAGGAAGAGACACGAAATGGAACAGAATTTCAGACTTGAAATTGAAGTGTTTAATTGCTGGGGAATCGACTTTATGGGTCATTTTCCTTCTTTGCACGAAAACAGATACATATTAGTCGATGTAGACTACGTATCCAAATGCGTTGAAGCGATAGCCACTCCAAAAATGATGCTGTTGTACTCGTCAGACTTTTCAAAAGTATAATATTTTCCCGATTTGGAGTTCCATGAATCATAATAAGCAACGGAGGTACCGATTTTATTAACAAAGTGTTCGAAAAACTACTCAAGAAACATGGAGTTCACCATCGAGTAGCAACACCCTATCATCCTCAAACTAGCAAACAAGTACAAGTATCCAACCGACAACTCTCGGTTGACTCTATTTTCCTTGAAATTGCGGTCTCGTTTTTCATGACCCTTCACTGTGAGAGAAGTTACATCTTATGGAGCAATTGTTCTGATTAACCTGAAAGGGGAGGACTTCACAGTGAATGGATAAAGAGTAAAGCATTACCGGGCTAAAGATGAAATTCCGCATTCTCAGACCATGCGTCAAGAGATGCAAAATCCCGATTGTAAACCCAATTTTCTGTCGAGCTTATGACCTTAAACAAGCATTGAGTGGGAGGCAACCTACTTCTAATTATTTAAAATTTAAAGACTTTCTAACAAATTTAGTTATTAATATATATATATATATATATATAAATATGGACGTGAACTTTTTAAATTGAAATAAGAGGCACATAAATGACCATCGGTCGACATCCCTATAGGACCATCGATCGTCAAACGAGCGTCGAGTCTGTATAAGCTCCACACGACCCGTTTTCATAAACTCTTTTTTATAACCACCAAACTGTTGCGGTTTCTAAAGCCAATTTCTCTTTTTTCCGATTTTGCTTTTGCTCATTCTTGAGCCTAACCCACTCGATTTTCACTCTCTATCTGTTTACTTCAATTAATCCACCGATCATCAAGGTATTTTCTCTAAATCTCTCAATTTAGGGAATTTCTAGGGCTTCAGAGAGAAAAAATGAAAATTTTAGGGTTTAGATCGAAATTTAGAACAATTTAGAGTGATGGACTACTAGATTAGGAGTTATTAACTGTCCATAACTGTGGTTTGCATGATTTTTGGTTCGATTTGAGAACTAAATATCCTAGTGATATCCAAGCTGACCATCGATCGGTACCCGTGAGGGACCGTCGATCGATGGTCGTAGCGAGTTTTGTATATTTGCTGATTCTTGTTTATTTTGGTGATTACAGATGGACGAAAAAAGAACCAAAGAACGTTTCGACGTCGGTATCTCCAGGTCCGCACCATCAGGACCCCCGTGCCGTGACCCTTGGCCCAAAGAGGAGGACGAGTTGATCGACACATTTGAGCATTACCTGATCCTCGGGAAGCTGTAGCTTCGAGAGAATGCACCCACATAGCTGTGTCTCAGGACTGGGATGACTAAAACACTCTCTATTACAATGCCTGGCAAGGTGTCTCCATTGAGCTCACCAGGTTCGTCGACAGAGACGTCCTCAAGAAGCTGGGGCTCCGGTCTGATACCAGAGACATGATGAGAGAGCTGGGGATGGGAACCATGGCTAATAGGCCGTACACACTCTATCCTTACCTAGTCAGACAGTTTATGGCCACAGCTCGAGTAATTTACCAGAACTCGAGGGTGAAGAGGGCGACCGAAGCCTATTTGACTTTCATCATCAGAGGCATCAGATACAACATCACCATTCCTGACCTCTGCAAGTCTACGGATTTGACGACCCCAAGAACCTTGGCTGCACCGTCCATCCCTTCCAAGGACAGACCATTTTCAAGGGATTCATAGCCACCAACCACTTCGACTCCAGCTCACCCACTCACACCGACGTCCGCCACCCAACCCTGCGCTACTTCCTAAAGATCCTTGCCAACATTCTGTTGTGCAAGATGGAGCCCAACAAGCTGAGGATTCAGGAGCTCACATTGCTGTACCAGTCAGTCAGAGGCTTGGTTGACATCGATGAGGAGGTTGTTCAACCACCCGTGAGCGACCAGCAGGTGAACCTGGGGGATTTTTTGCTGAGCACTTGGTGTCCCTGAAGGGCAAACCTTTCAAGTGATCCAGCCGAAAGAAGGAGGCGGTGGGGAGCCTTCTGACACCCATCTTTTTACATTTTGGGATCAGCCTTCAGGGAGCCTCTGTGGAGGCAGAGATAGAGTACATGGATGAGGCTCACTTTACGAGGGCAGGTTGCTGAAGGAAGGACGCTACTTGTCCTTTGTGGATGATGCATGGCCTCATATGATAGAGCTTCCAGAGTGCGATGTGACAGACTTCACTGACAACCCATCATGCCTTAAGTTTATACCGTACGAGCGCCTCTTGCGCAATGCAACTATCCGCATACGCCGCAGAGGAGGACTCAGAGCAGCACACGCACTGAAAGAAGACGAGCCAGCAGCAGCTCCAACCCTCTTCCAGCATTCCCACAGATCCCAGAGATCCCCATCCACGGTCACGGAGACTTCCTAAGAGTCGTGGTGGATGCACCTCATGCCACATGGGGTAGGATAGAGGTGTTGTCCAGGTGCCAGTGCTTCAGCCGTCCGCGCACCAGAGCAAGGTCGCCGACAGCAGCTCCAGCACCACCACACCAGCAAGACACAGACACTACCGACGAGGAGTAGCCTTACATTTGTCTCTCCTCCTTTTTATTTCTTTTTCAGACTTATGCATGAACTTATTTTATTTCGTTTGCTTTGTTGGATTTATAACTTATCTTTATTATTATCACCCTTTGCTATTTTAACATGAATTTTTCAGTGTCTAACAGTGCTAACACAAAGAGATATGATCAGATTATGGAGATTTTAGACATTTTTTACAGTTACTTGCCGACGTGTTCATGCTGTTCGACGAGTATCGATCGATAGTTCTTTGGTACCGTCGATCGATAGTCCTTTGGTACCGTTGATCGATGGCGATTGTGACAGAGAGGTACGATTTCTTAAATCCTAACCACTAACTTATTTCCATTTTAATTTATTTAAACGCGCCAATCTCAGACTATTTTAACACTGGGAAAATATTATCTAAGTCTGGGGAGGTAGTTACTAATACCGTATTTTATTTTTGATTTTTTATTTCATACAAACGCTTTTTAAAACTGTTTTATTGATATAAAATTAGAAGTTAGGTATAGACTATAACCTTTTTCTGGAACAGTTTGTTTCACCATTTTCTTGCACCATTATGAGATTGAATGGAAAAGCTAAGTGGATTGATTATCCTGTAACACCAACACTTTCTAAGAACTTCTGAAGGAACCAAAGCTAACCTCCAACCTAAGTAACTATATTTGCTTGTTATGGGGCTTGGTATACATAGGATCGGAATTCTCTTGCAAATCTGAAAGGTAAAAGTACTTTACTTTCTAATCCTCCTCTCACCTTTCTTCGGAACCTTGAGATGCAGATGAGTAGGTACATTACCGATGACACCACTATTCTAATTCAAAGGAATGATAACACATTTTTGGAAGCGAGGGATAGGTACATTACCGATGACTCAACTATTCCCTACAACTTTGTCAGAAAAAAATCAAATAGAAGATGACATAATGTTTGTATTGTCAAAATTAATCCTTTGATTTGAGATATAAAAAGATTCAGAGAAGAAACAAGATAGAGGAAAATGACTAAAAAGTTTACTTGTGGTTCAGACACTTGCTTGGGTAAGAATCCACGTGTCCTTTGATCGATACCCCCATGATAAATCCTGCAACATATATTGTATATTTAAATGAGGATAGTGGAGGGTATGTCAGATAGCTTCTGGTAGGTTGTGGTAGGGAAGATTGATTAGCTAAGCAAAGTACATGGAAATTCTCTAGATGTGGTTGCAATAGAAACTTAGGTGAAACTGTGTTCTAAGGAGCTGGTATGTCTTTGTGTTTTCAAACCTTTCACTGATTCATTCTATGTTTTGCTTGAGGGCAAGGAAAAGATAAGTTTCGGGGAGTTGATATGTCATGGTTTTTACCTGATTTCACCCATGATATATATATGGTTTTAGAGTCTTTTATATGCAGTTAGTATTATTTTAGAGTTCAGGTTCAGGTACTCATTGGAAGCGATTTGTGCTTTTAGATCATTTTAGAGAATTGAATAATACTTAGCCAAAAACTCAAAGTCAGAACCAGGATACGCAGAAACTATCGATCAACGTCTCAACCTGAGTGTCGATCGACAGTCAACACTTCCACGAGTTAATTGAAGATTTGAAGAAATCACAATTTTACCCAGAAGTTCTATTATTTGCAAGACAAATCTCTCGCCTCAATTTAGACTACTTATTAGGTTTCTTAGCTGTTTTTAAAGATACACTTGTTTATCTTTAACTCCATTATTTCTTATTGTTATTTCTATGCAATTTGTTCAGCTATTCATCATGTTTATCACAATCATGTCTGAGTAGTCCATTGTTAGATTTAGGGTTCTTCTAGGGTAGTTAATGGATTGCTGATGTTATGAAACTGTTAGGGTTATTCTAATTATTTCTTTGTTTAAATATATCGTAATGCTAAGTTGAATCTGATCACCTCAACCATAGATTATAGGATGTTCTAGCGCAAGCAAGAGCTTGGCTATACCCTGAAACATGTCTTAAATCGTCTAAAACCCTAATAAAAACGATAGTTAAATTAGGAGTTTAGAGAACATATCAAACATACAAATCATCTTTGTTTAGAAGTAGCGTCGATCGACACAACGTAGTGGACATCAATCGACACTCCGTTATAAATATCGAGAGTGACTTACCTAAACCTTAGAGTTTGAGTTCAGAACAACGCTTCACTAAAACCCTTAACATTTTGTTAGTCCGCATTACTTAGTCTACCTAAGAGTTCCCCTAAGTCTAATCTTTCCCAATAATCTTTACAAACTAAACCAATCCTTAAATCACTATTCATCAATTAAAACTTTGATCTAGCTTTATTTTGAAACAATAAATTTATTGAGTAATCTTAGAGTCTTTGTGGATTTGATCCCTAAGTACTACACTAAACCTCTTATTTGAGAGGGTAAAAAGTAGCTCATGGGGTTAATTTGAGAGTGCATAATAAAAGCTACATCAGGTTCTAATACCAATCTTGAACGAAGTCTTGATCTTCTCCCCTAAAACTATGGTGTTTGCAATGAAAATCTCTAAAATTGTAAAAGAGCTCTCTTTGCATAAAACACAACCAAAGATAATATAAACTAGGTAAAACTCATCCAGGAGAAATTTTGCAATTTCTATGACTTGGGCTTCAATTCGGGTATTCTGTGAATTGGGCTTCTGCGTGCTGACCATCGATCGACGCAACTCTCTGTATGGACTCGTACATTTCTCATCTTGACCAGCTATGGGGTTCCTCTTTGAGCTCCAAAAAACCTCATAATCTCTATTATGCTCTAAAATGCACCTAGACCTGAAAATACTCTAAAACACATCCTAAACACATAAAAGACTCCAAATAAAGCCTAGAACATGGTCTAAAAGTGGTAAATATTAGGATGTATCAGATACCTGGAATGTCCTCAAGGAAATACCAGAGGGCTTTGTAATACTTGCGTATTTTTTGTAGTAATAGGGTGAGTTCTCCACTACTTAAGTTAGCATTGACAATAACACGATAGGAGTTATCACAGAGAAAGACATATTTAAGACCAGCTGGAAAATGTTTAATTTCAATTATTGGAGCTTGTACTGAACTCTAGTTGTTCGAAGCAAGCAGTTGTCGATCCTTGCTGCTAGATCATTGATCGATGCTTGGTGAACTTTTGATTTCTTCCTTCACATCGACATGCATGACCTCTATACTGGCATCCATCAATTTAGCATACTCATCAGCTCTATCATCTATAATGAAAATGTATCTTCCAGGAGCCGCTACAGCTCTTCCTAAAGGATCATTAGAACATACATCTATGAATTATTCATCAGCTATCACGGAAAGAAGGCCGATAAAGAAAGTTTGGCCATCGATCAACGGTTTATTGATAAGTTTTTCCATGTTGAAAACCAGCAAATTCCCAATGTTCAGACATATGCGTCCTTCCCTAACGTCAATGATCACACCGTCTGTGGCTAATTAATGTCTTCCTAAGATAAGGGGGTCTTTCGGTTCCCGCCCATATTTCAGCACTATGAAGTATGTTGGTATGTTGCATTCATTTATCTTTACAGGTACACTGATATAGCCTATTTATTACCAGTTTCAGGCGATGTTATAGGCTCTATTATGTGTGTCTAGACTATGTTTTAGGGTCTTTACAGGTCAAGGTATGTTTTGGAGATATATGGAGATACTTGGAGCTTTTGGAACATTTAGAGGAAAAGAATCCATAGCTGATCAGTTAGAGAGTCGAATTACAAGACAGTTGTCGATCAACGACACGACCTTGTCATCGACCGATGATACAAGACCAAGATTGATTGATCTTGCACACTTGCCACGATTGATATCCAATTCACAGACAGCCGATCTCAAGCCCAAGTTAGAGACAAATGACGAAGATACCCTGGACGAGTTTTGACCTAGATTTTAGGGTTTTATATTTATGCTTTATGTATTACACACATAGAGGTGTGAGAGTTGAATGAAGAGAGTTTAGTTTTCTATTATAGCTTTAAGGTTTTTAGGGAAGAAGATTCATAACTCCCTAGGGAGATTTGTATTGGAACCCTAGTATTTTATCTATGCATTATATTCTGACTATTGTTCTTACTTTAATTATGTCTGAGTAGTTATCAACAAGATTTAGGGTTAAATGATGGCAATCATGGATTAGCCCAAAATTAGGATTGCTAGGTTAAGTTAATATCCATCAATTGAGTTGTGCTTAATGCTTGCATTCTAGAGTAGCTAACTAGGATCTCGAAAGTAGGACATTGACGACTACGAGAGTAGGTTCTGTGCCATAATAGACTCCATTGAACTAGGTTGTTAGGTGCATGCGAGAGCTGGTCTAATTAGCTTGGTGAAAATATCAAATCTCATTCGCACTTCCTTCTGATTTCACCATCGATCGAAATTAGGCCTTAGTCGTCGATTGATGGTCTTTCCTTTTTCTCGCATACAAGAGTTGGAGTTAAAAGGGTCAGAATAGTTAATATTTGAGTTCTAGAATATTTACATTTTCGTGCTTCCTATTCCCTATAATCCATTAAGTTTGAAACCCTAGGTATAACATAGTTACATTTGCGTTGAGTTAGTTTAATAATATATTTCGATATCTGCATTATTTTCGTATTTCCATATTTCATCTACACCTCCTTATAAGGAATATTTCCTTAAGCTGATTAATTGCTAATATATATATATATACCTACCTAGCTTAGTCTTTAGAAATAAGAAATTTATTGTGTGTCATTGCTCTCTATGGATTCGATCCCTAAGTACTACACTTGATCTCTCCTGGCAAGAGTTCTATTTGTGTGTTAAGATTACGGTTAATTTGATAGATAATTGTTCATACACCATGGATATTACCTATTTTACCTATGATATATAGAGTATATTTAGAGTCTTTTATATGCATTTGTTGGATTTGGTATTGTTTTAGAGTATTTACAGGTCTAGGTACTTATTGGAAGCAATAAGAGATTTTGGATTATTTTGGAGCACTCAGGATTGCTCAGCGGAAACTCAGTCGGATCCAGATTTATGAATAGACCATCGATCGACGTCACACACTGTGCATCGATCGACGGTTAAGTCGACAGTAAGATTGGTGAAGGCTTGAGAAATTATAAGTTTTACCCAGAAGTTTCATTAATTGCAAGACAAGTCTGGCCAAAATTTAGACTATTTATTAGGGTTTTCTATCTTTATTTAAAGAGAACAAGAAAACCTAATAGAGGAGTCTTAAAAAGTTACAACCAAATTTTTAGAGTTTAGAGTTGGAACACATTGCTAAATCTATTGGAGAGAAAGATCTAATCATCATTACAAAGTATATCTTGAACTCCTTATCTTTTTACTCAGTTTATTCTATGCAATTTATTCAGAATTTATTCATGTTCCTTCTTGCTATGTCTGAGTAGTTCTCTATTAGATTTAGGTTATTCAATGGTAGTAAAGTATTGTTGATGTAATAGAATTGTTAGGGTAATCTTCTTGGTTCTTGGTTTAAGTTGCTCTTAATGCTAAGTTGAACTTGATCACCTCAATCTTAGAAATTAAGGGTTCTATAGCACAAGCGAGAGCCTGGTTATAACCAGGAATCTATCTTAAACAATCTAAATAACTAGTAACAAACGAGAGTTGAATTAGAAGTTTAGAGAATCCTTCAAACCACAAAACCAGTATTGTTTAGAATGAGCATCGATCGACGCCATCTTATTGCCATCGATCGACGCTCAGTCGAGATGCGCGAGAGCTATCTCCTAAACCCTAAGGTTTGAATTCAGAACGGTTCTTAATAAAACCCTAGTAATCTATTGGTCTGCATTATCTAAGCCTACCTGAAAATTTCCCTAAAGTCTAATATTTAAAATTAAATCTTTACAAACCCAATCAATCTTGAAATCTCTTTTTATTGTTATTGTTATTGTTATTGTTATAATTCATCTAGAAATAATTGGATAACACTAAGTCTATTGTGCAATCCTAGAGTCTCTGTGGATTCGGTCCCTAAGTACTACACTGAACCTCTTAATTGAGAGAGTAAAGTGGGAATATAGGGTTAATTTGAAAGTGAAATAAAAATAAACCCCACATCAAATTTGGCGCCGTTGCCGGGGACTCTTTCTTATCGCCATTAGATTTCGTTTAGAATATTGTCTAGATTTTTACTTTACTGTTTGCTAACTTATTCTTTCCCTAAACCTAATGACACAGGTACTTAAAGGAGAGAATATGGATTCTGGAAAAAACCATCGATCGATGGATCATACCTGGAATCGATCGATGCTTGTCCACTGCTGTCGGGCGACACTCTTCCATTGCCATTGATCGGTGCCGATCAGCCGGAAGCCGATAAGTACACCTTTACTGATTCTGATAATAAGAAAGTAGTCTTGATAGAACCAATGAACAATAAAAGCAATGAAGCAAGCCAACTAATTAATTATCATGGAGCTGCAATCCCCAATCAAACCACTAAATCTCTCCAAAGAATGAGGTAAAGCATGAATTGCCAATGCTCAAATATCTAAACACCAGCAGAACCTATTCCAATAGGTCCGCGATTCGATTATCCGTCAACCATGCTGGAAGCTATGAGCTTGATATTGAATTTGACTTCCTAATTATGTCGCGCAAAAATCAATTTAATTGTTTCCCCACTGAACACTCGAACTATCACATCGAGATGCTAGAAGACATGGTGAACGAAGATTTCAATCACTGTAAACTTTTTCCTTTCTCCCTAGAAGGTGATGCCAGGAGGTGGCTGAACTAGCTACCACCAAGATCCCTGACTTGTTGGGCAGATAATAGAAGCGCCTTCATCAACCACTTCTTTGACGAGGAGAGATACTGGGAAGAAAGGAGGGAAATATCCACTTTCGTTCAAGGTAGCCATGAATCTTTTAAAAACTCCTGGACAAGGTTCAAAAGCTACCAAATTTCGTGACCACACCATGGATTTTTAGAGCCCCAACTCATCAACACTTCTATTGAGAACTAAACCTAGATTATCAAACCATCCTTGATACAGCCAGCGAGGGGAACTTCGGCACCCGAAGCCCTGCAAGCGCTAAAAGATTGATAGAAAACATAGCTTTAGGTAGAGCTTTCGAAAAGACAGACACTGAAAGGAAGGAACCACCATTGTTCGCAGAGGAGAAACAGTAGATCCGAGTTAGAAAAACTCTGGCACCAGTTGCAGCCCTTCTGCATGAAAATAACTTATCTCAACACCATGGTGAGGACGATGCCGCCCCTTCCAACTTTGAAAAACGAGTTGATTTCTCTGATGTGAAGAACCTGAACGATCAACGATTTAGGGAAAGCGCTGGGAATTTCACAAGCAACTACGACACCAGTGTAAACATATACAAAAGAAGTTCAAAGTAAAAAATGAACCAAGTCTTCACTGGAAACCGTAGAATAGCTGCCAACCTCAAGGAAAAATTTGACCTGATATACTCAGAGATGATAGAAAAATTTGACACTCTGAGCGAACACATTAAGAGAATCGACAACAAGTGGCAATCAACGTTATGTCCATCAGGAGAGAGGATGGATTCTTACCTAGTAAAACAAATGCTAACCCCAAGAGCCATTGCAGTGTTCTAGCTTTGCGAAGCGGTCGACCACTTACCCCTGGTGTTAAAGAGAGCATCACCATCGATGAATTTTAGAAAATCAAGGTGAATGAAAAAGAAAAATCGCACCCCATCCCGCTCGAAATTTACGAGAAAGATCCCGACATCCTTCCCGAAACTGAAGCATTAGCCAAAATGATGACCTTGAGGAATCAATTATGGAATCTAAGGGAAAGAACATTGACGTGGGAGACATCGATCGACCCCCTTTACCAAAAATCGATCGACGCCCTGGAGAAAGAATCAAGCGATGCTCTAATCTAAAATCAACCGAAACAGTTAAAACAAGGATTTACCAAGCGAAAGCCTCTTTCCTTAGAAAAACGCTAAGCAGAAGACTAAGCAGCTAGAAAAAGCAATATGCAAGAAAGTGTTTGAAAAAGTAAACATTGAGATGCCATTAAGTGATGCCATTCATTTCGCCTGCTATTAAGCAATACGTGAAAGATGCTGCATCACGAGGATTCCTTGAATCAGAACACTGCGTGATGATGGTGTCTGAAGAAATGAGCAAAATTATTCAAGGAAAAACTCCAATTAAACTCCCTGATCCCGGTAGTTTCGTTTTGGACTGCACTATTAGCGATGAGAGATTTCAAAGATCCCTCTGCGATTTAGGCTCTAGTGTCAACCTGATGCCTTATTCTGTTGCAGTCGCTCTCGGGCTAACACAGTTTAAATCTACCAAGGTCACACTCATCTTAGCTGATAGATTAACTAGAATCCCGGAAGATGTACTGGAAGACGTACCCGTACGTATTCAAAACTGCGATATACCTGCAGGTTTCATAGTGCTTAAATACGAGCGAGAACCTCGAAATCTCATTATCTTAGGAAGACCTTTCATGGCCACTACCGGGGCGATCATTGATGTCAGACAAGGACGTATATGCCTCAACATAGGGAAGATACCGATGGTCTTTGACATGGAAAAGATAATAAAACAACCTTTGATCGATAGTCAAACCTACCATATCGATTACCTTTCCGACCTAGCAGAAAACTCATTCATAGACATATGCTCGAACGAACCTCTAGAGAAAGAAAGCACGTCTCCTTTGGCGACATCTCTACGTTAGAAGATCGCATTGGAGAGTATGTAAGTTTAATGGACGCCACAGAAGAAATTTTTAATGTCAATCTTGATGAACTCGATCCATCAACCCCCGTCGATCGACACCCCAATATCACCATCGATCGACAGCGTACTGTGAACGACGACTGGAGCAAAGAAAAAGCACCCAAAATCAAGCTCAAACCACTTCCAGCCGGTCTTAATCTCCTATCATGTCATCATAAATGCAAATTTGAGTAGCGGAGAACAAACACTGTTGCTGAATAAACTTCGGAAGCACCGCAAGGCTCTCGGTTATTCGTTAGATGATATCCCGGGAATTTCCCCTGATTTATGCATGCATAGGATACACCTTGATGATTAATAAAAATCTTCCATCGAGCATCAGAGGAGATTGAACCCCAATCTGAAGGAAGTAGTTAAAAAAGAAATCATGAAACTTCCAGAAGCAGACGTTATTTATCCAATCTCAGACAGCAACTGGGTCAGCCCGGTTCATGTTGTCCCAAAGAAAAGAGGAATTATTGTGGTAAAGAATGACAAAGACGAATTGATCCCTACTTAGAAATGTCACCGGACACATAATGTGTATTGATTACAGAAAACTAAATGCTACCACACGAAAGGATCATTTCCCTTTACCCTTTATCGATCAGATGTTAGAAAGGCTTGCAAGCCACGTATACTATTTTTTTCTTGATGGGTATTCCAGATTCTAACAGATCTCCATACATCCGGACGACCAAGAAAAGACCACCTTTACTTGTCCCTATGGAGCATTCACATATCTCAGGATGTCATTCGGACTCTTTAATGCCCCTGCGACTTTCCAAAGATGCATGATGTCAATATTTACCGATATGATCGAGGACTTAATGGATGATTTCTCAGTATATGATCTGAATTTCAAGCCATGTCTCGATAACCTGTGTAAGCTATTAGCTAGATGCGAACAGAAATATCATTTGAACTGGGAAAAATACCATTTCATGGTTAACAGTAGAATTGTCTTGGGACACAAGGTCTCAACAGCCGAAATGAAGGTGGACAAGGCAAAGATTGACGTAATGAAAAAAACTGCCACCACCTACTAATGTCAAAGACGTTAGAAGCTTTCTAGGACGTGTTGGATTCTATAGGTGATTCATAAAAGATTTTAGCAAAATTGCTATACCACTTACTGCACTTCTGTGCAAAGAGGTGAAATTCGATTTTACGCCTAAATGTCTCAAAGCCTTTGAAACAATCAAATAAGCGCTCGTATCTGCCCCTATTGTCCAAGAACCAGACTGGGATCTACCATTCAAAATTATGTGCGACGCCGGCGATTTAGCCATAGGTGCAGTACTTGGACAAAAGAAAGACAAAACATTGTACGCTATATACTACTCCAGCAGAAATTTAGACGATGCGCAACGTAATTATGCGACAATGGAAAAAGAGTTATTGACTGTGGCTTTCACCTTCGATAAATTCCGATCCTATCTTATCGGTTCAAAACTAGTAGTTCACACCGACCACACAATATTGAAATACTTAATGAACAAAAAAGATGGTAAGCGAAGACTTTTACGATGTATTCTCTTTCTCCAAGAATTCCACATAGAAGTCAAAGATAAGAAGGGAGTATAAAATGGAGTCGCTGATCACTTATCACGAATAAGAGGAGACAAAGACATCCCTATAGATGATATCTTACCCACAGAAAATGTCTACTTAGCAGAATCGACTTTCGTTGGTAGCATCAGTTCGGCACATGAAGTAGAATCGATCGATGAGACACTAATACCATCGAACAATTGTAGCCATAAAGCATCGATCGGTCTTGTCCATATCCCATTGATCGACGATGCATTTGACAAGGACGATGAAATAATCATTCCAATAAATATCAACGTCAGTTGTAATCCTTCGACCCCAAATGATGATTCTCCCGGAGATAGAAGTTTGAGTCGGGGGGTATGTGAACTAAACACCACCGATAGACCCTGTTATGCAGATATAGTAAACTATCTTGCGGTCGAAGTGGAAACCGAACTCTTCAAAGGATATCATAAAAATAAATTTTTGCGAGAAATCCGGAGATATCACTAGGATGAACCTTATCTTTACAAACATTGTTCTGAAGGCATATATAGACGATGTGATGCCGAACGCGAAACTCCCGAAATTTTATATCATTGTCACAAATCCGATTACGCCAGACGTTTCACTAGTTTTAAGACAGTGTCAAAAATTCTAGAAGCAGACTTTTGGTGGCCGACTATGTTTCTAGATGCTCAAGACTATGTAGCGAAATGCAATCCCTGCCAAAGAAGAGGAAAAATCAGCAAGAGAAACGAGATGGAAAAAAATTTCATACTTGAAGTTGAAGTGTTTGATTGCTGGGGCATCGATTTCATGGGCCCTTTCCCTTCTTCGCTCGGAAATAAATACATATTGGTTGTTGTAGCCTATGTATCTAAATGGGTGGAAGCAAAAAAACTCCGAAAAAATGATGATGTCGTAGTTGTTAAACTCTTCAAGAGCATTATCTTTCCCAAATTTGGAGTTCCATGAATCGTAATAAGCGATGGAGGTACCCATTTCATTAACAAAGTGTTCGAAAAACTAGTCAAGAAACATGGAGTTCACCATCGAGTAGAAACACCCTATCATCCTCAGTCTAGCAGACAAGTAGAAGTACATCCAACCGACAAATCAAAGAAATCTTAGAAAAGATGGTAGGATCAACCCGCAAAGACTGGTGTTTAAAATTGAATGATGCACTTTGGGCTTACCGAACTGCGTTTAAAACACTGTTATGAACTACCCCATTCCACTTATTCTATGGAAAATCCTGCCATCTCCCTGTAGAACTAGCGCATAAAGCCGAATAGACCATAAAAAAAATAAACTTGATGGTAAATCCGTAAAAAAAAATTAATTCAAGAAATTAATTCAGCTAATTGAACTCGACGAAATCAGATATTGCGCCTATGAGAACTCAAAATTGTACAACGAGAAAATGAAAGCCTATCACGACAAGAAAATTATTTCACGACATTTCAAACCGAACGATCAAGTACCCCTGTACAACTCTCGATTATGTCTATTTCCTAGAAAATTATGTTCTCATTGGTCTGTACCCTTCACCGTCAAAGAAGTTACACCTTATGGGACAATTGTCCTATTTAATCCTAAAGGAGAAGATTTCATGGTAATGGGCAGCGAGTTAAACATTATTGGGATAGAGCTGAAATTCCGCATACTCAGACCACATGTCTAGAGACGCCTAACCCCGAATTATAAGCCCATTTTTCATCAAGCTAACGACTTTAAACAAGCGCTGAGTTGGAGTCAACCCACTAATTTAACAATAATATATATATATATATATTACAAATAATAATAAAAACATAAAACAAAAAGTAGAACATATATAATAGCAATAATTCATTAATTAATAAAAATATATAATAATTATCTATTATATATTACTTATGCAATTACAAATTTCTTAAGTGAATATGGAGTCGCTAACCAGACCGTCAATCAATAGTCGTGTGTTAAGTAGGTTAACTCGACACAAACCCGATTCATAAAACACTTTTCTCCAAAACTGCCAAAAACACACACGAGTTCCACACTCGATTTATCTCCCAAATTTCAGCCGATTTTGCTCATTTTTGAGTCTAGATCACTCGATTTCTACCCTCTCTACTTTTTTAGCTCTTTAAATCACTCAATCATCAAGGTATGTTCAAAATCTCTTATTTTAGGGAACTTTGAGGGTTTGAAGAAAAATCGAATCTTTTGTGGTTTAACTCGGAATGTATGACGATTTGGGGTGCTTGAGTATTATGTTAAGGATTATCTATCATCTCTACACATGATTTGCACGATTTGAGTTGATTATTTTCGATTTCGTGAACCCTTATTCGCGATGCAGCATCGATCAAGGCCCATGAGTTGTCGTTGATCGATGACCATTAGGTTATGTCGATCGATGACCATGCGGTACCATCGATCGACAATTGTTGTTTTAATCTCGACATCGATTCTGATTTGTGCTTTGTTTGATTATATGCAGATGGACGAGAGGAGAACAAAAGCACGATACGAGGTCGGTAGCTACAGTGCTCCACCGTGGGATCCTCCATGCCAAGACCCTTGGCCCAAAGAAGAGGAGGCTCTACTTGTGACATTCGAGGACTACCCTAACCCTCGAAAAGCGGTAGCATCAAGGGAATGCACACATCATCCCATGAGTGAGGAGTGGGATGACTTCGACAGCCTCTATTACAACGCCTGGAAGAGCGTTACCATCGAGCCAACCAAGTTCGCCGATAAGCGAACCCTGAAGAAGCTTGGGCTCTACAATGATTTTAGACAAGTGGTGCAGGAGCTTGGATTGGGCACCATGGCTACTAAGCCATATCCTCTATACCCCAACCTGGTCCGACATTGGATATCCATGGATCAGGTGCTCTACAAGAGCAGTTTAGCGACGTTTGAACTGACTTTGGCATATTCCAATAAGCCTTCAAGCCATTCCAAACGTAGTTGCTAATGTATATTGGTTTGGCTACATCCCCATAAACCTGCCCTTCTCCTTCCAGTCGCCGATCGTGTTTTTGAGGCCATCCATCGCCTCAGCGTTGAACGATGCCTTCACCTCCTCGTTGAGAGCAATCGTCCAATTCCGTTTTTGCTGGAAAATTTTTTTATAAAGGTTAGAAATAAATTATAAATCTAAAAAAAAAATTTAAAATTAATATTTATGTCTTACCGCAAAACACTTGTACCAAGTTCTCCGAACATCGTCAGGTGTAAGAGACAAGTTCAGATGTGGTCCCTGGAAGTTTGACTTGATGATATATGAAACACTCCGGCCTAGACAACTGTCCATGGCAAACTTTCCAAAAATTGTGAAAAAAAATTATAAGCACAATATTTATTAAAATTGCAGTTAAAAATCTAATAAAAATTATATTAAAATTTAATTACCATAAAGTGTTTTTTGGTCGGTCGGGTTAATCCTCATCAAACTTTCTCGTCTCGGCATCTCGAGAATGTCTTCCATTGTTAATCTAGCATACATAAAATCCGGTGGCACCATCAAATCTGGATGGACACCTGGAGAACCTGGGGCAGCTGCAGGAGCTAGGGCAGGCTCATCAGGAGCTGCGCTATAGTTATCAGGAGCAGGAGCATGCTGTAGCGGAGGCTGATATGGAGCAGGAGGCACAAACGGGGGAGGGGGAGGAGGAAGAGGAGGAGGAGGTGGAGGAGGAGCCATAGACAGGGATCTTCTCTGAAATTGGCTCTCAGGGACAAAGTCATGTCCGGCCAATCCAGTCCCGGATCCAGTCCGGAGCTTGACGCGGAAGGATCATCATTCCCTCCGAGAAAATTAGCTCCATACGAAGGTCTTGCGTCCCTAAGTCTTTTTCTACCGCGAGGTACTGAAGGCGTACTCATAGTGCGGATTTGTTTTAAAAAACAAGTATGAGTTAAAAATTAATTCCATCCTAAAACTAATCAAACCTAATTTAATTTGTTTCTAAAACTAACCAAATCAAATCTAATTCCCCTAAAACTAACCACCTATACTAAAAAACACTAAAACATACCTGGTAGAAGCTAAGAGAAGTCAGAGAATCTAAACAACAACTAACAAGGGTCGACTGGTCGTGGTTTATATAGGCGATAGGTTGTTGAAGTAATGTCATGGTAAATTACGACAGAGTTAACTCGATGCGCATTTATGCGTTACGACGAAGTTAACTCGACACGCGTTTTCGAATTACAACGAATTAGGTACTAAATCAAATTACGACGAATTAGGGTCTTAAAGTTTACGACGACTTAGGGACGATTGTGTAATAAACAGAAAAATGAACAGTCACCCGAACATCTCTTATCGAAGAACTTTTATTATATTCGATAAGAACTGTTCTAGGCATTACGACGAATTTAACTCGACCCGTATAAATTAGCATCTACCTTACGACAAATAGGGTTTTAACCCTAAACCCCAAACCCCAACCCCTAAAACTTCTAACTTAAAAACATTACTTCTTACTTATAAACATCCAAATTTGCAAACTACAAACATGTAATAATACTTATTTTAACTTTCTAAATCTTTAAAACAAAAGCTGTGTTACACAATTTAAAAGACAATGCAATAATGTAACATAAGTTCACTCGTTCTCGGAATCATCACTCGGGTCATCACTAGGATCATTGCTATCTTCAAATTCATCTTCATTGGCTTCATCCATTGTATCTTCTTGAAGATCTCATATCCCTGGTTTTGAGGATCAACAAGTAGGATTTCATCTGTGGCTTGTTCAGGTATTTCCACTAGATTTACGGAATCTTGTTGTAAATGCGGTTGTTCATCACTTGACACTCGCCTGCAAGGTGAGACCTTCATAGCGGCTAGCCAAGATATTCCAGATTGTCTGATCCTCGGGTATGGAATAAAACAAACTTGATCTGCTTGAGATGCCAAAATGTAGGGTTCAAATTTGTTGTACCTCCGTGTAGCATTGACGTCCACAACTCCAAACTTGTTGTACCGAACACCTCTATTTACCGTGGGGTCAAACCAGTCACATTTGATGAGGACGCATTTCATCTTCACTAAACCGGGGAATTCCACTTCAATGATCTCTTTTAAGATGCCATTGAAATATGTTTCACCTTTGACACATATTTCATAGTTGACTATTGCTCGACGACGTCCATATTCAAAAGTGTGGAAAATGTAACCTCAAGTGAAATACATAGATGTTGTGGTGACCTTAGCGATCAGACCTTGTATCAAATCTTGAAACCACGGTGGATATGATGGATCATCATAATCAACCTGTATAATTTTTATAAAATTAATTAATATTCCCTTACTAATTATATTAATTATATTAATTAATTAATAAAACTTAAACTAATAATATTCTGTTTTATACCTGTGTTTTTAACCATGCCACGAAGTGTTGCTCTTTCCTTTTGTTTAGATCATTTGTTGATATTCCTGGTAAAGCTTCTTCGACCTGGGCAACGAACTCGTTATTTTTGCAAATTAATTAAGGTACGACAATAATTTATACTTGGTAATATTAATAAATTGCGGAAGTATCTAAATTTAATTACTTACCTTTCAAACGACTGCATCTCCTCGTAGTTAAGGAGTATGTGTGTGGGCAATATGGGCGTCATCTGTACACGACCACCAAACTTCCTTAAGTTTCCCACCTAGATGTCCAATCTGACAGAATATGTATGGAACACCTTCTACAACATATGTCGGCATAACACCACCATCTTCATATCTGCTAGGAGCCCTTTTACGCGTTCGAACTTGTGACCCAAAGTAGTATGACGTGAAGTGAGATGTTTCCTCAGTCAAACTACCAGCAACTATTGAACCTTCGACCCTTGCAAGAGTTTTCGCTTCCCCTTTCAAATGTTTCATGGATTGCTCGTAAACGTACATCCATCCGTAATGAACAGGCCCACAGAGCAATGCCTCATACGGGAGGTGGACAACTAGATGTTCCATGACATCAAAAATAGACGGAGGGAAGATGTTTTCCATATTTTTAATTAGGATCGGGATAATCTCATCAAGTTGGTTGATCACATTTTCCGCTAAGGTACGTGTGCAAAGATCTCTGAAAAAAGCTCCAATGCCTGCATATATATATATTACATTGTACAACGATATTTATAATGTCAGTTTTCAACTTTGATCAAATCCGATAAGTAATTTATATAACAAGGTATGTAGTTTGTTACCTGCAAACGGTTCGTGGAAATTTTTTGGAAGCAACTCCGAAAATGCAAATGGTAGTCATCGTTGCATAAATACATGACAACATGACTTTTCATTCCTGAAAATTTTTGTCCCTGCTTTATGTGTTTTATTTCACTTTCAAATTAACCCTATTTCCCACTTTAATCTCTCAAATAAGAGGTTCACTGTAGTATTTAGGGATCGAATCCATATAGACTCTAGGATTACACAATAGACTTATTGTTTTCAAATTAAAGCTAGATGAATTATAATAATAACAATAAAAGCGATTTCAAGAATGATTTGGTTTGTGAGGATCAAATTAAGAGATTAGACTTACGGGAAATTCTTAGGTAAGATTAGATACTACTGATTAATAGATTGCTAGGGTTTTATTAAGAATCGTTCTGAACTTAAACCTTAGGTTTTAGGAGATCACTCTCGCGCATCTCAACTGAGTATCGATCAATGGCCACAAGGTGGTGTCGATCGACGCTCATTCTAAACAATACTGGTTTCGCGCTTTGGTAGTTTCTCTAAACTTCCAATTCAACTCTCGTTTCTTACCGGTTATTTAGATTGTTTAAGATAAATTTAAGGTTATAACCAAACTTTCGCTTGCGCTATAATTTCTAAGGTTGAAGTGATCAAGTTCAACTTAGCATTAAGAGTAACTTAAACAAAGAACCAAAAGGATTACCCTAACAATTCTACGAAATCAGCAATACATTATTACCATTGAATAACCCTAAATCTAACAGTGAACTACTCAGACATAACAATAAAGAACATGAATAAATTCTGAATAAATTGCATAGAATAAACTGAGTACAAAGATAAGGAGTTCAAGATCTTCTCTATAATGATGATCATATCTTTCTCTCCAATAGATTTAGCAATGTGTTATGTCTCTTAATTCCAAAACTCTTGTGTAACTTAGAAGACAACTTTTTCTTAGGTCCCCTAAGAGGTTTGAAACACGACTAAAAGCACACTTACGATTTGAGATGAAATCAAGCCAATGATATTATGACCGTCTATATTTTATTTGCAGGAGAAGATAAAAGTCATGTTCGGAAAATAAATGTCAAGTTTCAAAGGATAAACACTAATATCGAATAATATGAATTGACGAACCAAAACTGCAAGAAAAGTTCGAGCCTAAACGCGGCCAGGAAGAACTAGTATCTTTGCCATTCTTAATGGGCATACAAACACGTGGAGAGGAAGGGGAGATGAGCAAGCAAAACGGAGAAAAGGTTAATCCAAACCTACGAGAAAACTAACGTATGGCCGTCTTGGAATTTTTTGAAACCAGACTTGGAATTTTCGTTGGAAGGTACCAAGAAATAAAAACGCTTCAGAGATCGCCATAAAATTTAAGGAACTTATGATCTAGGAGAATAGTCTAGCAAGCTAAGTCTTAGGCATTTTCCAGTCTCGATCTATTGTTTTGTGACTTTTCAGTCATATCTTGTAAACCGATCAAAATTCTCAGAAAACCGACAAACGATCGCCATGAATACTCAGTTTTCTTCCTAAAGAAAGAAAGAACTAGAAATGCAAACATCGTCTTAAAACCGACTCGTTCCTAGAAATTTTCTTAAACCGACATATTCCTAGTCGTCAACCCAAAACTCACAAAGTCACAATCCTAGTGCCGTCTTTAAACCGACCTGGGTTGTTGATCATCCCAATCTTCGAAAGAAAACACGTACACAACCCTTCAAAATATCGGTTCAGCCGTTCTCTTTCATGAAAAAAAAAGGTGGGAGTAGGTACGTTTACTATACTCGTATATTCCCATACTTCAAAAAAATAAAAAATCTCGATATCAAGATAACGCTTTCGACAAAGCAAACTCTCGCAGCAGTAGACAGAAAATTATTTAGGCAATGTGATACCTCATAAAAACGATCATCCATTACTTTCGTATAACTATACAAAAAATACGAAAGAGCCTACGGGAAAACAAGATCGGTGTCATGAAAAACGACTTCACAATGTGGAAAAGAGAATAAGGAAAACACATTCCTCGTTCGCAAATATCACTAGTAATCTGCGAGAGACATTCTCAATTTACTTCCATGCCATTCACTTCTCGCAAAACTTATGCGAAACATGCTTCGTAAAGCCACACCAAGTTATTCAAAGAAACTTTCCGAAACTTTCTGATGAACATTATACTAAACATTCATTGTGTAGCCGATACCTAAAGTGGAAAATAACTTCTAACACCATTGGCCATCTTAGCACGAAAAACTCCGACTCCGCCCATCAATCTCGGCAAACGCTCTTTGGCCCTCGGCCAAATACTCCTTCCGGTAAATATCTGAACCGGAATTCGGCATCATCTTTAGGACAGTTCTAAACTAACATGACCTTAATGTTAACACAAACGTGTCATAGTCTAATATGTGACCAGCAACGTCCTCGGCTATGCGGCTGAACACATCCTTCAGACCAAGCCAAAATGTTTGAGCGACCACTCCTCCATCCAATCACTTAACGGCAAAACGACAATCCACAATTAGTCTAAAATGCCAAGTGCACATAATTCCCATATAACCCAGAATCAAAATCATACGATAATTTCTTAATATCGAAACTTAGCTGTAACCACCAAACGGTTAACGATAAACTTAAACTTATCGGCAATTGAACAAGTTCAATATGTTCTGCAGTTTACTCTAAACCCATAACGTTTTACAAGTAAAAAGCAGCACATAAAGAAAAACTTGTAACAAAGCTCCTAGAGCTATACGTAGCATCCTTAACTATATACGAAATAAATCTTGGGGGGCCGACTCTTCACAAAGCACAGTGAAGGAAGTCGCAAATTCTCAGGGTCGAATTTACAAGACCCATTGGTCCTAATTCCTCGTTAACAAATCAAACAATTTAACATACGAACAAGAACAACAATTTTGGCCGCAAACATCCGCAAACAAAACAAAACGTTTCTCTGCCGTAAGGTTAGAACAAAACCCTTGCGATGCCATACATCTTCAAACCCGCGAACATTTCAAGCACGAAATGCGGCATACGAAAGAAAAACTCAACCTTCGACACAGCAAGACGTCGTTGACGCTCGAAGAACTGTTTTTCGTCAGAACTTTCCGAAACAAAATGCTCACCTTCAAAACAGTCCATCCGCGACTATTAAACACAGACACCTTCTTAAACATGTATCCTTCGCGAAGATTAAAAAACGGTTATATCTACCAATAAGTTTTTTGCTGATCACAACAAACTCTCAACGTCCTAAACAGACTAAGCCATCTCATAGATATAGATCTTGAACACCCGACACAAGGGTAATAGCGCTATAAAAGAAATCCAAAATTTTGGTCAGCACTTTCGGGAGACTTAAAAATTGTCCCCGAAGAGATGCTCGATTCCTACCATACAAGTCACATAAGCCGAGAACATATCGCGGACTTTAAAGTGGGATGGAATCAGGTCGAAAGCGATACAAGAAATGTAAGCCGAAGTAGTCATCTCACCCCCAAAACCGTGATTAGACCAAGGTCTTACCCTAAACTCAACACACTGGTCGCTAACGTCTCAAGGCATGATAACGAAAAGATACAAGATCCTGAAGCATGTCTCTTCGTCCATATCTAAGCTCTCTCGAAACTTTAGCGACGAATAGGATGATCCGCAAAAGAGTTGGGAGCGAGATGACAACTTGTATCCTTCCCTCTACACTTAAAAAATTCAGAATCTACTTAAACTCTTTTTCAAGTGAAAAGCCTAGTTTATTCATTAAAAAATTTGCCAAGCGACCGGGATCCGAAGCCACATGCTGTCAGTCCCGAAAACATAAATACAGCCATTCTCAGCCAAAATAAACAGGCTACGAGGCTAGTCTCGAGGCCGAGAAAGATCCAATATACAATTCTATTGGCAGCAACATGCGCGATAATCTCTACACAACACACATCTAAACCACAAAGGTCTCACTGGGAAACAGGAAGTAAAAACCTTAACTCCGGGATGAACTACGAAAGGCTTGATCCCTTCTACAAGGGTACGTAGGCAGCCTTCATAAAGTGCAGCCCCAATCCTACTGCATTCCGCTCTTTGAGGAATGAGTTAAACACTTTCAACGAACATTTTCAACCGTTGATTCCGCCTAACTTACCAAACCTGCCAAACCGCTCGCTAGAACCTCACGATTCTAATGAGCTGGAGAGCTAACTGTTGGGGTCAAAATTGGTCACTACATAATTAATGCTAGAAAACTCCCGAGAAATATTTCTTATCTACAAAAGAAGTATAAGTCCAGGAGAAAAGCTTCGTGTAATGTTGGGTTCAGAAACGGTTATCTCAAAATCAACGTTTGAAATTGCTTTTCCGTACGAAAGCTTTCTCGACAAAAGTTCCCAAGCAAAGGACTTGAAAAAAACGGAGCACGAGACCAAACACGTGGTCCAAATTGCCCGTTCGGCGAGTTGGACTAAACACACAGTCCAACTGGCCAAATGGGTGAGTTGGACCAAGAAAGGTGGTCAACTCACCCATTCGGCGTGTTGGACCAAGAAAGATGGTAAACTCGCCCATTCAGTGAGTTGGACCAAACACACAGTCCAACTGGGCGAATGGGCGAGTTGGACCAAGAAAGGTGGTCAACTCACCCATTCGCGTGTTGGACCAAGAAAGATGGTCAACTCGCCCATTCAGTGAGTTGTACAATCCAACTCGCCCCCGAGGCGAGCTGGGCCGAAAATAAACCAGATCTTATGCCTTCTGTTTTACCTCGGGGGATTTACCCCTCTTTTTTTCTCGATCGGATTTATCGTCAGGACTTTGCGATAAAAACCGCAAAGACTCATTTTCCCGAATGAAATTAATGGTTATCGTAAAAACGGCAATGGTTAACTTAATGCCACAATCGTCTAAATTATACGAGAAGTTTGAAGTTCCTAGCCAAAGCGCCGTCGTATTATTAAACGTTCTTTCGGAGAAATCGTAAAAAACGTTTAAGTTGAAATACGACCCAAAGAGGCCTAGAACGCGGCTATATACCCACTTGAGATTTCATCCGAAATTGATCCCAGAAATGTTATGAGGGCGTATCATTACTTGCAGAAGGAGATAAATCTAGCAAAATCAGAAGATAAATGTCAAGTTTTCAAGATAATGATGAAAATCGAGATAAAAAGGAATGTTTCCGTGAAACGATAAACTCGACCTAGCGACAAAAAAGGGAAGAGGAACCGACCCCGAAGGCATATATAATGAGAGCTAAAGCTAAGGGCAAAGGGATCCCGAGATTTACACCTAGAGAAGCTTTGTTAGCTTATAAGAACTTAGAATTTAGGTGGCTAGAGGGACAAAGTTATACTCAGACGTTTCTCCATCTTTATTCGACGATTCTAATTTCCTTAGACTCTACAACTCATTGCACTTAGAAACCTTAAGCTTTATTCTCGACAAGCTCGGTTTCTATGAATGGCATTCGATTACCAGAAGAACTTGCTCCGGAATTTCGATCTCTTGGTCCACTCTTTTAATCGAACTACGTCCAAATTGACCCTCGAAAGGGGTATGTAGGCAGCCTTTCTTAATGTTCAGTCCCAAATACTTCAAACCTTTTTCGTCTATTGCTAAGCGAGTTGCAGCCACATAGGTTTCTTTCGACATAGGTGGTAGAGCTAGCAAACTTAGTCTTGTTTTTATGCTTGTGTTATACGAATTCCTTTTTGATCCCATTTTGAGACAAGCTTCATGTATGCTTTTGTCTCTGGAGCGCTCGTACGCAAATGCGAAATAAAGATCTATTTTTTCTAAATTAATTTTGTTATATTTTTCATGTTTTCCAAGTTTACTCGATTACTTGTCGTTGGATCTCGCAGAGAATCCGGGACCTCAGGGAAAGTTAGGGTTTCTTGACTTTCCTTAATTTTACGAAAATCGAAGGTGTAAATTTAGGTTCCCACATGGTGGCTTGCTTGCTGGATGTGCATCACTCTCAAGCTTGGCTAACGAATGGGATGGATGTGATGGTGGATTGAGAAAGCCACAAGACTCTATGGAAAGGAGGCTTGATAAGTCGTGATGCTTTGGATCTGATTCTCACAAACTCTAAAGGCTTCAACAATAGTTTTGAACAAACTAGAAAAACTGAATAATTCTTATAAAATTGAAAGTAGGGTTTTGTTACAATGAATGGATGACCTGAGCTTATAAGAACTAAACTATGTGGCTATAGAAAATACCAAATGGCAATAAACAAGACAAATAAAGAAAATAACTTGAAAATAAAGTTCGGCCTTCAAGGGAGTGATCTTGGGAGATATTATGGGTGTTGGAGGTGATTTGCTTGGCCATAAATTCGGAACTTGATTCTTCTTGAACCTGTCTGGTTTCAAAAAATATGAGAGCTTCCTGGGAACCTTCTTGATGAATTAGAGGGTATTAAACTCGTGCAGGAGCTGAAGAAGTAGTTGTTGGACCCATAATTGCCAAGATTCCAAATTAGGCAAGTGGAGGTTAATGAGGATTCTCCTAATCCTCTGGGTTATGGTGCATCTTGGGAAGTCTTGTATATCTTCTTGGTGTATAATAGTGTCTCCATGCTTCCAAGGAAAGGTTTGGTTCGAGCCAAATTTAAATGGTTGGAGGCTTTCCCCAATTGATGTCGCTTTGGTCGGTTTTGGGAAATTGAATGCATCTTGGTTTTCCCATGACCAATTCTTATTATTTAGGGCTCTATGGAAAGATAATAAATCCCTCTTGAAACCCATGACTGATGTTGGGGAAGGAAGCTTCATTGTTGGTCTGAAATCCACTTCTAAGGGCTGAGACTTGCAACTGGATGGGATGGGAAACCTCCAATTTTTAAAATCCATAACTTATTTTTCTGGGAATAATTTCTTGAAATTACAAGCCTCATTGATTACTTTATGAGTACGGCTTCTTCTAAAATTAGTTTCACGCCAAAATACCTTCTGGGTGTTGAGATATTCGCCTTTGACTGAACCTCTATCGCTGGAATCTCTAAACTGGTTGGTATGGACAGTTTGGTGAGACTCTGGTCAAGCTTCTGATTTGATGGCCACATTAGCTAGTATCTTTAAACCAGTTACAGAGAGTAGGATCAGATATGGTGAAGGTTTTGAGGTTTTTTTTAAGGTGAAGCAGTCAGTTGAGCAGGTATTATATTGGTTTGTTGAGGCTTATTACTCGGTTTTATCTAGAGTCCACTTATGAGAGATGAGACCTGTGTATGTCATGTATGTGATTTTTTTTGAAAAGGGAACCAGTTCAGGCGTTGTAGAAACACAAGACATGATGTTTTCTCTAGGAAGGACCAAGAGATCATGGTACCAGATTCACGTATTTTGCCTAGCGAGTGTGTCTAGTTGGAAAGAATTTGGTCTTGTTTTTTATATCATGTATGGTTACTGGTGTACTGGTTTAGAGGTTGATTCGGAAACTGGGTTGTGTAATTTACTGGCTGTGTGAAAGTACAAAACTTAACAAGATGTATTGATCTACAGTTTGTTGTATTAGTTTGAATTTTTTCAATGTCTCGGTTTTGGTTGGTTTTGAGGACGAGAGTTTTGGAAAATAGGATTTGTTTCTTTTTGATGGAATACACAAAGGAACCGATTGGGATGTTCAGGAGCATAGGATAAAAAATTTGTTTTGACAAATTCTCGCATATAAGTAGTAATATACGGGCCAATATTTGACACGAGAAATGGTAAAGTCATTCACGTTTTATTGCAAGGAGGAAACCCTTAGCATAAGTTTTCCCGATTTGGTATTTTGGCATAAGTTACTAAGTTCCAATTTATTTTCTTGGAACACAAAGGATGCGGCTTATCAAAACTTTAAAAAGATCACAAAAGGTCTCTTCAAACCCGTTGGTATAGCCCGGAGGAGCATTTTCAGATTTTTTTATGAGACTGTTAGGTGAATTACAGGGGAAATGGGAAGTAAATGGACTATCTCAGAGAGATATGGCATAAAAATGAACTGGATTTCTTATTGTTAACAGAAGCAAAACAAAATTTTGCTTTTGTGCAAGACTGACAGGCGCATTTTGGTTTTTATAATTTGGTTACCATGGACCCAATCGGGAAGAGTGGTAGATTAGCTTTATATTATAATAACGACTGTCATGTCAAAATACTATATATGAATAATCAAATGATAGATGTGGAAGCGGTGATACTTGGGAAAAAAGTTTTTCTAACTTTTGTGTATGGTGATTTGGTTCCAAAATTGTGAGATTAAGTCTGGGTAATATTGACGAGATACGGTTTATCGAGATTGGAGCAGTGGTTTATTATCGGTGATTTAAATGAGATTACTGGACATCATGGAAACATGGAGGCTCTTTACGGAGTGAAGGATCTATCTTATCTTTTAACAATATGATTAGAAATACGGGACTTCTGGAATTCCGGCCCTAGAGAATCAAATGTCTTGGCAAGGACGAAGAGGGACAGAAAGGATCCGATGTTGCCAAGATCAAGTGTTAGCAAATGAGGATTGGCACTCCCTATTCCCATGTTCTTATACAGAATATCTTGGGATGGTGGTTCCGATCACCAACCAGTCGTGGAATTTCTGAAGGATAAGGTCCCAAGACGACATGTATAGGGGCTGTGAGATGCAGAGTGGTGATGATTCGGGGGATTTTATTACAAAAATCAGTAATTATCGTCGCAAAATTGGTAAGAACCCCCTCCCCGCCCCCCATTTGGAAAGGAGAAGATTAGAGAACTCCAACAAGCACTGGAAGAGGTACAATCAGACAATAGTAGGACTCGAGAGGAACTAATTGAGGTCTCTCAGAAATTACAGAAAGTGTATGAAGATGGGGAGGATCATTGGCAACAGAAGAGAAGGAATATGTGAAATATGGCTGGGGATCTTAATATGAAGTTTTACTGCGCTCTGACGAAACAACAATAAGCCAGTAATAGGACTGGGGGATTACACAATGAGATTGAACAATGGATAACAGAGGACAAAGGAGTAGAAAAAGTAGCATTTGATTATTTTGAGGACTTATTTGGTACTACTTCACCTTCATATTTGATAGTTTTCTGGAAGAGATCCCACCGTCTATCACAAAGAAAATGAACCAGAGGCTGATCAGAATGGCGGCGGAGGAGGAGGTATGGCAGGCTTTGTTTATGTCGCACCTTGAGAAAGCTCTTAGTCCGGATGGAATGACAACACTTTTCTTCCAACACTCTTGGCACACCATTAAGAAGAATTTGGTGGATATGGTTAACAATTTTTTAATTAATGGAAAGTTCGAAACAAGGTTAAATATTAGAAATATTTGTTTAATCCCAAATACGGAGAGGCCTACAAGAATGACGAAGATGCGGCCGATTAGTCTTTGTAATGTGGGTTACAAAATTATCTTGAAGGTTCTATGCCAACGTTTAAAAGTTAGTCTCCCCAAGCTTATTTCAGAAACACAATTCGCCTTTGTCCCAGAGAGACTAATATCGGATAACATCCTCATTGCTTAGGAAATGTTCCACGGGTGAAGGGCTAATAACTTGTGCCAGAACAAGTTTATGGCCATCAAAACGGAAATGAGCAAAGCATATGATAGGGTTGAGTGGACCTTTATTCAGGATTTAATTCGTAAAATGGGGTTTGGCTCCCAATGGATTGAGCTGATGATAGATTGTATTTCCTCGGTGCAATACATAGTACTTTTAAATGGACACCCATGAGGTAATAATATTCCGCATAGAGGTTTATGACAAGGGGATCCTCTTTCTCCATATTTTTTTTTATGCGAACATAAAGAAGGCAGAAAGACAGAAACAAATGAAAGGAATGAAGGTTGCACGAGCTTCCACATTTGTATCACATTTGCTATTTGCAGATGATAGTTTTTTTCTCTTTTTGCAAGGTACAAATGGAGGAATATTATAATATTCTGAAAGATTATGAGAAAGTGTCTGGTCAATTAATAAACTACCAAAAGTGCTCAATTCGATTTGGGTTTAAGATTAGGAACCAGTCCGGCAAGAATTTTGGGACTTATTAGGTATTCAGAATATAGGAGGAATGGGATCATATTTGGGTCTGCCTGAAAGCTTGGGAGGATCAAAGATCCAAATCTTTAGTTTTGTCCAGGATGCCTAAATAACAGAGTTAATGGTTGGATGTTTAAAGTTTTTCTAAGGGAGGGAAAGAGGTGGTGCTCTACCAAACCATGTTATGTCTTGCTATGGAATTCGAAAAGCAGTTACCTCAAAACTGACAAGTGCAGTGGCATAACTTTAGTGGAGTTCAAGAGGAAATGCAAGAGATATGCATTGGAAATACTGGGACAAACTCTGCATCGTTAAAGATGAAGGAGGTTTGGGGTTCAAAGACCTTTCGGATTTCAACATGGCTATATTAGGGAAAAAAAATTGGCGCTTGATCGAGAAACCTAACACTTTATTTCCCAATTTTTAAAAGGATGTTATTGTTGGAGCTCTGTTTTTAAAGAAAATGATGGCTGACTTTTTTTACTTTTCATGTGGCTTTTCCAGCCAGCATAGTGGTCGGCATGACCGGATGATTAGCTAGTTGGAAAGCTTGCAACGAGCGCTAAAATCTAGTATATTTACAAGTCAAAAATAAAGCTAAACTGAATAAAAATGAAGTCATGAAGTGAAGAACTTGGGATGTTAAACACAATTAATATTTTAACTAAGTGTCAAACTTATCAAAGTCCCACATCGTGTATGTAAGGGAAATGAGAGTAGTATAAATATGTATCTACTCCCATCCAGGTTCAAATGGCGCATGAGAGAGGGTGGGCTCTCCCTCCCCCTCCTATGTGTGTGCGTCGTGGCTCATGGGTCTTGGGTCTAGGGTCTTGGTGAAGGGCCATGGCCCAATAAGGTTCTTTTTAGACCAAATTACTTTTGTTTTTTTTTCTAATTTTCAAACAAAAAACTGCATGATGTTTATATATAAACGCTGCGTAGTTTATATCCAAGCATATTAGTTCGTAGGGGTTAATCACAAGATCCGCATGACAACCTATCGTGGTTGTATCTTGGGACTCTAATTCGCATAAGCCGTCGCACTTTCGGGAAAAATTAAGAGTTGAGGAAAGAGATTTATCTCGACTCCACGGTCTGGTTTTCTAAAAAGTTTTTCATTTTGTTTCAGTTCGTCTATTTCCTATAACTATCGCTTTTATTAATTCATTAATATTAATTTAATTTTCCGGCTTCTACAAGTATTTTAGGAATTCTTCGCCCTTGGAACCAATGCGTTCATACTCTCCGTCCTATGGATGTCACAATATTGTATCTGCTAGACATATGATTAGCAAAAGACTAATCAAAAGGGTAGGACCATGATAATCTATATGAGTATGGAATGATCCTTGGCTCCCAACCACTCGACCGAGACCAGTAAGCAATAATCAACAAAATCTCTACTCAAATCTCACTGTGGATTATCTAATTAATTCATCATCACGCACATGGAACTCTCTGTAATTCGGTCATTGGTGGAACAAGAGGATCGAAGATTATAGAAAGTGATACAGGCCTAAGCTATCAAAGGCTTAAAATACAAAGCTATCATGAGTTGTCAAGCTTGATGGATCGAATTTCGCCACACAAAGGAATGGAATGCCTATATGATATGAAAAGAACGATCAAATCCTATTTGAATCCACAGAATAGACTCTGATTTACATTTGTATTTCAGAATGAATCCACAAACTAAAATAAACAGGAAGCCGAACAAGAAATCTAAAGGAATCCACCTAAAGACTAATTGAACAAGACAAAGATAAACTTTGTAAAACTGAATAATACTTTATTAGAATGATCAAATCTGTCTAAAAACTAAAGAGACGATCTTCTATAGTGCTCAACACTTAAAGGAAATAATGACAAAAGAAATAACATAAGATATCAAATAAATGCAAAACTAGCCGTTGGGCTGATTGGATGATTTGGTGGCTCGTATCTTGAGATATTCAGTATAATTCCATGTGAATAGAGTCTCTGGATGGAGAATAGGCTACCAAAAGGTGTGGCCTTCATTGGTTCAAACAAATAGAGCTGTTGGAGCATTGAATGTGTAATCTGCTCCAAATAAGGTGAGGGAGGTCTTGCATTGATCCAACTGATCCATGGATGTTTAAAGAACGTATTTAAAAACTTAGAACCCTAAATTCTATGTATAAATCTTCTGGTATAAAATGTTTTGTTTGCAACTGATTGAACTGGTTAGCTTCCAATTGAGGCATGTGTAGAACTGGTTTGGCCGGTTTTGGGAATTGGATCATAACTTCTTAATTACATGGTCATTTCTCATGATAGTAGGCTTTCTGGAAATCTAAGAGATTCATAATGAAGACTGTGGTTAGACTTTGTGAAGGTCGCTTCATGTTTGGGCTTTAATCCTATTTAACAAGCTGATACTCACAAATGGACGGGCTGGAGAACCTCTAGTTTGAAAAATTCATATCTTCTTGGTCCTTTAAGACTTTATAATGATTAATTTTTTTTGGAAACCTTCTTGAGTGTAGAAACCAGGAAAATTGGTTTCATGGTAAACATTCTCATGATTTGTGAGATATGCTCCTTTTAGTACATTTATGTCGCACCTGGCTCCTAAGCAGTTTGAGAGAAGACTTTGATGGAGGTTCAGTTCAGCTAGGGATCTGATGACCACATCATTCCCTCCTTCTTCAATAAGTTTCTACCTCGAAACTTATTTACCTACTCATAGATAAGTCAAGTTAGTCCATTGTAGAGTACATGGGTTTAAGAGCTTACACTGATTTTGATTGGTAGGCTGAGCATCCGGTGGTTCTTTTTTGAGATTTTTGGTGTCACTGACACTCTCAACATCACAACCAGAATGTTCATTCAGCACTGGTGTTGTCGTCTCTTCTAGGTTCTGACTTGCATCCAAGAACAACTTTGTTGGTTTTGAATCTTCTACTTGTTCCATGAGTTCCATATTCGTACCTGAAATAGTTGCAACCTTCTGGGCACTAGACAAGTGTGTTAAGACAGTCATGGAAATACTAGAAACAGATTTATACCTTTCTACTTGATCCTCCAAATTCTCAGACGGTGAAACAATTTCTCGTTTCTAATTTACATGAAGTTTTGGATTAGAGGTTTTCTCTTTAGCATCTAATACTTCTTTTTCTTTAATGGACCCGGCCTTAAGCATGTTGATAAGATCATAACAAATTTTATCCATTCTGGTAAAATATTTACTTACATTGAATGGTGCCATTGATGTTTTCTCAATTTCTTGCGCCTCAGTACTCAATGTTGGTGATGTTGTGGTTTTCTTCCTTTGACAATCTTTGGCTATATGACCTCTGTTCTTAGACTTGTAACAAGTCAGCTCTAGAGGAAATTTTGAAACATAGCACTTACCTTGGTATGTTGCTTGCTGAGAGTGTGTAGAAATTCTGTTTCTTTGGCCTGGTTCCTTTGGAAGGTAAGTTGTTTAGCTTGTTGGTGAGAGGCTATGTGTTGAATATCTCTCACACATAATCCACTTTAAGTTCTCCCACATTCTAAATTTTTCCTCCTTCTAATACCATCTCCCATATTCTTCCTTGTTCCACCATTTTTCAGCTTCACTTGTAAGTTGTCCAAGATCTATGGAGAGACTTTCTTCATTGGGAATGGAGTAATACCTAAATTACTCATCAATGTTTCCTTCCCAGTCTAAATAGCATGCTCCTCTTCATGGAAATACAAAGAACTCTGGTCCAATATATTCATATCCATTATCTAAATGTAACCTGGTTTTTGTCTTGTATTTTCGAGAGAATTTGGTATAGACTATGTTTTCCCTGTTGCCTTGGTACACCTTGGACCCTCCTGATTTAATGGCTCTTGATTTGGCCATGGTTAAATAATCATGTCTACTACCTTAAAAAGAAATTTATTTTGGCTCATGATCATTAAAATCATCATTTAGTTCAATCCATGGTTTGGTGTAGTATGTGCTTGTTTGGTGACGATCTGGTGGCTCAGGTTCGATATCTTCTTCATCAGGTTCTTCTTCAAAATCAGAGACTGAATAATCATTCTCATGCCACAGAGTTTCTACATAAGTAGCCTCTCCATCATCCATAGTTTGGCTTTCTTCTCACCAATCGATTTCAGAGGTTGGAAGTTCATTCTCTTCACTTTCTTCATACTTCAGGGATCTTACAGCTCGTGATATACCTTGCAATAAGAATTAAGGAGAATTAAATTAAATCAAAACCAAAAAAAAAGGAATCCACAAATAAAGGCAAAACATATGGAAATTCTTTAAAAAGAACAATATGCAGATGAACCGAAAAGGAAACTAAGCAATGAACTAAATGCAAACACTTTTTTATGAGATTTTCAACTTTAATAGGATTGAGACACTAAGGAGCACGGAATGCAATATATTTTTATGGTTTCTGATTTAATAAGAACAAAAATTAGAACATAACACAAGAACACAAAACAGAAAAACTGAAACGATTTTTAGAGGTTTTCTATTTGTTTGAAAATAAATAACAAAACATAAATAAGATAAAGTTTGGATGAAAAAAACTGAGGATAGCAGCTTTATGATCTGATACCAAAAATGATACAAGCCTAGGCTATCAAAGGCTTAAAACACAAAGCTATCATGAGTTGTCAAGCTTGATGGATCGAAGTTTGCCACACAAAGAAATGAAATGCATTTATGATAAGAACAGAAGGATCAAAGCCTATTTGAATCCACATAATAGACTCTATTCACACTTGTATTTCAGAATGAATCCACAAACTAAAATAAACAAGCAACCTAACAAGAAATCTAAAGGAATCCACCTAAACACTGATTGAACAAGACAAAGACAAAATTTGTAAAACTGAATAAAACTTTTATTATAGTGATCAAATATGTCTAAAAACTAAAAAAAAAACGACCTTATATAGTGCTCAACGCTTAAAGGAAACAATGACAAAAGAAATAACATAAGATATCAAATAAATGCAAAACTAGATGTTGGGCTGGTTGGAGGATTTGGTGGCTTATATCTCGATATCTGCAGTATAATTCCATGTGAAGAGAGTCTCTGTATGTAGAATAGGCTACCAAAAGACGTAGCCTTCATTGATTCAAACAAATAGAGCTGTTGGAATATTGAATGTGTAATCTGCCCCAAATAACGTAAGGGAGGTCTTGGGTTGGTCCAACTGATCCATGGATGTTTAAAGAACGTATTTATATACTTAGAACCATCTATTTTATGTAGAAACTCTCCTGGTCGCCAATATTTGGTTGCAGTTTATTGAACCAGTTAGCTTCCAATTGAGGCATGTGTAGAACTCGTTTGGTCGGTTTTGAGAATTGGATAATAACTACATAATTCCGTGGTCATTTCTCCTGATAGTGGGCTTTCTAGAAATGTAAGAGATTCATATTGAAGACTGGATAGACTTGGTGAAGACCGCTTCATGTTTGGGCTTGAATCCTCTTCAACAGGCTGGTACTCAGAGAAGGACGGTCTGGAGAACCTCTTGTTTGAAAAATGCATATCTTCTTGGTTATGTAAGATTTTAGGACGATTACAATTGTTTTGGAAACCTTATTGAGTGTAGAAACCAGTAAAAATTGTTTCATGGGAAACATCCTCATGGTTTGTGTGATATGCTCCTTTTAGTACACCTATGTCGCGTCTGGCTCCTAAGCAGTTTGATAGTAGAATTTGATGGAGTTTCAGTTCAGATAGCGATCTAATGACCACATCAGAAAGTATCCCATTAAGTAGGGATCAGATAGTTGATCAAGACTGATGGCATTTCACCACTAATGGGAACTATACATAAAATCAGGATATAAGGTGGAACGGGTATACCCAGACAATGAAAGATTGCTGCCGGTGTATGGACCCACGTTCACCCCTTTAAAAGCTTAATTTTGAAAGATTCGCTGTCATCTAAAATAAAACATTTTCTCTGGCAGTTAGTATCGGGTTGTATACCAGTAAAGAAAATTTTGCAGACCAGGGGTATGCAAGATGATGTTCAGTGTGCAAGATTTGGAGTCAGCGAGGAATCAATTAATCATATGTTCATTGAACGTCCTTTGTGGGTCCAAGTTTGGGCCCTCTCTAAGGTACCATAGCATCTAGACACTTTCCCTTCTCAGGCGCTGTTCACAAACATGGATTGTCTATATTGGAGGACGTCCCCGTATATGGACGATCATAAATTTACATGGATCTTATGGTACATTTAGAAAGGACGGAACAATATGGTTTTCAGTAATATTGATGTTGATCCTAGAGATTCTATAAAATTGGCAGAGACTGAATCTTTACTTTGGGAAGAGGCCCAGGTCCCAGTCACAAAGTGGAACCACCCAATTGCTAGAGACAGTAGAGTTTACTTTACCTTCTATTCCAGGTTGCTAATGCTTTACGTATGGGTCATTGAAAGCACAAGAGATGTTTTGGGGACAGGTTTGGTATAGTACGCTACAGGGCTTTGAGGTATTAATGAGAGAAATGAATACGAGAGGAAGCCTCTTGCCATTGCACTTAGAAATGAAAGCCACCATATGGGCAATGGAGAGTATGAGGAACTTACGTCAATATCATGTTACTTTTGTGAAGGATTGTATTTAATTGGTTAAGATGGTGTATGCACCAGAGAAATGGCCAGCCTTTGCGAATTATTGGAAGACATCAAGATCCTTCAAGAAAGTTTTAATCACTCAGAGATCATATATATTCCCCGAACGCTGAATACAAAGGCGGACAGTCTGGCGCAAAGTGTTAGGAAACAAACGTCTTTCGCTGTCCATAAGGATGCATAGTTATTAGCTTGGTTTGCAGTCTTCATAGAGACTTTTTCAGTTGATGACAATACATATATTCTACCGCTAATTGATTACTTAATGAAAACAAGAGTTAATTAAGGCTGTAAGGATTGCATATTTTGAATAAAAAGATGTGAAAATCAATTCCATAAATCAGTTTACTATTTAACATGAATGGAAAGGAATGCATTCCATAAATCCACAAAAATTTAAACAAAATGCAAAGCAACACATTCCATGATATTTTTGTTAGGAAATGAATGGAATGAATCTATTCAATTTCTCTACTACATTTCATTCATATGATTTTATCTCTCTTTATTCCATTTATTCTTTTCAAATGTACCAGTTACAGCCTAAGTTTTAGAAAATTTAAAGCGGTTAAATTTTTGTTATCCCTAACGATAATTAGATTTATTTTTATTTAATTACCCTAAATATATTAAAATAATTAAATTATCATTACCTATTTAGGTCATCAAAATTAAATGTATGAATTAATAAAGTAATTATGTGTTATATATTAATCGACTAAATGAAGTAAATATTATCATTATCTTAATTCGTTTCATGGGTAACCTATTTTCTAAGTTATCAATAAATCTTAGGTTTTAGTTATCTTATTTTTTTTAATTCTTATTTTAGTTTTCTGTTTCTAAATTCTCTTGGTAGTTTCATATATGTTTCTCGTTTAAAGAAGTGAGAGTTAACAAGATAAAGCTCACTTTCTTAATTCATTTCACTCTGTGGAATATTTGATAATAGATTATATTCTCATAGCCTCATCGATTCTCTTGGTTCCAATTGGTGACCATATTTTATGAAAAAAAAATAATGGTAAATTCTTTATTCCTTAAATTTTAAATCAGTTAAGTTTAATTTTTAGTTAAATTATTACCAGACGGGTCCTACTGTAGTCCTCTTAATTTTTTCTCTTAATTCCTCATGGATGAATGAATTTAGAAAATAAAAAATCCTCTCTAATTCTGATGAGGAACAAAATGAACAATTTTTTTTAATTTCTTGATTTATTCAATTCCTCAAATAAAAAATTTGTTCAATAATTTATTCATTTTTTCATTCATCTAAAAGTTACCAATTAAAACCTAAAAAGACAAAAGTTAGACGGTAAAAAAGAAAAAATAAATAAATAACCAGAGAAAATGAAAATGATTGGGATCATTAAAATAACTTACCACCATGATAATCTTTTAGTTTATAGGAACACCTCCAATAGAGGTTTCTAGCTCCGGGATTCTCAAAATACATATATGTATATATATATTTATATATAATAGTATTTAATTGTACGGTTCTTAACTTTACGGGAAACTCAACCTAAAAGTTCTCTATAGAGATATTTTGGGTTGAGTTTCCCATAAAATTAAAAACTTCACAGCTAAAATAATAATATAATTTAAAAATACACATATATGTATTTTGAGAACTTGCTCAGCTAGATACCGCCATTGGAGGTGTTTTAAGTTATTTAATTATAGATATTTATAGGGGAAAAATAGTATTTTTAATCATGAAGTTGGGAAAAGTTTGCACTTTAAACCTTAAAAGTTTAACACTAACATTTCAAACCACTAACCTTATTCTTGTAACACATTAAACATCCAACTCATCATTTGTCGTCTTGCCATCACTGAACTTAACGGGAACAGTGAACACCGTTAACGGTATTGATCACAGACGTTTAGTTTTAATAAGATGTGGTTAAATTTTCACTCTCTCTTTATTACCACGTTGTAAATCTGGTTTCTAGGCTATAAAAAATGAGAACCCTAAATCAGTTTGGGAATTAGGATTAGTGATAGTGAAACTCAAAGAGGTCTAAACAGAGTAGCAACAAAATGAATTGGAGAATGTCTCAAAGTCTCAATTCGCAGAGAAAAATGTCATCATCCAATGATGGTGTGAGTTGCGACTTTAACCGACGAGTAAAGGTTGTAAGAGCGTGGACCCGTGAGAATCCAGGTTGGAGATTCTGGAGCTGCAGACGGCGTCATGTTGCGAGCGGTTGGGATTCCTGCAACTTCTTTCGTTGGCGTGATGTGGAGAAACCTGGTGGATGGCAGCATCTTGCATTGTTGGAAGCTAGAGACATAATTCGAGAGCAAAAAGAAGAGCTTTCAAGTTTGAGGGAGAAGGTAGGACTTTCAACTCACGGCTGTGATAACTCGGAAATCTCGAGTGAATTAATTGAAGGAATGAAGGAAAATAATGAAGAATGTGAAGCTTTATGTAGAGAGATGACAGGGCCAGATCTTTACCACTATTGTGTTTATTATATGTGCTTGAACCTAGAATCATAGGACAATTCAGAGGCACGAGAGTGCAATAAATTAACGGAACCCGAACCCTGTGTGGACTATATATCTAGGGGCATACAAGAGTTGGTCTAGGATATGGTTGAACATCATCAATATGTGTGTTAATGCTTGTCTGAGGTAGCATCGATCGATACCCAAGCATTGGTATCGATTGATGCTCGATCCTTGTTTGCATGCGAGATTTGAACATAGAACTTAGGCATTTGATTATTAATTGCATGCAAGAGATGGATTACTTACTAATTGAATTCGAGTTCTAGAATTTGATCTATAAAACCCTTAGCATCCTTGATTTGTGTTTTGAATCTATTGATTGATAAATCTCTAGACCAAGCTATTTTATCTTATTGTTATCAAACCAATCACCTACTCACTTGTCTACTCTTACTTCTTTAATAAAATGTTTGCCTAGCTTAATTTGAGCATTTATAGTCTATTGTGTGCCCACGCTCCCTATGGATTCGATCCCTAAGTACTACAATTGAACCTCTTATATGAGAGATTAAAAAGTAGCTTATAGGGTTAATTTGAGAGTGCATAATAAAAGCTACATCAAATTTGGCACTATTGCCGGGGAGCGAGGGTTCACCATTAGATTTGATTAATAGGTTTAGTCTAGGTTTTTATTTTATGTTTTAGTTACGTACATAAAATTTTCCTTGTCTTTCAGGTACATGCAGAGCAGTACCCGGAGCAACAAGGAAAAAGACTTACTTTTCTCAGACCCAGCAACAATTGAACGCACCATCCGCAGAGAGAAACGTCTAGAATCGATCAACAACAACATTTCTTCGTCAATCGACACCTCTCTTGGACAAACATCGATTGACACTGATACTCTACCATCGATCGATAGTAACCTTCGAGTAGAGATGGTTGCGACACTTATTTTGACTAAGGATGGGAATGGTGACCTGCATGACCCTGAGGGTCATCTGTGTAATGAGCAGGTCAGAAATTAGATGCACAGGGGGCTGTAATCCCTTAGTATCGACCGATAGCAAAATTGATCAAGCCTAGTTAACTCTATGTTAATAAGTTTTCGATTCAACCTCGAGAAATTCAGGGGATCGACGGCCAAATAAGACATGCATACTTTAATCATGTGCGCAAGCACCCCTTTCATGGCCTTCCCCATGAAGATCCCATGGACCAAATTGGAACACTAGAGGATTTTGTGTCTAGCATCCTCGAGCATGAAGAAACTAAAGACTATCTTTTATACAAGTTATTCAAGTATTCTCTTCTGGGAATGAACTTGTTTGGCTGAAACTTCTGCCACCAAGATCTCTCACTCCCTGGGATGATGTCAAGACTGCGTTTTTGACTAATTTTTTTGATGATGCAAAGACCGAAGAGCTAAGGGATAAGATGTTTGACATTCTCTCAGGGACTTACTGAAGGTTTTAGAAGCTCTTATGACAGATTTAGAGGGTACCAAAAAAAATGTCCACATCATGGTTTCACAAAGGTTCAACTACTAGGATTCTTCTGCAAAGATATTGATGCGCAGTATCATATAATATTGGATCAGGCAAGCGAAGGGAACTTTGGGACTAGGACTCTAGAGGAAGCTAAGAGACTGATTCAGAACTTTTTTTTCTAGCAACAATATTAGGAATATGGATACTCACATAATACAATCAGGTGTTACGAATAATGACAATATCATTGAGTTCGAGGAAAAAACTGATTTTGTACATGAAGTCTCGTTGGTGGAACATGCTGCAGAAGAGGACGAGAATCATATAAATGAAATCTTTTTTTAGGACCATATCCAGAGGATGGAATCTATAATGGACCGAGCCATAAAAATTCAGCATAAGATGAGTGCATACTTAAATCTGAGGTTTCTATCCACAAAGAGCTGAATGGAAAATTAGAAGCTATGAACACCCATGTCATGATGTTAAAAACCCAGAATTCTCAGACATCAGAAGCTGTGAAGAGGCAAGAAGCTCTAGTTAAAGGTAAACCTGAGGAGAGAAACATGAACAAGGTTGATGCCATCTTAGATAATGACTTTGGGAAGTAATCGAGCATGAATAAGGTGTTTTCTAGTCGAAATTTCTATGACCTTTGGCAGCTCGCACTGGTGTCGATCGACACCATCAGATGAGCATCAATCGACACCCATAGAAGAGTACGTAGGAACGGTCAAAATTCAGAGCCACTCAGACCTCGTCACACGACAGGCATACTGTGCTAAAACGGACACCGTCGATCGACACGAACAAAAGACCAACGATCAACAACAGCAGCCGAGCACCGATCGACACTCGCCCGTGGGAAGCATTGATGCACACCGCTTGACTGAAACTCATCATCCATATCAGACATCACGGCCAAATGTGAACACTAATCAACGACCTGTAGATGCACCATAACAAGAGCAATCGACTCATGTTGAAACCTCCTTTGTTGTGAGCATCGATCGATGACACATACCCGATATCGATCGATACCAGCTGGACGGACATGACTCTGTCATGGATAAGCATGCAACAAAAGAAATAAATCCAGAGAATAGAGTGAAATATAGGAAACCCTATGTTCCCAAACACCTTAGGAGAGAAGCTAACAAAGTTGAACTTGATGGATTTAAAAAGAGAGTGAAGAGGGTTCCTAAGGATATGTATTTCGAGGATGCATATCACCAGTACATATTTGGTAATTTCTTCAGAGAGAGCAAGAAGACAAATAAGGACATTGAGCTGCTGTTTAATATGGTCAGCCGTAAATCCAAGAAGACAATGAAGAAGGAACAAGATCCTGGGAAGTTTCTGAGTCCATGCTGTATACTTGACACCAATTTCCCATATGCCCTCTGTGATACTGGATCTTCAGTCCGCATCATGGCCAAAGACAATGCCGAAATGTTCGGATCAAGATAGTTTCACCTTCGTGGATAACTTCAAGGTAAACTCAGCATGCATGATCAAGAATGTTAAAGTAGAGATAGGGGAATTCACTTTCCCTCTGGACTTTTATGTTTTGGGAATCAAATCAGGTCGAGAGTCTTATCTGTTTTTTTGGAAGAGCCTTTATGGCTATAGTGGGGGCAGTTTTTGATCTAAAGAAGAATAAGATGCGCCTTACTAATATAGATGAAAATGTATTCTACGATCCTGTTAGAAAGACCAAAAGTGCGAGGTTTATTCATGGATAGAGTGGTCTGAATATCCACCACCTGCATCTGATTATACTGCAAAACCACAGAACCAGCATCACTATCGATCGACACTCTACAGATTTTAGAGCAACCTATGATTCTGATGAACCCCTGGTGAGGAGATCCTTTTGTCCCTGATTCTTTGAAGGTTGATCTGATGGTTTGGATGATAGATAATGATGGTTTTGATGGATAGAAGTGGAAATGGTTGATGATCTTCAGTGAGGATCTGTGGTTTGATCAACACTTGTGTAGATGTGTCCTTGATCAAGAGAATGAACTCTGTTTTCGATCAAAGACAGGTTTTGCTTGCAGAGAATGAACTCCTAGCAGTTCGATGTTCAAAGATGAACAAAGGATTCACAGATTTAGAGAGAAATTTTATAAAAAAGGTGAATGATCTTATTGAGGTCGTGCATAACCTATATATAGTCTTACAAGAATGTAGAAAGCTAGAAATGATGTAGAAAACTAGGAACTTAGGAAACATAAATGAAGACTAAGACTTTTTGACCAGTTTTAAGTGTTTTGTTGAATGGCTCTTGGATGATCACGACCAAGACTTTCTTGCTGTCTCTTTTCTGATATTTGTGGATGAGAATGGGTCAGAAATCATCAGAGAAAGGCCTGGTCGAATTTGGTAAGAAACAGACCCATAATGAACTTGTTATGAACTCTCCATGGGCTGCAACCTTCTTCTTGGGTCACTTGGTCCAAAACAGATCCAAATGGTTTCTTGGACTTGAATTTCGTGGCTGGTCCATCAGAAAGAGATAATGGATCCTTAACTTTGGTTTTGAACATCTTTTGGGCTGAGAGAAACAAATCTGATCCATCTTCTCCTTTGGGCCAAAAATCACTTGTCCAGCTAGGTCCATGGCAGCTTCAGTGTCACTCTCATTCAGCTCAGCTCGTCCTTGTGTAGTGTCACTCAGCTGGTTAAGCTCCAAGTTCAGCTCACTCAGCTCATTCAGCTCTAAGGTAGTGTCACTTAGCTCATCCAGCTCATTCAGCTCAGTCACACTTACTTCAGCTGGTTTCAGCTCATGCACACTCTCTTCAGCTGGTTTAAGCTCGTCCACACTTTGTATCAGCTCTTCTTCAGTCTCACCAGCTGGTTTTAGCTCAATCACACTCTCTACATCTGGTTTTAGCTCAGTATGCTCGCCTTTCTTCCATCCTGGTTTGTCCCTTGTTTGATGATCAGCTGGCTCGGCCATGGTTACATCATCCCCTCCTCCTTTAAAAAGATTTGTCCTCAAATCTGTATCTCCTACATCAAAAGGAAACAAGTTAGATACAAGAAAAAGGTTCAAGCAAAGAAACATGTAAGCAACAACAAAGAAAAGTTTTAGAAAGAAACTTCCTTGGAGTGTTGAAGTTGTTTTTCTCAAGTACTTCCATCTCCAAATCTCTGGCTTGTAAGCAAGGTATCTGCTCTTGTTCCTTGCACTCGTTTGTGACTTATCCTGATGATCCTGGACACTCAAAACACAACCTAGATATCCCGAATTATATGTGCAAGACATGTTCTTGTTTAGATCAAAAATCAAACATTTCTTCTTTAGAACATGTAGCGCATACCTCAGACATCGAATATGCATATCAAAAAAGGTATTGTAAACCAGAATTGTATGTGCAAGACACGAAATAGCATAGTTCTTAAAGAAAAACTTCAGTACATGCACAATCTTCTCAGATTCAGAACACAAAAGATCAAACTCAAACTGAGAATCACTTATCACATGTTTCAAAGGTTTAACATGTTTATCAAAGAATGTGTTGTACACCAATATATCGTCAAGGATCAAAACAACACCATTCTCAAAGAGTGATCTCAAAACATGCCAAGATGTATCAGTTTCAGGACATACACGAGTAGGTTTCAAAACAGAATCAAACACAAACTCGTTTTCAGCTCTAAATGGTTTTAGTTCCTGAAAATTCTCAACCATAGATTCGTTCAAGGCACAAGTGGATGCAAACAAATCACCAGTGTCTAGTTTATGCTTAGAACTACTCAGAACAAAGCTATTTTCTTTGAAGACAAATGAATCAAACGATTTCCTAGAACAGAAAATAGGCTGTTGCAGAATAAGTTCTAATGACTTTTCAGGATGATCAAAGCTTTTTTTATGTTCCATAAACTTCTCAATGCTCAAAACAAGACCAGGATTGATGTTATGATCACAGTGAAAATGTTTTTGATCAAAGAATTTATCTGGTTCAAGTTTCTTAAAAGAATAAATCATGTTATCAAAAACAGAGTTTGAAACAGAAAATTCTTTCACTTTGTCATGACCATAACGTTTCTCATCATCAGAGCAATCCATAACAAACATGTCAGGCACAGAATTAACCATAACAAGTTCCTTACAGTGCTCTTGAGAGTCCACAGAGAATGATTTATCTTCAGCTTCTGCTTCAGTGTTGTTTGGCTGCTCCAACACTTCTTCCGATGGTGAACTCTTTTGTTCTTCTCCTGCTGAGTTTTCTTGTAAGACCTGAGACACTGAATCAATCTTACTCGGTTTCACCGGTTCAAAACAGGTTAGTTCATCACAAGTATTACTGATAACAAGTTCAGATTGAGGAGAGAAAAGAAAACAACCATGTTCTGTCTCAGATTCTTTCCTTACCATTTATGTTCCCATCTCTTGGATGATCTGCTCCTGCTTGCTGCAACTCATTGGGTCAGAAACCTTTGAGGAAGATCTTATGCTCTTTCTTTTGTTCTTCTCTAAATCTTTGAATATCTGGTTACACATTTCAGTAATGTTTTGGGGACTACTCATCTGCTTAAGAACTCTAAGACGCAACTCATGATCATCACGACTATGGACAGGTTTTTCTTCTTCTTTGGATAGTTTAGATTGTCCTTTGCTCCTCCTAATAGGCGTGTCCAGCAGCCTCCCTGGTCGTGACCTTTCCTGCATCAAATCAGATTTGTTAAAACCCGATTTTTCTTTACTTGACAAGTGCTGTCTTTTTCCCAGCAAACTCTTTGTAGAGGAACTGAATTGGTTGGGCTGTGAGTTTCTCTCAGGACGTCTGGTAACTCTGGATACATCCTGGCTCCTCCTTTTGATCTTAGTTTCCTTCTGATCCTGTGAAACATTAGCAAAGTGATCATCAAACTGTTTTATGATCTGAGACATCATTGTTTCCATCTGCGAATTATTCAACTTCACAGTTAGTGCCTCCTTTCTTTTACTGACATCTCCAGCCATGGTTTTCTGTTACAACCAACAAGAAAGATTAGCACAAATAAGAATAGCCGAAGCCTCACTTCTCTCTTGTGTTTCTCTCTGATTTTTCTGTGATTTTTTCTTCTGTGAATTCCAGTAGCTCAGCAACAAACAAAGATCAAGCTTTTACAGAGTAAAATCCCCACCCCAAAGAGAAGAAGAAGATAGACAGATTGCAAGATTTTTGTTTGCAAGAGGCTTTACCACCAGGGCTGGATTTCTCTTCAGCCTTAGTCGGATTTCTCCTCGACTTTTCTTTGGTATTTTTCTTTTGATTTTCGTTTTTTTTTTCTTTTTTTTTTGATAATCTGGTTGGCCCTCTTGCAGATACAACAGATAGACAGAAAAGAGTGTTTGATAAAGAGAACAAAGATCAAATGATCAAAAATCCCAAAAACAGAAAGAATGTGAAAAGTCAGAATCAAACCAGAGATCAAGAGCCTTCAAATCTGCTCTGATACCACTTGATGAACCCCTGGTGAGGAGATCCTTTTGTCCCTGATTCTTTGAAGGTTGATCTGATGGTTTGGATGATAGATAATGATGGTTTTGATGGATAGAAGTGGAAATGGTTGATGATCTTCAGTGAGGATCTGTGGTTTGATCAACACTTGTGTAGATGTGTCCTTGATCAAGAGAATGAACTCTGTTTTCGATCAAAGACAGGTTTTGCTTGCAGAGAATGAACTCCTAGCAGTTCGATGTTCAAAGATGAACAAAGGATTCACAGATTTAGAGAGAAATTTTATAAAAAAGGTGATTGATCTTATTGAGGTCGTGCATAACCTATATATAGTCTTACAAGAATGTAGAAAGCTAGAAATGATGTAGAAAACTAGGAACTTAGGAAACATAAATGAAGACTAAGACTTTTTGACCAGTTTTAAGTGTTTTGTTGAATGGCTCTTGGATGATCACGACCAAGACTTTCTTGCTGTCTCTTTTCTGATATTTGTGGATGAGAATGGGTCAGAAATCATCAGAGAAAGGCCTGGTCGAATTTGGTAAGAAACAGACCCATAATGAACTTGTTATGAACTCTCCATGGGCTGCAACCTTCTTCTTGGGTCACTTGATCCAAAACAGATCCAAATGGTTTCTTGGACTTGAATTTCGTGGCTGGTCCATCAGAAAGAGATAATGGATCCTTAACTTTGGTTTTGAACATCTTTTGGGCTGAGAGAAACAAATCTGATCCATCTTCTCCTTTGGGCCAAAAATCACTTGTCCAGCTAGGTCCATGGCAGCTTCAGTGTCACTCTCATTCAGCTCAGCTCGTCCTTGTGTAGTGTCACTCAGCTGGTTAAGCTCCAAGTTCAGCTCACTCAGCTCATTCAGCTCTAAGGTAGTGTCACTTAGCTCATCCAGCTCATTCAGCTCAGTCACACTTACTTCAGCTGGTTTCAGCTCATGCACACTCTCTTCAGCTGGTTTAAGCTCGTCCACACTTTGTATCAGCTCTTCTTCAGTCTCACCAGCTGGTTTTAGCTCAATCACACTCTCTACATCTGGTTTTAGCTCAGTATGCTCGCCTTTCTTCCATCCTGGTTTGTCCCTTGTTTGATGATCAGATGGCTCGGCCATGGTTACATCAGATTGAAAAGCGTAAGTCTGGGGGAAGGGCCAGGAAGAAGAAAAATAAAAAGAAGGTAAATGCAGATTTCTTGTCACCGGTTCCTTCGCGATGTTATGAGGGAAGTCTTGAGTTTAGGATGTGCTGCAAATGAAGTCTGCAACCTTTTACGAAGGTCAGGGTACAATGTGATCCAGAGCTGAAAGACAAAGGAGAAGCTTCTGCAAGAGATTTTATCAACAACATAAACAAAATGAGGAAGAAGGACACTGAGAGCTGTTCTGGAGCATATTCTCCTTCTCATTCGGACTGAATCAAAGTTCCAAAGCATCAAGCTAAAGACTATAAACAAGCGCTGAGTGGGAGGCAACCCACTGTTTAGTAAGTTTTCAATTGGTTTTACTTATGCTAGTTTTAATTTCGGTTTTTATTTTACCTTTGAAGGTTTTTAAGAGAAAGAATGGAATGTTCGAGTTCACCATCGGTCGATACCATTGGTTTACCATCGTTCGATGGCTTGGATGGTTTACCATTGGTCGACACTCTTTTTCGGAGTTCGGTATACTCAACTTTGTTTACAACTTTTAATTATGATTTAATTATTCCTAAACCAAACCAGGACAGGATTACACTGGGGACAGTGTAATTTAAGTCTGGAAGAGGTTCGATGATGCTATTTGATTTTTTTGAGTCTTATTTACTATATATATATATATATATATATATATATATATATATATATATATATATATATATATATATATATATATATATAACTTTTCCAAAATATTTTGTTAAGTCAAGAAGGGGACAATGATCAAGATTTATTATTGACAAACCACACTTTAGCACCATTCTTAGAAAATTGTTTGCAGAGATTACTAAAGATACCAAAGTGGATCATTTTGCCGTTATATCACACTTTCTTAGAAAGTTTGAAGGAACCAAAGCTGATTTCCAATATTAATCCTGACATTAATTGCCTGCTTTGGGATTTTGTATACATTGAATCAAATTCCTTCTACAAGTCTGGAAGGTAAAAGTTTGTGTGCTTTTGATTCCCCTCTCTCGCCCCTTTAGATTAAAAAAAGGAATCAAACATGATTTGGTGGCTACAACCATTAAAGCTTAATTCATATGATTCTATAAAGATATAAAGGTCAAAAAGAAGTGAAGGGGATCTGATGGTAAACCCCATTAAGGCTTGATTCATGGAAGCCTGTCAAAATATCTCAGTCAATTAAAAAAAAATGATACCCTCAAAAGAAGGGAGACACTTACTGAGAGAAGTGAGAAGAGAGATAGGAAAGGGATAAGAGAAGACTACATGTGTACTGAGATACTTGCAGGGGTAAGAGTCCATATGTTCTTTGATCGATACACTCAAGGTAAAACATACACATTTATTTATGCAAAGGAATGAAAACAGTAGAGGGGTAAGTCAAACTAGTATTCGTTGAGTTGTTGGTAGAATGGATTTGGTTGTTATACTAGGATATGGTATATAAAGTTTCTCTATGATTGACTTGATAATATGTGGTTGTAACAAATTAGGGTGATAGTTATACTTATACATTATGTGAGTCTCCGCTTTTCAAAACCCCTTTCACTGGCTTTGTTTGCTTGAGGACAAACAAAAGGTCAAGTCTGGGGTAGTTGACAGGGCCTGATATTTACCACTATTGTGCCATGATAATCTCTATTTAGAGTCTATTATATGTGTTTGGATTATGTTTTAGAGTATTTTCAGGTTCAGGTACGTTCTGGAGAACTTTGGTGATTATGGAGCTTTTAGAGGTGCAGAACTGCGCAGGCGCCTCAAAAGTTTTGCTATAAATGGAGACCTTCCTACGGTGAGATTAAGCTCATATTTTGACACAAGATGGATCTTTTAGTTAGCTTTCCAATTCAACCGGTTTGTTGTCAACCAGGATCCTACAGCCAAAATTATACATGTTTTACTGGACAATGGTTTATCTGCCTCGCGAAAGGAAGTTGTCGAGGGGATGAATGAGTGCCGATCGATGGAGCAGCCTTACCATCAATCGACGGTGATCCCAGAAGACAGGTCCACCTTTTTTTTATGGCAAAATTAAGCCCAGATGTCATGGAGAGTAAGCATATTACAAGCTAAGACCTAATTTATTTAGTTTTCTAAGCCATTTTTGACGTCTTAGCTTTATTTTATTCACTGTCTGAAGTTTAAGATAGAAGATCAATTCTCCTTCAAGAGATTAATTGGAACTCTTTTGGTTTCATATTGATTTCTATATATATTACTTATTCAAACTATGATTTGTGTTATTGCTTTCATGTCTGAGTAATTATCTTTTTAGGTTTAGGGATTTCATTTTCTTAATGTCAAACTGATAGTCATAGGATTGCTAGGTTATCTATAGATCTCAACGCCAGGGTGCCTTGTAATACTAGGACCTAGAGTAGTGGAATAATACGAGAGTGTGACTGATTGCTTGAACCTAGAATCATACGACAATTGAGAGGCACAAGAGTGAAATTAATTAATGGAACCCGAACCCTGTGTGGATTAGATATCTAGGCGCATACGAGAGTTGGTCTAGGATCTAGTTGAACATCATCGATATTTGTGTTAATGCTTGTCTGAGGTAGCATCGATCGATACCCAAGCATTGGTATCGATCAATGCTCGATCCTTGTTTGCATGCGAGAGCTGGAACATAGAACTTAGGCATCTGATTAGTAATTGCATGCGAGAGCTGGATTACTTGCTTATTGAATTCGAGTTCTTGAATTGGATCTATAAAACCATTAGCATCCTTGATTTTTGTTTTGAATCTATTGTTTGATAAATCCCTAGACCTAGCTATTTCATCTTATTGTTATCAAACCTGTCACCTTCTCATTTGTCTACTATTACTTTTTAATAAAATGTTTGCCTAGCTGAATCTAAACATCTAGAGTCTATTGTGTGCCCACACTCCCTGTGGATTCGATCCCTAAGTACTACAATTAAACCTCTTATTTGAGAGAGTAAAAAGTAGCTTATAGGGTTAATTTGAGAGTGCATAATAAAGGCTACATCAAGAGATATTGATACTACGGGAGAGGACTTCGGTTCTTAGGAATGTTCTTGTGGCTTCTTCAATTGGTTTTGCAGTGGTAGTTGGAGTATTAATGGTGATTTCCAAGTATTGATGTTGTTTCTTTACTTCCCACAACTCTGTATTTATGCTATCGGTTGTAAGATTTATGTTTCGTTATGTAAGACATGTTTGTAAGCCTTATGTTTCTTAACTTTCGCTTTGTAAGACTTTTCTTTGGTAACCCTTCGGTTTGTAAGATATGTTTGTTAGAATTGTGTTCTTCTTCTACTATCAATTGTTATTGTTGTAGTTGAATCTAGCGCTGTGAAAAAAAGAACAAAGAAACCTTGGAAACAAGGAAAATATCGATAGTGTTTTCAAACATTCATATAAAAGCCGATCAAAGCAAAAAAATACTTTACTAAACCAAAGCTAGCTAAACAAAAGGAAAGAAAGCTAGCTGAAACACAACGAGATCAAAGCTAACGAAAGACAATTTTCTTAACCCTGAGAAGGAGGGTGGTTATTTTGGTCTTGAGGAGGTTGTATGTTTAGGTCTTCTGTATTCTCTCTATCAGATCTATCATAGACCCGATCCTCAAACACTTCAAATGGTTGAACAAAGAAAGGCTCCAAAATTTCCCAACACCATATGGTATATTTCCGGTTTTCCTTATCTTCAATGGTCTTCCCCGAGAATCCTTCTTCACATGTGGTTTGATATGATTAGGTTGAAGAGCACTAGAACTTACATCAACTTGACCAGTTACATTGGATTGTATAGGTTGAGAGCTGCTTGATGTGGCTGAAGTGTTCCTTCTTCCTCTTGGTTTTGGCGGTAGTGTAGGATGAATCTGTAACACAAAACCAGAACAAAATTGTATGCCAACAATGAGAAAAAGATAAAACGAAAGCAAGTAAGTAACTCATTTGGTTCTTTCGAGGACGACTGCATCGGTTCTTTGGTCCTTCCACAACCACTGCTTCATTCTTTCATCCTCTTGAATCATGTTCTGCTTGCTTACTTTTCCTACAATGAGGAATACATCCATGTCTAGTTACTTTTCCAGCATTTAGCAGATCTTCAAATGGTTCTTTTTTCCTGTCCCTAGTCTTTGGACGACCTCTTGGCTTGCGAAATTCAGGTATTGCTATTGGCATCTAATAAGTATTCTTCCAGAACTTGTCTCTATTCACTGGTTTAATTTTTTCCTCAAAAGTCCTTTTCAAGACATCTGTGTAATAGTACTCAGCCACATATCGAACTCGATCATCTTGGTTATCATCTAGAACAAAAACAGCATGCTTGCAAGGTATACCAGTTACATCCCATTTCCGAAAAGCGTACTGGTGAGTGGATAAATTCCCAGAACAGCAGCAGTCAAACTCATTAACTTCATAAACGCTTTTTCGGCTGTGTAATTTCGAGCATAACTTATTTGCAGTCCTTGCTTTCTCCAATATCGCCATTGTGATTGGTGTTACAGTAGTTTTACACTTCTGTTCTTTCAAAAACCTTCTCAAAATCCTTCTTATTGCTTGTCTTCTTACATCTTCAAGCAGATTAATTATAGGCTTTGATCTTACCATTTTGATTGTCCTATTGAAACTCTCAGAAAATTTGTTGTGGACATCTGCACAATGCGACTCTTCTCTGAAAAATGCACGACATCATTTTTCAGGTTCTGTATCAAGTAACGCACTATATGCCGCAGGATCAAATGTTTTAGCTAACTGCATTTTCTCTTCGTACTCTCCTTCAGTGTAGTTGCAAACAACTCCCCAAAACAGATTCTTGTATTCTCATCTTGAGAATCCTCTCTTCTTCCAATTTGCATAGATATACCTTGCACAAATACCATGCTTGGCATTTGGAAGTTCATTTTCTATAGCAATCACAAGACCTGTGAATGAAAAAGACAACCATAAGCGATTAAAACACGTAGATTACCTTCAGTTATTTTGTAAAGATAAAAAACACATAGATTACCTTATGTTTATCAGAAATGATTGTCAAGTTGTCTCCATTTCCTATGCCAAGATCTATCTTTAGCTTCTTAACAAACCACCCCCAAGTGTCCTTATTCTCACTCTAACAACTGCCCATGCAATTGGGTACATCCTATTGTCTGCATCTCTACCCACGGTTGCAAGTAACTCACCTGTCAACTCCTCAAAGAAAATATAGAAACAATCAAACATATCTCTACTATTTTTCTCGACAATACACAAATATGTGGTCATACCACTATGTGTTCGTCTTAGTTCAGCTTCATAATCCCACAACTTCCCAAATTGAGTACTCTGAGCTTCCAAGTTACTGTCCAAAGCTATGTGCCTTCCTCTATAACACTTTGTAATCGGAACAACAATGTTATATCGCTCTTTAATTGTGTCTTTGATCACAGCTTCTTGTAAACTTATGTTCGTCCGTATCACCTCTCTAAACAAGCCTGCAATCACGCCTTGCTTCAACATGGATACTTTGCTTGATTTTCGATGGTTGTGTCGCATTTGGCATACATTTACCATCCACTTATTAATAGACGGTTCAAATGAACAATACACCTTAAACTTACACTCCTCGCTGCAACAAATAACCGCTATTCTGCTTGCATCAGACCTTGCCATCTTCTTATTAAACTGAGTTTTCAATAAGTATCTCAGAAGCTGGTCTTTAAGCTCTAGACCCGTGTTAAATTTCTGGAATAACCAAATATATGGTTTTTTCTCTAAACTTCCATGAAACTTAGACTTCCCATTTCCATTCTTCTTCTCTTTTGGCTTATCCCATTCCTCCCATTCGTCTGTGGATTCTAGTGGTGTATTTGGATACTCAGCATCCTCTTCTAATTCACATTTCTCTTCACTTTCCTCTGCTTCCCTTTTTGCTTCTTCCATTTCATCTAAGTTCTCATATGCTGCGTTATCTACCTTTGCCCTAGAACCTTCCTCAAACACTGACCTACGCCTATAATCTTCACCACCATCTCCGACGTCTTGAACAACATCATCTCCTATCTCAGAATTCTCATTTCCCAAAACTTCTTCAGCTATATGATCATTCATTTCATCCTTAGATCTTTCTGGTTCTTCATCTTCAAGTGGTCGCTCAACTTCTTCTTCACTACTCGCTTGGTCATCTTCTTGAGGCTTCTCGAGTGGTTGATTGACTTCTCCTTCACCCTGGCTATTTGGTGTAACAAGATACATGGGATGCTCACTTATCTCAGTTATATCATGTTCAATGAAAACATCAATCTCAACTTCTTGTTTCCCTACACATATCAATAAGAACATATCTTTTGGACTTCTCTCAAAAACATAGTTGATTGTCTTCATCTCCTTCCCTATCTCCTTATACCAAATGGATCTTATCGGTGCATCTATCAAAGCTTCTTCTTTACTGAACTTCATGGATTTAGCTTATGATATATCATACAAATTCCACTTTGTAGTCGTCACTCCCAATTCCCCTACATACTTGTGAGACTCCAATTCTATCTCCATATATCCACCGAAATGGATTCTCAAGGTTACCATCTCTAATTCACTGTAAAAGAAAAAAATTATGTTCAAATTAGAAACCGTAACCCTGAAATTATACAAACCCTTTGCTTTTCAAACCACTTTGCTGAGAATCCCAGAAACAGTGCAATCGCGAAACCCTACACACAATCGGAAAATCTGGAACGAAAGAGCTTACCTCATTTCAACTAAAGCATTTGAAGACCTCTTCGATTCTTCTTCGGGTTCCCTCTCTCGTTGATCTCGATTTAGTAATCTTTGTCTCTCTCTCTCAAAAAGTTTTAGAACCCTAAATCCCCAATTCAATTTGGGTTTCCCTTTACAACGTGGTAATAAGAAGAGAGTGAAAAATTAACCACATTTTATTAAAACTAAAAGTCTGTGATCAATATTGTTAACGGTGTTTACTATTCCGTTAAGTTCAGTGACGGCAGGACGACGGATGTTGAGTTGGATGTTTAATATGTTACAAAAATAAATTTGGTCGTTTGAACTGTTAGTGTTAAACTTTTGAAGTTTCATAATTAAAAATGTGATCTTCCCGATCTTTATATATGCTCGCAAATGTACAAAATACTTATTTATTAGTTATCCTGAAAACCGTGGTAGTCCTAATTGGTTTTGCAGATGCGTAAATGTTTTGACCCACACAAAGCTAGATCATAGAAGAATTTAATACATTTCACATGTGGAGAAACTAACGAAAACAAACGTTGATTGCCTCTCTTCTAGCATATATTATTGTTCCAAAGCATATGGATAATGGGTATGACACCTCTAGTTATGATTTTTGCATATATACAATATGAAATACAGAATGAAAATAAAAATGTAAGAAAAATAAAGATTATAAATATATTGTAAAAGAATTTACAAATTATCATGCTCAATTACCATTGCTCCTCTCCAGGTTTCACCGGCACCAACATCAATGGGAACGAGCATGGATGCAGGACCGGTGCACACAAAATAATGTTGCTTCCCAAACTTGTCCCACATTGATCCTGGGGACCCCACGTACATGTCCTCGAACCCCATCCTTATCATCCTGAAGAACAATCCTCGTCCCTACAAATTTTAAACTTCAAACATCAGATTCTAGTAAATTCGTGGTTATGTTATAAACACTGACTTAGACATTAAACAATGATCCACGAGCATATCTAAGAGACGAATCAGCCAATTCAATGTAAATTAGTTTTCAGTTAGAAGTCCGATACAACATCAGAAATAAAATTGAAACTAAAGTAACATAAATTTATACATTCACAATTATGTTCGTTTATCAATTAGTTTTGATGTATATTTTAATCACAACTACATACATTTCACATCCAAAATATCTAATTTTCTTGGATGATAGGTTCTGCATCCAAATGCAGCATTAAACGTGAGCCCAAATTGACCTACGAAACCATCCATATGCAACCATATGTTGCATCTAAATGCATAAACGAAAAATTACCATATATTCAGAAAATAGAATAACCTGAAAAGTATAATGCAGTTAAAATTACCTGATCAATTGTTTCATATTTAGAGGGTGGAGTGTTATAGACAGCCTTTAGTCTCTCAGCTGGAGGGGCACCATAAACTCTACTCATCTTCTTCTCCAGAAGGGTAATCACAGAGTCTTCAACTGCCCAAATCCCCGGTTTTTCCCCATCTTCTGACCCAAACCACCCGGAAGAGTCCGCCTTCATTGCCTCAGAAGGAGACAGTAGTTCGAAAGGTGACGATAATGGAGGACTGGGGCAATAGGAGCAGCCCTTAAGCCCTTGAATTCCAGCACCACTCCGTTTCTTGAACCTCAAGGAACTTATAATCCCCGGTTTAAGGGTAACCGGTCTGCGACCGTTGTTCTTCACCACCACAGCTGTAGCTATGCTTACTGGATAAAGCGAGACGATGTAGGTTATATCTAGAAATCCGGCCGTACAGCTCAATTCAATCTGAGAAACGTAAGCCACAAGATTTCATTATTTGTGTCAACAAAAAAGATTTGATAATAAAAAAAACTGGGTGTATTTAGGTAGTATCAAATCTCACCTGAAGAGCATCAATGGCGTCTGAATCAGTGTCCTTAACAGTCCAATTACAACCTGAGATTACTGAAGAAGCATTTTCTTGGTTTATGATAACAAGACCAACCCCACCTCTGGCTTTAGAACCGTCCTCTACTGTGTAGAGGAGTTCCTCGAATCCATCGTCTTTCCAGTACACTTTTGGTTTATATGAAACAACATGAGCGTCTGATAGACTCAGCTTTAAAGAGCTCCCGTTTCTGACCTTAAGCTCGACCATGTTTGGTTCCGAGAATTGTATGCCTTTTCGTCCAAATTTTTCTTTTAGCCCTTCAGTTATTGTCTGTGTCTGAGTATCTGAAATCGAAGTCTTTACAGCTTTTGGTTTAAAGGATGAAGAAAAAGAGACTTTTGGTTGGAGGAGAGAAGAAAAAGAAAAAAGAGATGCCATTGTTTGAGAGATTAAGGAAGGAGAAGAAAAAAAGATAAGACCAGTGAAGTTGTTGTAGTAACGCTAAAGCCTAATCCTTTTCTTTTTGTTTTGTCGTTTACTAGCATCTTTTCTTTATCATGTGTGGTTGTCAATACTCAAGCGTTTCTTGTTTTTCTCAGCCGGACAAATCGGCTTCTTTTTTTCTATTTCAAAATGTTTCTGTTCTAGACAGTAAATTTTTGTATTTTGGTTGAAAACTATGGTTTCGAGTTTTGAGGAATATAAGACGGTAGAGTTGAATCCGAGTTTAGTTTAAGGAGACTAAACTCGATTTGTGGGTATTTCAAAGGTGTTTTATTAATCAGTACGAGATTACATAAACGGTTTAGAAGAAAAGAGATTGAAAGAGAGAAGAACCGGCGACTGATCAAGTATTTTTACTTCAGCAAACCCTAAATCCTGCTCTTAGTCCTTTTTTTTTCCTCATCTTCTGCTTGTCATCCCTCTCTTTACTTTATAGCTTTTCTCTTTTCGCCTTTCATTCTCCCTAACCCTAATAGGCCCTAAAGTGCATTTACAAGGCTAGTGGGCCTTCTCGTTCGGCTAAGACGCAAAAGCTGAGGCCGATCAAGTGGGTCGGATGATCTGACTATTCCGAACCTCGGTTGGTTGACCCGAACCGGCTAGGTCAAGTAGTCAGGCACGGGCAGAATCCCTATCATCCGATGGTTCTTGCAGAGGTATGACCTTTCTCTTTAACAGGTATTTTCGCCGGATGGAGGCTTCGAGGCCCATGTTCAGCGAGTGAGTCGTCGATCGCCTCCCATAAAATGATCACTTATTCTTCTAGTCACTCCTCCGCGATACGAACTGGAAGCTCGAGGTTGGTTGAATGGGGACGGACCGAATCTCTCCGTTAGATGGACCTTGTGATAGGAATTACAACCTTTATCCAACGTAATTAGGATTATTAATTGTTGGGAATTTTGCAAAAAAAAAACAACTAAACTATCATATTATCCACTTAGAACAAAATTAATTTTTTTTTCATTTTAAAATTTTTACTATCCTTCTTGTTTATAAAAATCCATATAGATATATTTAAAAGACAAAAAAAAAATAAGAAATAATACAAAACACGATATTAACATGTATGTTTATTTAGGGAATTTTTTTTTTGCTGAAACTAGTTTTGGAAAAGCAAGTACACAAATGGACTAAAAGTATCAGTAAGCATGATCTACCACTACAAGAAAACTAAGCTTTTACTAGGAAAATTTACTAGGAAAATAGTTCCTCGTAAAATTACTACGAGTTTACTTCGATTTTACGAGGAAACCATTTTTCCTCGTAAAGTTCTCGTAAACTTACGAGAAAAAGGTTTCCTCGTAAACTCGTAGTAACCTTACGTGGCTCTTACGAGGAAAATGTCAGACATTTTCCTCGTAAACTCATAGTAACTTCTCTCCTCGTAAAGTTCTAGTAATAATTTACTACGAAATTAGGAGGAATAGATTTTTACTACGAAATTAAGAGGAAATGGATAGAAAATATCGAATTTAAATCAAAAACGTATTTTGTACCTACTTTTCCTAGCAATTTCCTAGTAAATTATCAGATTCGAAAATTCCTATAAATACCACCATATGTGATTCATTTGAAACACACCCAAAAAAATCAGCTGTAAGCTTAATCAAACACAAAAAAAAAATGTCCGGTCCGGGAAATATTTTCGAGTTGCGGAAGTGGATGTATTCACACAGAGATAATAACGAGGGGGGGGGGTGACGAAAGAATTTCTCGAAGGGTTGGAGATGTTTATGCATCAAGCAGATTCTACACCACTCACGCAGGAAAGTGGTAAGATGTTCTGTCCTTGTCGGAAATGTTGCAATACCAAATTAGGCCCTCGTGAAAATGTTTGGAAGCATTTAATAAATAGAGGTTTCATGCCATATTATTATATTTGGTATCAACATGGAGAAGCTGCTAGTTGTAGGAATGAAGGTAGCATTAGTAATAGCAATTTTCAGATTGAACCGGTTGAGCATTTGCGTAATGAAGGTAGCAGTAGTAATAGCTATCATCACTAAGAGGAACAAATGGTAGATTGTGATAGGGTTCATGATATGGTAGGTGATGCCTTTGTAACTCATGATGATGATGAAGTTGAAGAACCTAACTTAGATGCAAAAAAGTTTTATGAAATGTTAGATGCTGCGAATGAGCCAATTTACAGTGGTTGTAGAGAAGGTCTGTCTAAATTGTCGTTGGCTGCTAGAATGATGAGTATTAAAACCGATCGCAATCTACCTGAAAATTGTATGGATGCATGGGCAGACTTGTTTAAAGAGTATTTGCCAGAAGACAATGTGTCTGCTGAATCTTATTATCAGATTCAGAAATTGGTATATAGTTTTGGGTTGCCCTCGGAGATGATAGACGTTTACATCGACAACTGCATGATTTACTGGGGAGATGATGAGAAGTTAGAAGAATGTCGATTTTGTAAGAAGCCACAATTCAAACCGCAAGGTCAAGGGCGTAATAGGGTACCGTACCAAAGGATGTGGTACCTACCAATCACAGACAGATTGAAAAGATTGTACCAATCTGAGGAGACTGCTGGAGTGATGAGATGGCACGCCGAGCATACTCAGACGGATGGAGAGATGACTCATCCATCAGATGCAAGAGCATGGAAACATTTTTTTTTAATTTGTTTAACTTCTTAAACCCTTAAGATCTTGTTGGTTCCTACTGTGTCTTGTTTTAAGCATGCCTGCCCTGTTATGTTTAATATGAATGACTTGTAGAGTAGAAAGAGGAAAAAGAGACGGCAACATCCCAATTTCTGATATATGAAAAAAGCATAAAAGAATTGATTTGACTATCTATGTCACCAAAGTTGACTTACTTTTTCCATCACACATCCGTTTAGAACTCCAGGGTTAAGCGTGTTTGGGCTGGAGTAGTGAAATGATGGGTGAACTATCGGGAAGTGATTCACGGTACCGTGCGAGTGAGGCCAAATACAAAATGCAATCGGCAGCAACATGCTCGATAATCTCTACACATAACTAAACCATAAAGGTCTCACTAAAAATAAGAAGTAACAATCTTAAATTCAAGATGAACTACGAAAGACTTGATCCCTTCGACAAGGATACGTAGGGCGCCTTCTTAAGGCGCAGCCCCAATCTTAACAACTTTCGGAAAAAACTGGTTTTGCCAACAGACCTTTTTAGCCATTGATTCCACCAAACACGCCAATCACTACCTCGCAAGGAATTACACGTAATATCTTACGAGCTAGGGGGCTAACTGTTGGGGTCAAAATTGGTCATAGCAAAATCATTGGCTAAAATCCTTCGAGAAATTGTGCCTTAAACAATATAAACTGCAAATGTCAGAGAGCCTATACTACATAAGACAAACCTCTTTGCATAAAGATAGAAGAACAAAATTCGTATATTTCATCCCGAACATGAAATAAAATAATTTCTATCCAAAGATGAAATGATTGGAAAAATATTCTTGCAGAATGTTTTTGGGAGAAATGACGAATATTACGAAATAGTCTTCCGTTGTTGGGGTAAACAACAGTCACGACGGAACCGATGTCTACAAGTTACCGCAGAAACATTCTCTCTCTTCAAGTAAGAAAGAAAACAAGAAACCATCGCATCTGAACTTCTCATCGCCCTCCATATCTTGTCCTGACTAACGGACCAAGATGTACAAGCGAAGGAACAACAGCATCTCTCCCAAGTCTAGTTGCCCACGGGTGAATAGACCCATGAAAAGGTCACGTGAATGTGTTTACTATTCTAGCAGGGTGTAAATATCCTAAACAACTAACTATCAAATTACCCTTAGTTCTAACACACAAAACAATACTCTTGCCAAGAGAGATCATGTGTAGTACTTAGGGATCGAATCCACAGAGAACAATGGCATACAATAGATTGATTTCTTAAAGGTTAAACTAAGTGATAATATATATTGGTAACAAGTAATCAGTCTAAGGAAATATTCCTTATTGGAGAGTTAGATGCAATACGGAAATATGCTAATAATGTAAATATGGAAATATGCTAATAATGTAAATATGGAAGTATGCTATTAAACTAACTAGATGTAAATGTAAATATGCTAGATCTAGGATTCAGGCAAGTGGATTATAGAAGATAGAAGCTAAGGGTATTAATCATAGAAATCGATATCTAATGTAAAAGACGACCATCTCTCGCTGTGAGTCTAATCTGTTGACTAAGTCTGATGACTCAGCTCTCGCTTGTTGACACAAAATAAACATCGATCGATGGCAATGATCCTGCGTCGATCGATGGTCTCTTGAGTCAAGCTTTATGACTTAATTCAATAAGTTCACTAGATTAAATAAATCAACTCTCGTTTGTTTCTAGCAACCTAGCTCAACATGAATAATTTCGTAGTAGACCATGCTCTCGCTTGCGCCTAACTATCATATGATCAGGGTTCTAGTTAGTTACTCTAGAACACAAGCAATAAACACAATTCAATTGATAGATCTAATAATCACCCTATCAATTCTTTGGTTTGGCTAATCCATCAATACCATTAATAAACCCTAAATCTAGTTGATAACTACTCAGACATAATCAAAGTAAGAATAATAATCTGAATATAATGTATAGATAAAATACTTGGGTTCCAATACAAATCTCCATAAGGAGTTATGAATCTTCTCCCAAAAATAGAATACTAAAGAACCTAGCACCGTACGTCTCCGTACGTATGCGTGTCGTCTCTTTCTGGTGTCATAAATAAAGTATAAATATAAAACCCTAAAATCTAGGTCAAAACTTGTCTAAGGGTAAACTTGTAATCTTGTATCTTGTCTCTAACTTGGGCTTGAAATCAGCTGTCTGCGAATTGGTAATCGGTCGATGGCAAGTGGTCAGCATCGATCGATCTTTATCATGTAACATTTGTCGACGTCAAGATAGTGCCGTCGACCGACGATAGTCTTGTACTTCAACTCTCTCAATGATCAGATACGGATAATTCTCCTCTAAATGCTCCAAAAGCTCCAAGTATCTCCATATATCTCCAAAACGTACCTCGACCTGTAAAAACCTTAAAACATAGCCTAGACACACATAATAGACCCTAAATAGAGTCCATAACATGGCCTAAAGCTTGTAATAAATAGGCTATATCAAAAAGTCTAGTCGCCCATGGGAGACTAGACTCTCTACGAAGTATATTCGCCCATGGGCTACTAGACACGCAAGGCTAGTCGCCCATACGCCAGTAGCCCCTTGGCAAAGTCTAGTCACCCATGGGTGACTAGACACACACAATGTCTAGTCGCCCATGGAGACTAGACTCTCCATAAAGTCTAGTGGCCATGTAAGACCCGATCCAAGATTCCTCAATCCAACCAGACCACAGTCTTACCAAACAACTCAACCAGTTTGATTTCATTTCAAGTGCAATATTTTTCCTAAGTAATTATCAGTAGTTGAGGTTCATTGAAAACATATATAAATAATTAGAGTCAAGAAGGCAACATAAGTACTTCATATATAGATGAGTCAGAATCAAACATCGTTCATTCGTTCAGCCTAGATAGATTACACACTAGAATCACATAAATTCACAAGTTGCACAATAGGCTACTAAGATAACACAATTAACATGATCGACCCATTCACCACACATCTTCCTATGGCCGCGGTCCTCACTGTGCTTTCCCTTACCTTGGCCCAAGTCTGGTCCTGGATCCAACATACATAACACACACAAACACATGATTAGAAATCAACACAAGAATCTATCACACTGCATGGTTGGATAACATCTAAACATCGAAAACACTTAAAAATGCTGAATCTGGCCATTTTCAAATGTGGTCCAAATACTAATTAAAATTCATGATAGTTCATGATAAATCCCAACTAAGAGATTCCCATAAACAGAATTCCGTGAATCGGACCAGATCATATAGATCTCGACCATGAACAGTCCAACCAAACCATGAACTTTCATGGCTTCTTTGATCCAGCCAAAGCCCAGGATCAGTGCCTCCATATCTGAAACATCAACATCCAATACCACGACAAGAAATAGATGAAGAACAGAGTAGAAGAAATCAGATATAGGTGTAATCAAACGAACCAGCCCAAACCATGTACCCAACGGATCATCCGCAGGCCATGTTTGGTGATCCTTGGCCTTACGTCTCACCTTAGGGGTACGGTCTCCAGGGGCTTGTTCCTCCTCCTTCTCCCTATCATTGTCTCTCTGTCTAGTATACATCTTCTCAATCTCACAGACAACTCTCACCAGAATCGATCAGAAACCACCAACAGATCAAATCGCCCAACTGTCGGTTTGTCTCTCTTTTCTCTCTCGAAGTTTGTCTGAGTTTTCTGTCTCTGAGAAATGATATTTTCGACAGGAAACAAGAAAAATAGAAGGATAAATCGATCTCCAACAGCCCATAACTGCCTGGAAGGAAGTTACCAAGTCCTTAGATCTAAAAGGGGTGCTTTCCCCTTTTTCCCAACCGTCCATAACCGCCCTTGGCGGTTTTCTTTCCTTCTTCCCAATCGGTTCCTGAGACGTAGTTTACACTTCTGGGCCTTTTCCCAATACCCTGGACAGATATGTGATGAATTGGATCAAACCGACCCAACGGTCATCCGTAACCGCTCGGACCCGACCACACTGGTCCAGACCAAAACACTCCGCCCAGCTGACATGAGCTGATCCCCAACTGGCCCCAGCTAAGTGAGCTAGTCTTCCAGTTCCTGTGAGATGATTAAATCAAGGTGAGCTAGTTTACAGCTGCACCTAGTTGACTAAGCTCGATCCAGAACTCGACCAGCTCACAAATCACTCGTCCAGCTTCTATACCCTTGTTTCCATCGCATCCTGGTTAAGTCTCAGCTGAGTGAGGTCCTAAACCATAATTTTGGGCCATGATACGCTTGTATCAAGGTCTCACAACCTGACTGGTTCATCTCCTCGCACCATGGCCCGTCCGGACGATCCTATCTAGGATCGGGGACATGACAAGTCTCCCCCACTAACATGGGATTCATCCTCGAATCCGAGTTAAGTGTTTCCTTAGGAAGGAATTGTCTGTACCACTCTGGATACTCAGCTTTCATCCTTGCTTCCATTTCCCAAGTGATGAGGTCTTTAATAATGGGAACCGTCTTCTTTCTTATTGCTTTCTCTGACCGATCTACGATAAGAATCGGCCTTGTTTATAAGGTTAGGTTCTTACCCAGATTAGCAGAAATCTCAGGCAAAACAATGTCTTGATCAGTCAGGCAGTTCCGGAGTTGGGATACATGGATTACATTGTGATATGCATCCATTGCCGATGGCAAGTCAAACTTGTATGCCACTGCACCCACTCTTTCCATGATCCTGAACGGACCCAAGAACCTAGGATCCAGTTTCTTTCGTCCAGAAACCCTGGTCTTACCCTTGAAAGTAATCATCTTGAGATACACTACGTCCTCGACCTCAAACTCAAGATGCTTCCAACGCTTGTCAGCATAGCTCTTCTAGCGATCCTGCACCTCTTTCATCTTTTCCTTGACCATCCTGATCTTCTCAGTGGTTTCTTCTACAATTTGTGGACCCAACATTCTACGCTCCCCCACTTGGGTCAAGCATAGAGGTGTCCTACAAGGCCTACCATACAAAACCTCATATGGTGATATACCAATGCTTGTATGGAAGCTGCTTTTGTATGCAAATTCTACCAAAGGTAAATGTTTCTTCTAAGACTCTCCCTAGTCTAAAACACACGCCCTTATCATATCCTCCAAGGTCTGGATCGTCCTCTCGGATTGTCCATCCGTCTGAGGATGATAGGCTGTACTCATGTTTACTCTGGTTCCCAAGGCTTTGTGGAAAGCTTGCCAGAAGTAAGATGTAAACCTATCTCTATTTGAGACAATGCTTGCTGGAACACCATGCAACCGCACTATCTCATCCATGCATACTCACAATATGATCTACACCATCCCTTTCCAAATGGCTAGGAAATGTGCCGACTTGGTCAAACGATCGACTACAACCCATACCGCGTCCTTCCTGTTCCTGGTCGTGGGGAATCCAGTCACAAAGTCCATTGTGATGTGATCCCACTTCCACTCTGGTATAGGTAAGTTCTGAAGTAGACCATTGGGAACCTGATGCTTTGCTTTCACAAGCTCGCAAGTTGGACACTTAGCCACCCACTCAGCAACATCAGATTTCATTCTTACCCAATAGTAATACCTCTTTAGATCTCTATACATCTTGTTCAATCCCGGATGGAATGAGAACTTAGACTTATGAGCCTGCCTCATAATCTCTTCCTTCAGTTCCTGATTGTTAGGAACACTAATCTGTCCATTGACCAAGATGATACCATTACTTGCCGTTTGGTACTCAGTCTTGCCGTTGGAAGCAACCTTCTTAAGCTTCTCGTCCAAGCCCTGAGCTTGACGAATCCTGGTTAGTAGATCGGCCTGATCCACTGCCTCCAATCCCAATGGCTCATCATGTCTAACCAATGTATTGAGGTGCAGTGACCAAAACATCTCTTCCAATTCAGTAGCCTCCCTCTCGGCTGATACCTCCGCTCTCTTGCGGCTCAAGGCATCAGCCACTAGGTTAGCCTTTCCTGGATGATAAGCTATGTCCAGATCATAATTCACAAAAACTCCATCCATCTCCTCTGCCTCAAGTTTAACTCAGGCTGAGTGAATATATACTTTAAAATCTTATTGTCTGTAAGTATCTGCACTTTGGCTCCATACATATATGATCTCAATATCTTCAAGGCAAACACCACAACTGCCATTTCAAGGTCATGAGTCGGATAATTTCCCTCATGCTTCCTCAATTTTTAAGATGCATAAGCTATTACCTTCGCATGCTGTGTCAGGACACGTCCAAGTACAGTGATTGATGCATATGTATACACCACATAAGGGTGATCCGCCTCATGCAATACCCGGACTGGTGCACTAGTCAACATGTCCTTGAGTGCTGAGAAACTCCTCTCACACTCCTCAGACCATTTGAACTTCATGTCCTTGCCTGTCAACTTATTCATGGGCTGAGCTATGCTCAAGAACCCCTTGAAAAATTTCCGAAAATAGCCGGCCAATCCCAAGAAGCTTCTTACCTCTATAGCATTCTTTGGCTGAGGCCATTCACGTATACATTTGATCTTTTCTTGATCAACAGACACTCCTTGATCAGACACCGTGTGTCCAAGGAAACCAATGCTTTTCTGCCAAAAGCTACATTTGCTCAACTTCGCAAAGAGCTTCTGCTCCATCAAGCGTCCCAGTATTGCCCGAAGATGCCTCTCATGGTCTTCCTTGGTCTTGGAGTACACGAGTATATCATATATAAAGATAATTACAAACTCATCCAAGTACTCCTGGAAGATACCATTAATCATCTTCATAAATGCAGCTGGTGCATTGGTCAGTCCAAATGGCATGACCACAAACTCATAGTGGCCGTACCTAGTTTGGAATGCGGTCTTTCTTACATTACCTGGCGCAATTGGAATCTGTTGATATCAAGAGGCCAAATCAATCTTGGAGAACCAATTTTCTCCACGGAGTTGATCCAACAACTCATCAATCCGGGGTAATGGGTACTTGTTCTTCATAGTCACCCTATTCAACCCCCGATAATCAATGCACAACCTAAAGCTACCATCCTTTGTTTTCACAAATAGGACTGGTGCTCCCCAAGGTGATGCACTTGGGCGTATGAAACCCTTATCAGGAAACTCCTCCAGTTGCTTCTTCAGCTCTGCCATCTCAGCCGGAGCCATTCTATATGGACTTTTTGATAATGGGGCCGTTCTAGGCTCCAGTTCTATGGTGAATGGGTCAGCCCTATCAGGGGAATGACCTATAGTGCCCCAAACACATCATTGAACTCCCGGACCAACGATATTCCCTCCGGGTCACCACCCCCTAAAACCTCATCAGTGTAAATGGTAGCCAAAAATGCCTCACAACCATTTCCAAGTATCCTTTCCACTTGGATTGCTGAAACCACCAAACAACAAGAGGTTGGCTTAATCACTTGGTACTTGATCGGCGGTCCAAACTCATTCTTAAATTACACCCTTCCCTAGTGACAATCAAGAGTTCCCCGATACTTCCCAAGCCAGTCCATGCCTAAGATCACTTCATGATGCTCTAGGGGGACAACAAGCAGATCTATAGGCATCGTCCTGTCCAAGATCATCACTGGGATGTCCTTAACCAGACCAAGTGAGTTCATAATCTGACCTCCAGCCGCACTAACTTGATCAGGACCATTCCAGGTTCCATACCGGAACATACCCTTTCCTATCATATCTGGACTCATAAAACTGTGTGTAGCTCCAGTATCAAAATGTACGTGTGTTTCCACACCTTCAATACTTAGGGTCCCTACACAAGACCCAATCAACATATCTATCCATCCCAGGTTCATACCATGCAATTCTTCAAGAGTTGTAAAAGTATAAGTCTAGAATGTTACCAGTGATTGCCTTGGAAGTCTGAGCCTCATCCGAATCCTTAGACAGCTCGTACACATGTGGTGCTGAGGTCTGACCTCAGTTCTGGGCTGGCTTTCTAGTATCTGCATGGCCCTTACTCTGACCACTGTGCAACTTAGGGCAGTCCCTACGGTAATGGCCCTTCTGGCCGCAGTGATGACAAGTCCTAGATTCTCTTGCCGGACTAGGGCAGTCCTTAGCAGAGTGATCCATCTTACCACAACGAGTACATTCTCCCATGGCCTTCCAGAGCTCTCCCCCATGGTATCGACCACACTTAGGGCATTCTGACCTACCACTTGAGGTTTTACCCTCCTTGGCCGAGTCCCTCTTTCTCTTCTTATTACCACTTTGAGCTGTGGACACTACCACACTCTTCAGTTTCTGCTTACCCTCCTCTGTGAGGTTGGTCTCCAGCAGTGCCATCCTCTGAACCAACTCCGATATAGTGTGGAACTTGCAGACTGAACAGTAGGTCCGGAGCTCGACTCTAAGCCCTCTGATGAACCGACAGACCTGTACCACCTCATCTTCCACTTCCTTACCCACATAACGCCTATGATGGTTGAACTCCTCCTCATACTCACAGACTGTCCTGCGTCCCTGAGCTAAGTCCAAGAACCTAGCCTCCAGGCGATCCCACGCCTCAGCTGGAAAGTACTTGTTGTTGAACTCAACCTCAAAATCAGCAAAGCGCTCAATGGTCCCATTGGTGCGCTTATCAAGAGCCAACCACCAGTTGTGTGCATCTCCCTCCAGAAATTGCACAACAATATCCTTCTGGTAGTCCTCAGGATAACGAGTAGACTTGAAGTTCCGAACCAGTCTGGTCCTCCACTCATCTGCTTCCATAGGATCAGCACTTCCAGCAAAGTGTTTGGTCCCCAACTTGGAAATGCGCTCCAACACCTTCAGGTAATCCATGCCATTGACTGGCCTAACTGGTGGATTAATCTCGATCACCTCAGCTACCCGTCCAGGATTACCAGCCACCCGTGTAGCCACCTGAACCGCAGGATTGGCCTGTCCCACAGACGAGTTCACCAACCGGGTGAACGCCTGAGTCAGGCTCACCATCTGAGCTCCCATGAGTTGCATAGCCTCCAATATGTCTCTCATGGTTGGCTCAACTACCTCTCCTGCACAAGCAACCCGGAAATTGGTTGCACCAATGTTCTGGCCGCTACCACTCCCTGCATTAGATGATCCAGCATCGTACACCTGGACTTGCTCCTGCTGATCATCCACAGCAGTCCCACGAACCTGAGGAGGAAAAGTCAGATCCACTGGAAGTCCGGTCTCATTGTTACTCAGCCCCACCTGAACCGGTAACACTGTGGTTGGAATGGTTCCAACTGGTAACATTGCGGTTTGAACAACACCATCCTGTCCCACATTTCCGGATGCTCCAGCCGCATCCTTTCTTCTCTGATATTTAGTCTTCTCAGTACCCTTAGGGGTCAAAACACACAACCTCAAAGCAATCCTAAGGTTACATATTTCAAGCAATCATATCCAGTAAACAATCAACCTATCGTGAGTCCCAACAGCCGATGTGTGATGAACCAATAACCCAAACAAATCCTAGAATCAAGCATGCTCTGATACCAACTTGTAAGACCCGATCCTGGATTCATCAATCCAACCAGACCACAGTCTTACCAAACAACTCTACCAGTTTGATTCAATTTCAAGTGCAATATTTTTCCTAAGTAATCATCAATAGTTGAGGTTCATTGAAAACATATTTAAACAATCAGAGTCAATAAGGCAACATAAATACTTCATAGAAAGATGAGTAAGAATCAAACATCGTTCATTTGTTCAGCATAGATAGATTACACACTAGAATTGCATAAATTCACAAGTTGCACAATAGGCTACTAAGATAACACAATTAACATGATCGACCCATTCACCACACATCTTCCTATGGCCGCGGTCCTCACTGTGCTTTCCCTTACCTTGGCCCAAGTCTGGTCCTGGATCCAACATACATAACACACACAAACACATGATTAGAAATCAACACAAGAATCTATCACACTGCATGGTTGGATAACATCTAAACATCGAAAACACTTAAAAATGCTGAATCTGGCCATTTTCAAATGTGGTCCAAATACTAATTAAAATTCATGATAGTTCATGATAAATCCCAACTAAGAGATTCCCATAAACAGAATTCCGTGAATCGGACCAGATCATATAGATCTCGACCATGAACAGTCCAACCAAACCATGAACTTTCATGGCTTCTTTGATCCAGCCAAAGCCCAGGATCAGTGCCTCCATATCTGAAACATCAACATCCAACACCAAGACAAGAAATATATTAATAACAGAGTAGAAGTAATCAAAGATTGGTGTAATCAAACGAATCAGACCAAACCATGTACCCAACGGATCATCCGCAGGCCATGTTCGGTGGTCCTTGGCCACACCTCTCACCTTAGGGGTATGGTCTCGAGGGGCATGTTCCTTCTCCTTCTCCTTATCCTTATATCTCTGTCTAGTATCCATCTTCTCAATCTCACAGACAACTCTTACCAGAATCAATCAGAAACCACCATTAGATCTAATCGCCCAACTGTCGGTTTGTCTCTCTTTTCTCTCTGGAAGTTTGTCTGAGTTTTCTGTCTCTGAGAAATAATATTTTCGACAGGAAACAAGAAAAATAGAAGGAGAAACCGATCCCAACTGCCCATAACTGCCTGGACGGCAGTTACCAAGTCCTTAGATCTAAAATGGGCAGTTTCCCCTTTTTCCCAACCGTCCATAACCACCCTTGGTGGTTTTCTTCACTTTCTTCCCTTCTTCACAATCGTTTCCTGAGCCTTAGTTTACACTTCTTGGACTTTACCCAATACCCTGTCCCGACCTGTGATGAACTGGATCAAACCGACCCACACCCGACCCAACGGATCATCCATAACCGCTCTGACCTGACCATACTGGTCTAGACCACAACACTCCACCCAGCTGAGATGAGCTGATCCCCAAATGCCCCCAGCTGAGTGAGCTAGTCTTCCAGTTACTGTAAGCTGATTAAATCAAGGTGAGCAAGTTTCCAGCTACACCTAGCTGACTGAGCTCGATCCATAACTCGACCAGCTCTCAAATCACTAGTCCAAGTTCTATACCCTTGTTTCCATTGTATCCTGGTTAAGTCTCAGCTGACTGAGGTCCTTAACCATCATTTTGGGCCATGATATGCTTGTCTCAAGGTATCACAACCTGACTGGTGCGTCTCCTCGCACCATGGCCTGTCCAGACGATCCTATCTAGGATCGGGGACATGATAGGCCAATGGGCGACTAGACGCGTGCAACGTTTAGTCGCTCATGGGTAACTAGACTCTCGAGAAAGTTTTGTCGCCCATGGTCGACTAGACTGTATCCTCTTCATCACTCTATCCTTTGGATCTTGACTAAGCTGTTTCTTTTTTTCGTCTCGCTTGGAGTTTCCGTTGAAGTTTTACGATAAAAATTGCAAAGACCAGTTTTCTCGTAAAAATCTAAGTCCATCATATAAAACGATAACCGTGAAATTAAACACCAATGTTATCTAGACTATACGATTGGTTTATTATTTTGTGAAGCGAGGATCGTGTAGTCATAAAAAACAAAATTTCTCTGAAAGAAATAATTTAAATCGCAAAACACCCCAAAAGGGTCTAAAACGCTATAAAGGCTCACTTAAGGTGTTAAACGAGAATGAGACCAACTATAATGATGGTCTACCAGATATCCGAAGAAGATAAATGAAAAAGAAGATAATTGTCAAGTTCCGAGATAGTTATGGAAAATTTAGAAGATAAGGAAGATTTTAGCGGAAGGATAAACTCGAATCGGGGAAGAAAAGGAAAGACGACCGACCTTGAAGACCTATATAACAGAAGAAAGAGAGAGGGACGCAGGGACACTCGATTACTAGATGAACTCGCAAAGGCAGTTCGATCTATTTTTCAAACTCTTTTACTAAACTATGTTCGGCTTGATCCTCGTAAGGGTACCTAGGCAGCCTTTCATAATCGCTTACAGCTCTTGCAGCTGAAGCTTTTAGAAACTGTCGTAACAATCTCTATGCTCATACGATAATTTGAAATAAAGATCAAACTTTCTTAAATCGTTTTGTATATTTTCATATATCCTGTGTTTATTCGATTACGTCTCATTAGCTCTTGCAAAGAATCCAGACCTCAAGGAAAGTAGAGTTTTTTTTTCTTTCCTCCGTTCACTAAAATCAACAATGCAAATTTCAGTTCCCACAGTTTAGCGCTAGAAGGGGGGGGGGGGGGGGGGGGAATTACTCTAACTCATGGCCACAAAACGCTTAATTGAAACGATTTCCATAAATATGAAAGACAAAATTGCAGCTCGGAACAATGCTGGTAAAGCAACTCCAGTAGTGACTGCACCTACGGCCAATGCTTACGCAAATGCCACAGTGTTTGAGAAAATTGAAAACCTAGTCTCGACTTTTCACCACAGGAAGAGCACTAAAACAAGCTTTTGATTTCTCTCTCTAATTAGAAAGGGAAACGATAAAATCAACCAAACCCAGTAAAGTTCATTTCATTCTCGAGTTGGAGAAATCTCAACGCATAAGGGTTCGACCAAAAGACGTTTTCTAAAAAAATATCGGAAAAATAAAACTTGCTCTCCCAGAAATCACGGAGAAACCCTAGATTACTCGTGGAAAAAGGAAGCACAAAAAATGAGGTACACAACCCCCACTGCTGTACTTCTTCCAATTTTTCTTTTGAAGAAACGAAGTTGATCTTTGTCGAATCACTCGAAACCTAAAACATCTGAGGAAGACTAAACTAAGAAAAACGGGAGATCGTATCCCTCACTGCAAATATAATTTCTGAAACCTAAGATTTCGTAAAAATTCAAGCGTCACATCTATAGTAACATATTCAGTGCATTCTCAATAACTGTCACCTAAGCTTAGTTCATAAAAACTACTCAAAACTCCCTCGGATCAATCCTACGGAAATGAAAAAAATTCGAATTAAGTTTAGTCGCGTTAACTAAGCCCATTGCAGAATAGTTTCTGATATAAACTCGGAAACTAAATTTCCCTAAGAGCCGCAAAAACATGAGTTTTCCAAAACACAGCTCTCGTATAGTCAACTCGAAAACATTTTATGAAATAAGTTTCGTAAAATTAAGCTCGACAGTATTTTATGAAACGACCTTCGTAAAATTAAACTCGACAACATTTTATGAGTCAGATTTCCTGAAACAATTCAACAATCTTCGAGAAGTCAAACAAGATCGTACAAAGAGACACTCGGAGAAGGAAAGAGATGGAGCGAGACCTGAAAAGTGAACTTTTCCTATCAGCCTCTCTCCACAGTCTCACCACCCTTTATCTCTTGCCTTATCTCCCAATGAGTCTTCCTGATCGCCCTTGGCAGCTTCCGATCGACCTTCGATAATTCTAAAGCGCCAAAAGGCTTTCGACAAGATACTCATTCATCTTCGTAAAACCCATATCTGAAAATATAGATCGCCGTACCAAAACGCAAGACAGGCTTCAGCCTAAACGCGGGAAGGAAAATAGAAAAACCCAAGAAGAATCAATATTTTTACTATCCGTAAGGGATGGACAAACACGAGAAGAGGATGGGGGGGGATGAGCAAGCAAAACTGAGAAGATGCAAACCCAAATCTCCGAGAAAACTAAGGTATGTCTGACTTGGAAATTTTGGAAATCAGACTTGGAGTTTTCATAGGAAGGTACTAAGAAAAAAATGCTTTGAAGATTTCTGTAAACTTTCGGGTACTTAGAATCTAGGTGGATAGTCTAGCCAACTAAGTCTTATGCCATTTTCTCTATATATTGTTCCTTAACTGTTCAGACAGATATCATAAACCGATCTAAACTCTCACAAAACCGAGAAAAGATCACCATGCATACTAAGCTCGCTTCCTAAAGAAAGAAAGAACTAAAGACACGAACATCATCATAAATCTCCTCGTTCTTAGAAGATTTCTCAAAACTGACATATTCCAAGTCTTCAAACTGAGAACCACCAACTCACAATCCCAACGTCATCTTTAAATCGACTCAGATTGTCTATCATCCCATCCCTTGAAGAGAAAACGTAAACAATCCTTCAAAATCGAATTCTTTCGTAAAATGGGAAAGAGTAGGTACGTATACTATACTCGTATACTCCAATATTTCAATTTTTTTTTTGCCTTGGCCTCAAGAAAATGCTTTCAACAAAGCAAACTCTTGCGAAATAAGGCAATGAAATGACCCATTGAAATCGTCCAAAAGGTAAACGGTGATCTAAGATTCGTCTAAACGCTAACGGCATACCTAAACAGACAAAAATTATACGATAAATCTTCAAACATCAAAGTATTGCTCCCAGTTTCCATTGAATCAAGGGAGTCACGGAAAAACATCAAAAACATTTGCGAAAAAGCAAAATCGAGAACATAATAGCAGCGAGCACAAAGGGAACGCTTTTTCCACGCTCGTGGACCATATCTACCGCTGGTTGACCGATTCGTTCTGCTCAAGAAATGAATATGTCATGAGAATTCCTCTAAAAACCCACAAAAAAGTTCCACGACTATAAGAAATAAACTTTGGTAAAAATCCATGACTGACTAAAAGCAACTTTCACTAAAGATCGAAAGCAAAGCGCAAACGACTCTTATAAAATATGTGGAAACATTGATACTTTGACATTGGCATACAAAGCGCCAATTTAATATCTTCATAAAACCGGTCACCCATTAATTTAGTATGATAAGAACATTTTATACGAAACAGTCTGCAAGAAAACAAGATCGGTACTATGCAAAACGACTTTGCAATAAGAAAACTTGAATGAGGAAAACCTAATCCCCGCCCGCAAACATCACAATTAATATGTGAGAAAATTTCTTTATTAACTTCTATGAGAAGCCCTTCTTGTAAAACTTACATGAAAAATCCTTCGTATAGTCAGATCAAGTCGGACAAAGCAACTTTGGAAGATAAACATAACAGGTTTTACGAAGAAGTGTTTTCGTATAGAAAAAATAAAGCTGTATGATCTGGCTTTGGTTGACTAATCAAAATTTTATCTCTTCGCACTACGATCTTACAAATCTTATTCTTCAGCCCTGCGGCTTGCTGGTTTCTGCCTTTCATTCCCCTCGGTTTCATCCGAGTAGGCAATCATCCCGTAACTGACTACGCACAGGGTCTTTATCGAGCCTCTTAGGCTTCATCCTCCTCGGATTAAAACAAAAACAAATTCTCATAAGACTAAAGGAAGCATTATACGAAATATTCATCGTATAACTCAAAACCTAAAGTGGAAATTCGTTTTCTACCAACATCGTCCATCTTAACACGCAAAATTCTGGAATACTTGGCCTATCAATCTCGACGAACGTTCTTTGGCCCTCGGTCAGTTATGCCTTACGGTTAAAGCCCGAACCAGAATCCGCGATTCCCTTTAAGGAAAATTATAAACTAACTTGACCTTAATGTTAACCCGAAAGTGTCATGGTCTAATCCTTGACCAGAAACGTCCTTGGCTATTGACATGGTGGTGTTTACTGTTCTAGAAGGGTATAAATATCCTAAACAATTAACTATCAAATTAATCCTTAATACTAACACACAAACCAATACTCTTGCCAAGAGAGATCAGGTGTAGTACTTAGGGATCAAAATATACAGAGAACAATGACATACAATAGATTTCTTGTTCCTAAGGTTAAGCTAGGTGATTATGTATATTGGTAACAATTAATCAGTCTAAGGAAATATTCCTTATTGGAAAGTGTAGATGCAATATGGAAATATGCTAAATAATGTAATTATGGAATTATGCTAATAATGTAAATATGGAAATATGCTACTAAACTAACTAGATGTAAATGTAAATATGCTAGATTTAGGGCTTCAAGCTTAATGTATTATAGGGAATAAGAAGCATAGATATGTAAATATTCTAGAACTCAAATATTAACTATTTTGACCCTTTTAACTTCAACTCTCGTATGCGAGCAAAAGGAAAGACCATCGATCGACGGCTAAGGCCTGGTGTCAATCGACGGTGAAATCAGAAGGAAATGTGATGTGCCCTATTCCACGAATCAGTTCATGGAACCAGTCCAGAACGAAGATCAAGATGTCCTGGACATTTCAAGTGAGGTTAAGTTTTTTGACCTTACCGCACAGACGGACCAGGCCGTGTACCGGATCGATCCGCGTATGTCCGGAATGGAGCTTCATCTGGATCCACGACCAGACCACCGAATTGACCGAACTGGAGCTCGTCTTTCCCGATCAACTCACCTTTTTAAGACCAACGATCAAGCCATAATCGACTTTGAACGAGTGGAATCAAAATCCAACCATGGATTCTCTCTTTTGGCTCATTTGGAACGTACCGACGACCGTACTAATGAACTGATCCAACAGTTTGATCAGTTCATGAACTTTAAGCATCCAAATCTTTCTAAAGAAAGGATAATAAAGCTTTCAGATGACTTAGCCTTCATTGGGTCCAGATCAGTTCGTGCGGATCAACCAGGCGACCATACGGACAACCTTCTTGTGTCCTTCTCCTTACCGTTGGTCGAGTATCAAGGTTCATTGAACCTGGACAAGACTAGCCGAAGGGTCAGTCGACCAGTCTTCATGGTTTTCCACACCATTGACTGACCTTCAACATTCCAGTCAATGTTTTTCATTTCCTATGTAATTTCTATTGCTTTCTTTGACCACAAAACTCTATAAATATGTAATCTCTTTTCTGAATAAAGTAATCAATTTCCTTTCAACTTTTCTTGAGTTTTTACTCTCTGTACTTTGCTTAGGACATCTCGAGTTTTCTTGGTGTGGTTAGCTGTGAGTAAACACCTTTTTTCTTGTTGATCTTGTGAGTCATATCAAGCAACGGATCGAGTTTGCTTCTTCGTTGGACTTGTGCGTCACACCAGACAACGATTAGGTACCCCAGGAATATCAGTAGCCTTCTGCAACTATTGTGCGACCTTACAATCCATCAGTTCTCCATTTGTCGCTCATATCAACCGTATCGGTCGAGTGATCCGATCTTAAGGGTTCTTAAAGTGGTATCAGAGCCACTCTTCCGGTATCTGTTTTCATCCCATCTTCTCATCTACCATTTCTTCATATAAATTCTTAATCTACTTTTCTTGAATCCAGGCCCCGCATTACCATTCAACATATAAAAAAAGAGAAAAGAAAAAAAATTACAAAAAAAGAGAAGAGAAAAGATTCAAAAGATTTCGATTTTTGGTTTGGTGGTGGAAGAGAAAACCTGCTGGCTGAGGAGAAATCCAGCCTTTGAGGTGGTTAAAGTGGATTCCAAAAACCGTAAATCTCTTATCTATCTCTCTTACAAAATTCCCTTGATTGCTTTTGATCTACCCATTGATTTTTCTTCTGATTGTTCTCTTAGAACCTTGAGGCAAAGACTTGTGTGATCACACTAAAATTGAGAGAAACACGTGTGAGGGTGAGGATAAACACTTGAGTGTGTGAGGTCTTTTATCTAACTTTTCATGTTTAAGCATTTTCAGGAAACCATGACAAGTGAGGGAGAAAGAGACCGACCCGGAAGTTCTTTTGCTGGATTGTCTAACTTGCAAATGCGTGCCTTGAATGATTCCATTGCTAACTTTATGAATGCAGTTCTAGAACAGATCCATCAAAGGATTGATGAGCTTCAGGCAAGCCTTCAGACTCGTACTCGAACCAGCATTCGGAGGGATCGCCCAAGGAGGCACAACCGATCCGATGATGAGATCCAAGAGGAGGATTACCAAGAGGACGATGGTCGGTCCATCAACTGACCTAGGAGAATTCCTAGAAACCGTGATCCAGAAGATGTCAATCCATTTGCTAGAAATGATAGAACTAATGAAGGTTTGGTTGGATTGAAACTGAAAATCCCATGTTTTGATGGCAAAAATGATCCTGATGCTTTCCTTGAATGGGAAATAAAGATTAAACTTGTATTTGACTGTCAAGATTTTTCCGATATTAAGAAAGTGAGATTGGCTGCTGCTGAGTTTACTGGTTATGCTATTAACTGGTATGATCAAGTGTTGACTCACAGGAAGAGAACATGTGAAAGTCCAATCGAAACATGGGGTGAACTCTCCATGCTGATGAGGAGACACTTTGTGCCTCCTCACTACCACCGGGACCTCCATCAGAAACTCAGACGCCTTCTTCAAGGAACCATGTCTGTGGAAGACTACCATCAAGAGATGGAGATCTTATTGATCAAGGCTGATGTTGATGAGCCCATGGATGCCACTATGGCACGTTTCCTTTCTGGTCTCAATCGTGACATCCAAGACCGTTTGGAGCTTCAAGAGTATGGAAGTTTAGAGCAGATGTTACACAAGGCCATCTTTGATAGAACAACAAGTCAAAAGCAAGAGCTTCTCTAAACCGGCTTATGCTCCTAAACTAGCCTTTACTTCTAAGTCAAATTATCAAGACAAAGGTAAGTCTTCTTCCACAACGAATACAGCTTTTAAAACTGATGTTTCTACTCGTGTGGACAAAGGAAAAGCAACTGAGGCTCCTAACCGTGAAAGAGACATCAGGTGTTCCAACTGTCAATGTCTAGGACACTATGCCAAAAAATGTCCAAACCAACGGGTGATGATTCTTATAGACAATGGTGAGGTTGAGTCCGAGGATGAAAATGAGGACAAGGAGGATCTTGTTCCAATCTTTGATGTGGAAGAATAATCAGTCGATTACCCCCATCATGGACCATTGCTTGTTGCTAGGAAGACCTTGGATGATCCGATCTTCTAAGAGGAGGTCGGCCACAAGGTCAAAGATTTTGGTTCAACCTATGATGCTGGTGATGGTCCGATCTTTGATGAAGAGGAAAACTTTGACTACCCATCTTACGGTCCCCTCCTTGTTACTAGGAGATCTTTGCGTGTGCAACCCAAGATCGACGAAAATTAACAAAGGGAGAATCTCTTTCATTCTCGTTGTTTGGTTTCTGAAAAGGGTTTATTCTCTAATCATCGATGGAGGTAGTTGCACTAATGTGGGTAGTGACACCCTTGTAAAGAAACTTGGGCTTGTTACTCGGCCTCTATCTCGTCCTTTCAGGTTGGAATGGCTCAATGAGGCTGGAGAGCAACATGTGAAGGAACAAGTCACAGTCCCTCTTACCATTGGACTCTATGAAGATGAGGTTATTTGTAACGTCCTCCCTATGGATGCTTGCCATATCCTTCTGGGCCGTCCATGACAATTTGATAAGAAAGCTGTGCATGATGGGTTCACAAATTGACACTCTTTTGATCATAAAGGGAAGAAGATCACGCTGGTTCCATTGACACCTTTGGCGGTGCATCAAGAGCAGATTCAACTCAAGAGGAATCGTGAGACTAAACCAGAGGGACCTGAGACATCTAAAAGGAACTCCGACTTCTTGATCAAAGGAAGTCAGGTCAGGAATTTCTTTTGCTTATATATAAAGAATCTCTTATGGCTTCTTCTTCTGAACTTGCACCGGAGATTCCGAGTGATCTGCTAGATGTTTTGCAGGACTATTGTGATGTTTTTTCCAGAAAACAATCCCAAGGGATTTCCACCCGTAAGAGGCATTCAGCATCAAATTGATTTCGTCCCAGGTGCATCCCTACCAAACCGACCAGCCTATCGTACCAATTCGGTGGAGACCAAGGAGCTTCAGAAACAGATTGGTGATCTTCTTGAGAAAGGCTGCATCCGGGAAAGCCTCAGACCTTGTGACGTCCTCGTCCTGCTTGTTCCCAAAAAGGATGGATCTTTGCGCATGTGTGTGGACTGCCATGATATCAACAACATCACGGTAAATTATAGGCATCCCATTCCTAGGCTAGATGACATGCTTGATGAGTTGCATGGATCTTCAGTTTTCTCTAAAATTTATTTAAAAAGTGGCTATCACCATATTAGTATGAAAGAAGGTGATGAATGTAGAATTGCATTCAAAACAAAACTAGGATTGTATGAATAGCTTGTGATGCCATTTGGGCTCACAAATGCACCTAGAACCTTCATGCGATTGATGAACCATATTTTGAGAGCATTCATTGGCCATTTTGTTGTTGTTTATTTTGATGATATACTTATCTACAGGAAGAGCCTTGATGATCATAAACTACACTTGAAATATGTCCTTGATGTCCTTAGGTAAGAACGTTTGTTTGCTAATCTTGGGAAGTGCTCTTTTGGAACAGATCATGTGGTCTTCATAGGTTTTGTTGTAGGTGCAGATGGACTTAGAGTTGATGAGGAGAAAGTCAAGGCCATCCGAGACTGGCCTAGTCCAACAATCGTGGGCGAAGTGAGGAGCTTCCATGGTCTAGATGGCTTCTATAGGCGATTTGTTCCCAACTTCAGTACCCTTGCAGCTCCATTGACTGAAGTGATCAAGAAAAATGTTGTATTCAAATGGGAACAGTCTCAAGAGGATGCATTCAGACTATAAAAGGGAAGTTGACTCAAGCCCCTTTACTTGTACCTCCTGAATTTTCTAAAGCTTTTGAAATCGAATGTGATGCCTCCGGAGTAGGAATTGGTGCTGTTTTGATGCAGGAACAGAAACCCATTGCTTATTTTAGTGAATAGCTTGGAGGAGCCACACTTAATTACCCCACTTACGACAAAAAGTTGTATGCTTTGGTGAGCGCCCTCAAACGTGGCAGCACTATCTTTGGCCAAAGGAGTTCATCATCCACACTGACCACCAGTCCGGTTGAGTTCATTGAGACGTTTCACTATGTGATCAAGTACAAATAAGGTAAGGAAAATGTTGTGGCTGATGCCATGTCCAGAAGGTACACTCTTCTCTCAGCCCTTGAAACGAAATTGCTTGGTTTTGAATTTATCAAAGATTTGTATTCCACTGATCAGGATTTCAAAAAGATTTTTGAAAATGTTCCAAGGTTGCTTATCGAAAGTATTTTCAAAATTCTGGGTTTTTATTATTTGATAACCGATTGTGTGTGCCCTAATGTTCTTTGAGGGAGTGTTTCTCAGGGAAGCTCATGGAGGAGGTCTTATGGGACACTTTGGAGTTAAGAAAACATACAAGGCGGTTCATGATCATTTCTACTGGCCGAGTTTGATGAAGGACGTAGAGAGAATTTGTGGCCGATGCGTGGTGTGCAAAAAGTCCAAGACTAAAGCATCAAACCACGGTTTGTATTCCTCTCTACCCATTCCCTCTCATCCTTTGGTCGACCTTTCTATGGATTTTGTTCTTGGGTTGCCTAGGACTAAAGCTGGCCAAGACTCTATCTTTGTGGTTGTAGATATATTTTTTAAAATGGCTCATTTTATCCCTTGTCACAAAACTGATGATGCCGTGCAAGTTGCTGAGTTTAGAGAAATTGTTAGATTGCATGGAATGCCTAAGACCATTGTCTCTGATCGTGATGCTAAATTCCTTAGCTATTTTTGGAAAATCCTGTTGTCTAAGTTAGGAACGAACTTGATGTTTTCTACTACTTGTCACTCACAGACCGATGGTCAGACTGAAGTAGTATTTCACACTTTATCCGCAATGCTTAGATCGTTGGTTAAAAAGAATCTTATACTTTGGAAAGATTGTTTCCCTCATGTAGAGTTTGCTTATAATCATGTTAGGCACCAGCTACAAGATTCTCACCTTTTGAGGTTGTTTATGGATTGAATCCTTTGTCCCCACTTGATCATTTACCTTTTCCTTTGAGTGAAAGAGTTAAAACAGATGGCAACAGGAAGGCGGACACAATCAAGAAGCTACATGAGCTAGTTTGGGCCAACATTGAAGCAAAGACCGAGGGCTACAAAAGATATTCAAACCAGAAAAGAAAAAAAGTTATTTTCAAGGAAGGTGATCTTGTTTGGGTTCACTTAAGGAAGGAACGATTTCTAGAAGAAAGAAAGTTCAAACTCATGCCTCAGGTCGATGGTCCATTTGAGATGTTGGGGTCAAAATCGGTTACGACGGAATCAACGTCGGAAACCTACCGGGAAAATGCGTTCTTGCTGAAACTAACTCGGAAAAAGGGAAACAGCAAAAATTGAGGTCAAATCTTGACTGACCACAAAGGAGCGGTCTGCGCAAATGAGACATCAGGAAGAGTTTGTCCAAGGACTTCGGGTAAAATTGTCCCCGAATGGCAATATGATGAAACAATTGGAAGACTCGATCATCCAACTCCCCGAACGGAGAAGATGGCCGAACAAGACGTCCAGCCTGTCAAATGGGAAAATCAAGCCACTTCGGTCGACCAACTCGCCCGTACGGTGAGTTTGATGGCACTGACCAACTAACTCGCCCGTATGGCGAGTTGGATAGACCAACCAACTCGCCCGTACGGCGAGTTGGACTGTCTAAATCGCCATACGCGCGAGTTGGATGGCACAACACGACCAACTCGCCATACGGGCAAGTTGGACGGCACGAACAAACCAACTCGTCCGTACGGAGAGTTGGACAAGGCCAACTTGCCGTACGGGCGAGTTGGTAGACACAACACGACCAACTCGCCGAACGGGCGAGTTAGATGGCACGGGCAATTCGACCCGCCCGTTCAGAAAGTCGGATCAAATCAGTACATTTTCACCTCGTCCTCGTTAAATCCCTCTTTTGATACTTGATCGAACTTATCTTTGTTCCGTCTCGATCGGGATTGACATTGGATCTTTACCGAAAGAACTCGTTTTCTCGAGAAAGGATCGGGTCGATCGTATGAGACAATAACGTTTAACTAAACACCTAGAGTCACACGCCCCATACGAAAGATCTTACTCTCGGACGACGTCGTCTTAGCAATGCTCTTTCGATAAAATCATAGAAACGCCTAAGTCAGAAAACGGCCCGGCGAGGTGTAAAGCTCGGCAAAAGGCCCACTCGCGATTTTATTCAAAAATCAAGCCCAAAATTTGCGACGGTTTATCTTTTATTTTTCACGAAGGGATAAATGTTAGGTTTCCAAAGATAATCATGAATATCGAGGAAAAAAGGATATTTCCACGAAGCTATAAATTTGACCAATGGTATAAGTGGAAAGAGAAAACCGCCTCTAGAGGAGTATATGAGGACTTAAAGGGTAATGATGCATAAACACACGAAAATCTCCACTCAAAGCAAACATAGCTTAGCACTTAGAGCATTTAGGCAACTTTCGGTTTTTGTTATCCAAGTTGCGGCTCAACTAGGGTTTTGCAGTCTTAGGTTACTAGAACTAGGGATCTTGCCGACAGCTCTCATAGCCGAGGCTCCTATCCTGTTGTAAACGCTCATACACACATTCAAAATAAGACATCTATTTGCTATCTTTTCGATTCTTACTTTGTTTTTTCAATATTTACTTCATATTCTGACTGATTGGCGTGTGGTTTAGCATATATTTGGGACCTCTGAGAAACTAGGGTTTACCCTGCGTTCCTAATTCAACGGAAATCGACAGTGCGAATTTTGGTTCCCACAGTTTCGCGCTAGAAGGAGGGGAGGTAGAGATCAGTCTAACTCTCAACCATCAACGCTCAATAAAAAAATGTCAGATCTCAACAACCAACAGCCTCTTGACGACAACGTCGCCGATGAGAACGTTGAAAACACTCCAGCGACAAACGTCACTACGGTCAACCCCGACGCAAACACCGCAACGTTCGAGGAGATGAAGAAGATGTTATCGACTTTTGAGAAGAAGTCGGTAGAACAGGATAAGGTCATGAATTCCCTCACTAAACAGGTTGAATCCTTCACAGCAAGGAACATGGCCATCTTTCCGCGGGGAACAACCTGAATCCGCGGAAGAAGACTTGACTTCGCAACGCCTTTGGACCAGTCCGATAACTCGCAAGGCAAAACCGTCTAGAGAAAATTTTGATAAAGTGACCCCCGGGCCTTCACGGAAAAACCCGGAGACCTTCCTCCTATCGAGGAAGATAAAGAAGGAGGAGAAGTTGAACGTGTTGACGTGGAATCTAGCAGTTAGTCTGAACCTACGGACGAAGACGCAGACATACATCCGCGTTGCACAAGAAGTCGAGCAGCTCGGGACGAATCCCAGTTCGACAACCTTGTGAACGAAAAAGAAGAAGCTATCTTTTGGAAAGAACATGAAGATCTGGCCGAGGAGCAAACTCGGAGTAATCGCAGCAAACGCAGACAAAGTCGGAACTCCGCTAGCAAGAGTTCCAAAATCTGCAATCCCCGCGATGATCTCATAAAAACGGTGGCCAAAGTTAGGGTGGTGAAGTCCCAAATCCACCACACCACTAGCACCGCACTAGAGATCAATCTATGGCTCGAAGAAGCTCGTAAAATACCCTTTATTACTCGTATCACCGAAACTAGGGTTTCAGATCGTGGGAAGGTCAAAGTGATGCCATATGACGGAACTACTGATCCTAAGGCACACCTACAGGCTTTTCAGGTCGCGATGGGTAGAGCGAGATTCAGAAAAAACGAGAGAGACGCTGGTGAATGCCACCTCTTCGTATAGAACCTTCGTGGAGCAGCGCTAGAATGGTTCTCTGGCCTCAGGCGAAACTCCATTGGAAGCTTCCGCCATCTCGCCTCAGAATTCCTCAAACAATACTCGATGTTTATAGATCGGGAAACCTTCGACGTGAACCTTTGGAGCTTGTCCCAGGTAGAGAACGAAACTCTCCGCGACTTCATAAAACGGTTCAAAATCGTCATGGCTAGAGCCAGCGTGATAAGCGACAAATTCGCGATAGACGCACTTCAAAAAACGCTCTGGCTCAAGTCAAAATTCAAGAAGTGGATAACTTTGGAAAAGACGCGTATGATCCAAGACGCGCTTCACAAAGCCACGGATTACATTATCATCGAAGAAGAGACGAGGGTCTTGTCCCAGAAATGGAAGCCAACAAAGAATGAGTCGAAGGATCCGGGGTCGGATCAGAAATTAAAAAAGGAAAATCCTCGCAATGACAGAAACGTCCAACACGGAGACGAAGAAATGAAGGGAGCGCATAGCTACGTTATTAATCCAGATCGGATGAAGGACGGGCGGCGGGTAATACGTGGACCAGAAATCAAAATTACGATGAAAATGCCTTTTGAGAATTTCACCAAATACGCGGACACTCGACCATTAATTGCAAAGTTCTCGGCGCAAGATTAGCTGCAAAGCTGTTCTCTGGAGAACTATCAGAAGTCTCCATCGTGAAGTATCTCATCCGCGACTCAGATGGCCCCCCTTAAAAACGACAGAACTCCTCAAACGGAGAAACCATCCCAATGGGACCAATAAGGAGAATAATGCGGAAGAAGGCAGGAAGATAAGGGCAACGACAGCAACTGTCGCACTGTAAACATAATCATCGGCGGATCACAATTCTGCAGCGACACCGTCTCGGCCATCAAAGCTTATCAGCGCAAATCTGACACAAGCGCGAATTCGACAATCCGTCCCATGATCAATGACAATCCGAAAGGAGCAATCACTTTCAATGAAGAAGAAGCCAAAGGAATCGATCAGCCACACTGCGACCCACTCGTAATCGATCTCGTGATAAAAGCTCTCGAGGTCGCCAGGGTTCTCATAGACAATGGAAGCACAGTCAACGTTATCATTCCTGACACTCTTAAATGGATGAACATCGAGTTAGGCAAAGTTGTACCATCACCTAAGCCGCTAACCGGTTTCTCTGGCACGACATCAATGACCCTCGGATCTATCAAATTACCTGTGGCGGCAAAAGAAGACACCAAGATCGTCGATTTTTCGGTCATCATTGGCACGCCTTGGCTTAACGCCATGAAGGCAGTCCTATCAATTTACCACTTAGGCATTAAGTTCCCAACTCACAACGGGATTGCCGTAATTTGAGGCTGCCAGAAGCTATCGAGACGCTGCCAGAAGCAGTCAAGACCCTGTTTCCTGGCCGAAACACAAGCTAAGACGAATCACGAACACCGCGATGACAAATGCCAAGCGCCTGAGGATAGCCCAGGCATCAGCCCAAAGTTCTTCGGGCAAGGACGACCCTGAACCGTCGATTCTAGCAACAGCCAGCGAACAACCAGTTCCAGTGCCCGACGCATCCATCCCCTCAAAGAAGACAAGTCCAACAGAAGATGTCGACTCAGCAACTGACGCAGTCGACACAAACACAATGGCCGAGTAAACAGACTCGCCCAGTCAAACAGAACTACGAGATGGCTTGATCCTTGAAAGAGGTACGTAGGCAGCTCGTCAAAAGACGAGTTCAGCTATCCCCCTCTCTAAAAGGGGGGGGAAGGGGTACATATACGAACACTCGTATATTCCCACATTCAGAAATAAAAAAATTTGAATTGTCCCCGGAATTTTTAAAACTTTCTCGACAATAAAGACTTCTTTATAAATTTGTAAATTGTCTATCATCCCACAAAGAAACACTATGTTGTACATCCTTACATGAGCAAAACGATTATCGCACCATCCCAGAAAAGGAAAATCGTGAAAAATAATTCTGCCTCAAAACGGATCAACTCTACACCATCCTATCTCGGTCGAATCATCAATTCCCGATCAAAGCACGAGATCCTGGTTCCATATGCTCAAATCATTACTTAGAAAGTGAGTTTTCGAAAAAATAGGTGAGACATCGTCTGAATTTTCGAGAATACACCCCCAATCCATTCACAACTACAAAACACTCGCCAATTGGCCCTGCCGAGCACTTTAGCCATCTTAAACAAACGCACCCAAGTCTGTCCTAAGGAAAAATCCTCTCACATCCGACTAGGATAAACAGCGCGCTCTAAAAGAAATCCAAAATTTTGGTCAGAACTTTTGGGAGACTTAAAAATTATCCCTGAAGAGATGGTCGACTCCAACCAGACAAGTCGTATAAGCCGAGAACCTATCGCGGACTTTAAATTGGAAGGGGGTCAGGTTAAAATCGAAACAGGCAAAACGAAATCCGATTAGTCATCGCAAAGCCTTAAACCAAAAGTAAACCTAGGTCTTGCCCTAAACCCAGCACACTGGTCTCTAACGTCTCAAGACATGATATCAAAAAGATACGACATCCTAAAAGCATGTATCTTCGTCCGTATCAAAACGTTCCCGAAACTTTGAAAACTCCTCGAACATCTCACACAAACTACTAATAGGGCGATCCACAAAAAAAGGTAGGAAGTCAAAATGACAACTCGATTTTTTCTTTCTACACTAAACAAACCCCAAACATCTAAAAACGCCCATTCATCATAAACAAGCACTGTTCGAATAAAAGTTAGTAAAAGACATGGACTCAAGGCCACACTCGGCCAGTCCCGCTACATGACCATATTTGGCCAACAAACGAACAAGACAGAAACGTGCAATAATATAGAAGAGGGCATTCTCGAATCAGTCGCAACCTCGCGATTACTCATCAAAATCGAAACACTCGGTCATCAATCTACCAAGCGAATAGTCGTTGACATCCAGAGGAGCCGTCAGCTGATTTACCTCGCCTGTCTCATCGGCATTCCCCACCTCGGCCTCCACCGTGTCGGGAGAAACAGGAATCGGATCCCATTGTTCCCAACTCCTCTCTTCGGCCTGACGAATCGCAAAGTCCATATCCCTCTCGTTCATACGCCATGTCTGCCTCGCATATTCGGCACCGAACAAATAACCAAGAGCCTGTGTGAGGTATAGTCTGCCCACAGCACCGCGGCATTCGCGATAGTCTCTGAAGTCCTTATAGCCCTTCGTAAGTTCCTCGAATTGATACGAGAACTTTTCATGACGAGTCCTCATAACTTCGGCCATTTCCCTCTTCCCTCACCTATAAACGCGACGAACCTCAGTCGAGTCCGAATTCCTCTTGCGGCGACGAATACTTTCCAACTCGTCTCTCAGACAAGTAATCTCATTGTTGGCTGCCGCATCCTTAAACTGAGCCATACGTGCTTCCTGGCAGCTCGTATTAAGTGCTCAGTTCATCATAAGGAGGCCCTACCAAGTATCTCGAAGTCAGAAAAGCTCAGCTTGAAAAGAAAATGACAAGAAATTACCCCATTGACTATCCTCGACGCATGGGTAAACTCCGAGGTCTCACTGGACCCACCTGCACCCAGAGGATAGTCAAAACCAAGTGGCTCGTCGAAATCGCCTTGATAGCCATTGTCCCCACTTACTTGACTATTTAGGTAGTCTCTTAGTATATTGTCAGAGGAGCACCGCTCGTTAGCCGCTTCATCCTCAACAATGAAGTGTTTGTCCTTTCGATTCTACGGTCTTTCTTCTCTCATGCAAACCGTGCACGAAACAAATCCATCCATGGATGCCTCCAATCCTACCTCAACCGGCAGATCTGGCTGGTACCGAGAACGGTGGAGAGAAAAAGCATGACGGACCCGCTTTGGGTTAAACGTTGCCCAAAAACATGGGCGACCGCGAAGCAAGTCTCGGATGGTATCCATACCTTCCGGACTCGGAGGGAAAAGATTGGTCTCTGAAAATAAAATGTAAATGAAACATATTAGAGATTGAACTCCACCGAAACAAAAAAGGGTAAAGAAAAGAGAAAAGGGGCAACACTTGATCAAGGATACCTTTCAAACCCCATCTAGTCCTAAAGACGGAGAGGCCGTTTTCCTCTACAGATGCATCGTCAACACGGACGACAAAGAAGTGCTTTCGCCATTCATGGTAGTTCGACACGAATTCGCTTATGATTGTCATCCCCGACCGGGGCCTCAACAGAATTAAGGACGATTTTTTTACTAGTTTAAGAAAAGCGTCAATGTGTTTGGCATCGAGGGTTATACCAAACTCGTAACTCAGCACGAGAATCCGACAATATTCTGCAAACCACAAGGGTTTATTTGACTAATCGATATCTTGGAACAATCGAGAAGTCGCGCTATGACCTCGGGAATAGGAAACCAGAAATGGCATTGCATCAGTAACACCTTGTAACACGTGAAGTAACCCTCGGTCGGAAACTTAGCAACCTCTCCTGCCTCCGGAAGACGAAACTCGACCGATTCAGGAACTCGGCAACGGCTCCGGATGGCATCCAGCCCATTCAGACAGATTTTTCTGGGACAACCCTCTACGGGGTTGGCACGAAACGGAGGCAAGGCCCACGTACCAGGTCTGAGGGTTTCACGTCTCCCGTGGCCACCCAGTACGCTTCAGCTTCTTCAGGATCGATTGATTAAGCCGAGAATTCCACCTTCGGCACAGCATCATTGTGTTGCGAACTAGAACCATCGGGGACGGAAGGTCATCACGAGACTTTGAGGAAACCTCTCTCCCGAAGACATAGCTTTCTTTTTACCAAAAAAAATGAAAGAGAAGAGAAAATCTTTTGATTCTTAAAAAAGTTTGTGGAAATGTGCAAATGAAGAGTTTGTAAAACCACTCCAATACTTATAGAAGAAAGGATTCACTATTTCACCTCTAGGCTTCAAACGTCGGATTGCGCCTAATTCATCCAATATACTTAAAAACGCTCGTAAGAACTTCACAGTTCTGACGAAATGGGGGCTAACTATTGGGGTCAAAATCGGATATGACAGAATCAACGTCGGAAACCAACTGGGAAAATGCATTCTTGCTGAAACTGACTCGTAAAAATGGAAACGGCAGAAATTAAGGTCAAATCTTGACTGACCACAAAGGAGCTGTATTCGCAAATGAGCCATCAGGAAGAGTTTGTCCAAAGACCTCGGGTAAACGTATCCCCAATCGGCAATATGACAAAACGACTGGAAGACTCGATCATCCAACTCCCCAAATGGAGAAGATGGCCGAGCAAAAAGTCCAGCTTTTCAAATGGGCAAATCAAGCCACATGGGTCGACAACTCGCCCGTACGGCAAGTTGGACGGAATGGACCAACCGGGCGATTTGGATGGCACGACAGAACTAACTCGCCCGTACGGCGAGTTGGAAGGAACAGACCAACCAACTCACCCGTACGGCGAGTTGGACTGTCCAACTCGCCATACGGGTGAGTTGGATGGCACGACACGACCAACTCGCCGAACGGGCGAGTTAGATGGCACGAGCAATTCGACCCGCACATTCGTCAAGTCGGATCAAATCAATCCAGTTTCACCTCGTCCTCGTTAAACTCCCTCTTTCGATACTTGATCGAACTTATCTTTTCTAAGTCTCGATCAGGATGGACTTTGAAAATTTACCAAAGAACTCGTTTTCTCGAGAAAGGATCGGGTCGATCGTATGAGACGATAACGGTTAACCAAACACCTAGAGTCACACGCTCCATACGAAAGATCCTAACTCTCGGACGACGTCATCTTAGCAATGCTCTTTCGATAAAATCATAGAAAAGCCTAAGTCAGAAAACAGCCCGACGAGGTCTGAAGCTCGACTAAAGGCCCACTCGGGATTTTATCCAAAAATTAAGCCCAAACTTTGCGACGGTTTATCTTTTATTTTGCAGGAAGGGATAAATGTTAGGTTTCCGAAGATAATCATGAAGATCAAGGAAAAAAGAATATTTCCGCGAAGCGATAAATTCTACCAAAGGCAGAAGTGGAAAGAGCAAACCGCCTCTAGAGGAGTATATAAGGACTTCAAGGGTAATGATGCAGAAAAACACGAAAATCTCCACTCAAAGCAAACCTAGCTTAGCACTTAGAGCATTTAGGAAACTTTCCATTTTTGTTATCCGAGCTGCAACTCAACTAGGGTTTTGCAGTCTTAGTTTATTAGATATAGGGATCTCGCCGACACCTCTCAGAGCTGAGGCTCATATCCTCTTGTAAACGCTCATACGCAAATTCGGAATAAGACATCTATTTGCTCTCTTTTCTATTCTTACTTTGTTTTTTCAATATTTACTTTGTAATCTGACTGATTGGCGTGTGGTTTAGCAGATATTCGGGACCTCTAGGAAACTAGGGTTTACCCTGCGTTCCTAATTCAACGGAAATCAACAGTGCAAATTTCGGTTCCCACAGACCTCTTTATTCTCTAGAAGTAAGATGTGGATATTAAATTCCTGGAGTCAGATCCCAACATCATTGATACTGAAGTTTCTTTCAAACGAACCTCTTCCTTTGTGTCCTTTGTCTATGGTGAACCTCTTGCCGGAAACATAGTTGAATTTTGGAATAATTTAACTTGTATGGGTAGTGGAAGAGATACTTCATGGAGGTTGACAGAGATTTTAGTGACATTCTCAATAACTCGGAAAGAGAAGGTTCTCCAGCAAGATGGGAGGGATCCTTCACATCTTTCCGGTGTTTTGTTTCACAGAATCCTCTTTGAGATTTGAAGCATTCAGGTAACCATCTCTCATGGAGGGGTACTCGCTATGGACACTTTATTAGGTCTCGTCTTGATCGCTCCATGGTCGGAGACTTTCCCACTAGGAAGGTGCAGCTACCTACGGTTCGAGGGATTTGATCACAGGCCCATCATTACTTACTTCAACACAGGGGAATCGAAACATAGGGGTTTATCAGGTTTAATCGATCTCTGACTGAGAAGGAGGAAGTTTCTACGCTTGTGAATGATGCCTGGAACCATGATCCTCTCAGCTCTGTTACCTCCAAGCTTAACTCAGTACATCGCAGTCTAATTAAATGGAGAAAAGAGCAGAATGTTAAATGCAACTTCATCATTAAGGCGGCTCACCTATCCTTGGAAGAGGCTCTTTCCTCATCGTCTTCCGATGTATCCTCTATTGAGTCGTTGAAAGTGACTTTGAGTGCTGCTTACAAAGAGGAGGAACAGTTTTGGCTCCAAATAAGCCGTATTCAGTGGCTTAAGAGTGGTGATCGTAATACCGGGTGTTTCCATGCTGCTACTAGAAAGAGAATAACCCTGAATAATCTCACTGTCATTGAGAATGCTGAGGGTGAAGATTTTTATGAGGAGACTAAGATATCAGCAGTCATTGCAAAATACTTCCAAGACATTATTACAGCTAATGGGAACACAGATTTTTCTCTGGTTCAAGGAAGCCTTACTAAGAAAATAACAGCAGAGATGAACAATCACTCACAACTATTCCATCAGAATTAGAAATCAGTGAGGCATTGAGGTCTATCCACGGAGGAAAATCCCCTGGGCCAGACGGTTTCTCGGCCAAATTCTACCATTCCTACTGGCACATCATTGGTTACGATGTGATTAATGATTTCAGAAGGTTTTTTGTTACCGGCTCACTCAACCCGCAGCAGAACGAAACCCCATGTGCGGCTGATCCAGAAGATCTCTGGACCTCGGAAGGTTGCGGATTATCGACCTATTGCGCTTTGTAATACTCACTATAAGATCATCACCGAAATCCTCACTCGAGGACTCAAGCCTTTTCTGCCGGATATTATCTCCAAGTGCCAATCAGCCTTTGTTTTTTGGCGGGCCATCTCAGATAATGTCCTTATCACACATGAAACGCTTCACTATCTTTGAACCTCTGAAGCGAAAAAGTATTGTTCCATGGCTGTGAAAAAGGATATGAGTAAGGCATATGATTGAATTGAATGGAGATTCATCACAGCAGTTCTGGATCAACTTGGCTTTGACCCGATTTGAAGCTCTTGTATTATGGCGTGTGTTGAATCTCTCTTACTCTTTTCTGATAAACGGAGCTCCCTTGGGTCTTGTTAAATTTTCTCGTGGGATACAACAAGTCGATCCGCTCTTGCCATTTGTTCATATTGTGTACAGAGGTCCTCTCCTCCATGTGTAAGAAAGCTCAGGCAAATGGCTCGCTCCCGGGTGTCAAAAGTATTTCGCAACAGTCCTCCCATTAACTAGTTACTGTTTGCGGATGATACAATGTTCTTTTGCAAGTCCTCGGCTTCTTGTGTTACTGCGCTTAAGAAAATTCTAGGCAACTATGAAGCGGTTTCTGGATAGGCTATCAACCTGCTGAAATCTTCTATAATTTTCTCAGAAAAGACTCCCACGTAAGTTAAATTCGAGTGAAAACCTTTCTGGCTATTAGCACAAAAAGCGGTATTGGAAAATACTTGGGCCTCCCGGAGAACTTTGGCCGTAAAAGCGAGATATATTTGCCTCAATACTTGACTGAATTCGACAAAAGGCTCACAGCTGGACATCTCGGTTCTTTTCAGGGGCCGGGAAACAAGTACTCCTCAATTATGTCCTTGCAGCAATGCCATGTTATACAATGACATGTTTTATGTTACCGCTCTCACTAAGCAAATTCAGTCTCTACTCGGACGCTTTTGGTGGGATGCTAATCCAGAGAAAAGGAAGATGTGTTGGGTGGCTTGGTCTACACTAACCCCTCCCAAACATGCTGGAGGACTTAGCTTTAAGGATATTGAGTCCTATAATGATTCACTGCTTGCAAAAATTGGATGGAGACTGATCAAGGATCCATACTCTCTGGTCGTTCGGGTGTTGTTGGGTAAATACGCTTGGAACTCATCTTTCTAGGAATGTCTAACCCCTGCTACTGCCTCTCATGGTTGGAGGATCATCTTGGCATGGCCTAAGGTTCTTCTTAAAGATATTGGATGGATTGTCAGTAATGGTGAAAGCATTAAAGTATGGGGCGATCCTTGGCTGTCTTTCTCCCAGCCTATTGACCCAATAGGTCCACCTACCGCCACTGCTGCTAGTTTGAGTGTTGGTGACTTACTTTGCTCACTCACCAATACTTGGGATACCGAGTGTAATAACCCTCACGAACAGTTATAATTTTTGTCAAGAAATTCAGTAAGATCAGTTTGGAAATAGTCCGATCATAATTAAAATAAAATCGACCAAGTAAGAAAATGACTTGACGGGACAATCTAGTGGTCTAATGACTATCTTATGATAATTCTCGTCGAGTGTTTGATGATCAGGTTATGTATTAAATATTATGGTCAAGTTTATATTTAGCTGAACGAGATTTTCCGAGAGCAAGACGTGAGCCAAAGGACAAGAAATATTTGGTTGAATAATTGTTCAGAACTATAGAGCAGATTTCTAAATAATTTTGACCCATCATGTATTTCACCTTCTCAGCTGCTTGATCAGTGACCAAGTCACATGCCATGCACTTCATGTTTGCTTGCTTCTGTAGTAAATAGCACATGAAAGTCACAAGCTGCATGTCTGCTTGCTTGCTTCCTTCCTTGACCAGAACATGTGAGAAGCACATGACTGAGTTAAGCTTTCTTCATGTGAAGGAAAGGGAAGCAGCTTGGCTGCTGGGAGTGATGAAGCAGCTCTCCACCTGTCCACTCTCAGCCCTGCTTTGTGTTAAGTAAACCCTGAGCTGAAAAAACCCCATATGGTATAAAATACCATCATCTCTCCTCCTGGACGTCATGTTACTGCAAGAAAAACCAGAGAAAAAATCAGAGAAAATTCATGAAAATTTCAGAGAAAATTTCAGAGAAAAATCAGAGAAATAAAGTGAGCTTGGACGACCTTTTCTCACCCTTTTGTGACAAGAACCAGTGTATTTTGGTGTGTTTTACATTTGAAGGTTTGGCGTCCTGAAATGGAGAAACACCCATTTCTTCAGCCTTTGCTTTTATCGGTTATAACATAGGGATTTGATGAGATCAGTTTGCTTAAGCTTCAGTTCTTGTTAGGTAACCAAAACGAGTTGTTCTGTTTCTGATCTTGAAATTATCATGGATATCTTGTTCTGATCAGGTTAGACGTGTGTTCAGCTGGAAGCTTATAGCAACCGAGTTCATTTAAAACATGAGAAAAGCCGGTAACTTTAGCTTCGAGTTCAGAACAGTTTTGTTTGGAACTAGTGGACTGATTTGTTATGCTTATTTTCCTGGATCAGTTGTTTACACCATTGTATGGTTCATTTAGTTATGGATTAAAACAATCTCATGGAACTGTTAGCTAAACTGATATGATCTGATTGGATTTAATCCAAATTGAATTAACTTTGTCCTGAACCGAACTACTAGGAGCTGATCATAATCGAACCCAACTGATCTTAAATGAGTCAAACCATACTAATTTCTTCTTGAACTGGACTGATGAACCTTATATCGAACAGTTCTATTTTGGCTCAGATGTCCGAAGAGATTGGACTTACCAGCCATATCATGCCTTGTCCTCATTCTACTTTGGGAATTATCAGCAAGTTATGAACGTTTGGCTTGAGCTCGATTCTAGTCTTCCTTGGCCAATCTCATAGATTTAAAGGTGAGTCTAGATAGATGACTGACGAGTTATGAATTAGTGTTGCTTGAGTAAAATAAATGATTATGGTTAGTAGATAAGTAATTCTCTTGAACTATATTAAACTGTGAAGTGTTTACTTATTATAAACACTTAAGAAATATAAAGAATTATTATTTGAGGTTTATCCCGAGCCTTAGTACTTGTTCTCAAGTACTAATATATAAGTATATAAGTATGAATCATGTGAAGTCTTACTGTATACTCACTCTCCCTAAAGTTCCCGCATTACCGTCAATTGGTCCTGCGATATGGAACAAGGTCACGAAGACACGATGATGGGGTCACACCCTGAAGACCGTGTAACTGCATGCAACATTTGATGTTCGATCTTGGAATATCTGATTGAGATGATGGTTATATTTATTTTTCCCGCTAGGCTCGGTTAGCCTTGGTGGTTTTCTGGGTTTAGCATATATATATATATATATATGAGTGAATGGCGGGTAACATGGAGGTGATGTTAAGATATGATTCACATCGATGGAATGATAGGCCTTATATATATATTTTATAACAATTATGGAATATATTTCCACTGCATTAAAATGGTGTCGATTGCTCGGAATATTATTGATATGTGTTACGGTGTGGGATTAGACTCACTGAGTAAACTAGTTACTCATGACCCATTTGTGATGCAGGTAACCAGTAGGCGGGAGACCTTTACTATAGGATGGGCAGGAACAACATTAGCCAGCGGTAGTTTTATAATCTTGCAAAGTAGTTTTGATATATCCTATGTATAAATTTTGTTGACCAAAAACCTCGAGGTTAATCATTAATATTTTGTAAGATGCTTTTGAAAGAATATTATATAATGTATTAAAGAATGTTTCTTTAAGTACGAGTTCCATATGATATTAGTCCTTGTCCGGACGAACTAACTATCGGATACTCAGTCGGGTTGAAAAGCCTTGGTCGATATCCGGAAGGACCGATGGTGTTCTCAAATTGCTAGTCCAAGGTGATCGGAATTTTTCCGTGAACCTCGGGTTGGCTTTCAGGGAACATCGACCGTGTCATTTCCGGTCATCTACGATCGGGGGTGTCACAAAGGTGGTATCAGAGCATGGTTAAACGATGCTTTAATGGGACTTGTTTCAAACGTTTTTTAGTCAAAATGAGTCGCAAGGATAACTAGGATATGCTGGCTGGTTCCTTCATCATAGGATAGATAGTCGTGGGTAGTTACCTTACCGTGTTCTTTCATAGCAGATGCACCAAGAAAAACTCAACGGAGTCGATAGTATTTTCCGACATTGAACTAGTCACGCTTGGGTTTGGTATTGTCATGCTTATCCTACCGTGCTTTTGCGTTCTAATATGGATATATTTTAGAGAGTTATATATTGGACAGCGTAGACCCACTGAATGCATCATCGAATTCATGTGTTATCATTGTCAAGGTGGTGTTGTTTGGAATGATCTGACTTAGGGCGTTTTGACTGCTCATGATCACCAAGATGGACTTCTTTTTACGGCTGCTCAAGTTTTTCCATCTTATTCTGAGACGTACCAGAACCACAGCCGTACAAGCATGATTGATTCAGCATTTGTTTCAAGCTTAGCGTTGATGGAGGAGATAGTTTGACTATAGTACAAGACGATGGAAGCACCAGCACCATTCCATTGCAACAAGAAATCTTCAAGTTTGTGAAGAGGATAAAGAAGTTGGGACCACAAGATACTGAGGGACTAAACCATTCGATGGATATTTTGGATTGAGGAAGATTTCAAATGCAACACTGGGAGAATACGACTGACATGGCCCATTGTTTCGAGGATTGCAAGAAGGATATGGAAGGATACTATATCAAGAAGGATGCAGTGAGTTAGTCATTAAGCGTCAAGCATTATTTTGCGAATGTTAGTCCAAGTTAGACAGATTTCTCTTAAGAGTTCAAGATGGAGTGTTTCTACCCAAAGCATGAGACCGATTGGAGATTCCACTTATGGAGTGAGCACAGTGAGATGTTTCCGACAGAAGGTTGAGGTCGAGTGAATCTGATTCACCCATTTTGGTTTGGAGGATGAGCCAAAGATCATAAGGACGTTCATTGGGGACTTATCCCACAGTAACTAAAGATTGTAGTTCTTAATAACTTTGAGGAGATAGGATAGTATGAAATGTATGTTAAGAAAGCTGTTACTGCCAAGGAAGATTCTTCGTGTCATTTAGACCGTCTAAAGGCGATCAGGTTCAGATCGAAGGTCAGTTTCAGGTAAGGAATCAAGGAAGTCGATGGAGATTATTTTGGTTGGACATTTCATCAGATCAAGACCGAGGACCCTGAGTTGTTATGGTTGTGGCTAGCGAGAACAGGATGGTCATGACTGTTCAAGTGGATAAATCCTGGATCGTTTACGTCATTCACACTTTGGTCTTTCCTCTGAAAAGTAAGGATTTGATTCTACACTTGTCCATGAAGTTACCCAATTCCTTTTACCTATATACCTAGGGTACCAGTTGTTGGACTTGTTCGCTCTTCCTTACAATTAGTCCCTAACCAAGTGTTTGGCTATTTGGGTAGAGCCTACACTTTTTAGTTGCATGGACCGTGAAAACACCTGAAAGGTCCAATCACAGGTTTGCTTCTTATCCCATTGTATGTTGTGTTAATTTGAAAAAAAAATTGAATAATTAAATAAATAAGTGGAAGTGTAATCAAGGTAACGTAATAGACCTTTTCTATGGACGGAATCTTCTGCCCATATTGTGTTTCATTCGGAACAACACATAGATGTAGTTCCCGGGTAGTGTCATTGTTTTAGGGAGGATTCACTTTGGTGAATTCAAGTATACCGTTCTTATTCGTGGAAGTATTGACTGCCATTTAAAATTATGATATGCTTTTGTATGCCATCTTCATTCCTTAGCACTTCCATTAAAGCGGTTTGTTTCTATCTAGAGTGAGATTGGCTATCTAGTTACCGAGCTCAATTAGGGAAGCTGTTGAGGAAAGAAGTCTTTGGGAGAAGACCAGTCACCGTTGGCTTGCAGTGGTATTCTACTAAGTGTTGGAGCATCACTCGTATCAGTCTGGAGAGTTGACTTCCTTTTGGGAAAAGGTGAAGTAGTAGTGTATTCCATTATTATGATCATTGGGAAAGTAGAAGATCAAAAGGAGCAGAGTATAGAGGACAGTCCAACAATTAGAGAATACAAAGATTTGTTTAAGGCACTGGAAGGATTGTCAACATCTAGAAGTAACCTATTCAGTAGTCATCCTGAACTTGGATTCTCTGCAATAGCCATATCTGCGCAAGTGGTTCTAATCGAGCAAAGTAGAAGATAGAAGATTTGTTTGGAGAAAGGTTTCTTTTGATTTAGTTCTTTGTTATGGAGTGTACCCATGTCAGTGGTCAAGAAGAAGAACTAGAGTTTGCAGTTATGTTTGACTATAGTTAATTCAAGGACGTGACTATTAGGGTCAAGTATCAAGTTCTAGAATTGAAGAGTGGCTAAGATCGGTCGCAAGGTGCAGTTTTATTTCAAGGACGTTCGATGGATACTTCAAGATTTAGTAAATGTTGCTTCTGGTAATTGAAAGTTAGATTCTTAAGACAGTGAGTGTTAGAACAAAGAGTTTATGCAGATTTAGAAAAGAGCGCTACTATTACAGAATGGTCGTGTCCAATCTCTGTTGTTGAGATTGGAAGTTCTTTGGATTGGCCAGTTACCATCAGAAGTTTGTTCAAGAGTTAGATATCATAAAACCACTTAACTGATCGATTGAAAAAGGTGTGACCTTGTAATAGAGTTAAAAGGATTGGAGAAGCACGCAATCAGAAACTGACAGACTTGATGTCTACATATATCTAAGATTTGCATGAGCCTAACCAGTTATATACTACTGCATGGACGCATCTTGGTGGGTTTTGGTGAATGCTGATGCAAGACAAGATGGTAATTGTTTATGCATTCAGGGAGCTAAAGAAACATAAGGTGAATTATCGGGTGCACGGGCTGGAGTTGGCTGCAGTTTTATTTCAGATCAAAATTTTGCAATCCGTTTAGTATGGAGAAACGATGCAAGTGTTCACTGATTCAAGAAGTCTTACAAAAAGAAAATTTGGTGTCGATATTGAGAAGGAACTCAATCATCATGAAGCTGAATCAGAATGATTAATATGGTTGTCTTATCAGGAGAGAACATGGAGTCTCCACGATTGCAAGTAGTAAATAGAGATGGCTTGCTCATTTGTATCCGAAGAACTCAGTTGAAGAATGAGAACTTAGGGAAAACATGAAAGGAACTTAATGAAGAGAATTTCGGAGAATAATATGAGAATTGTGACATGTACAAATTCAATAAGAGGAGATGTAGGAGAAGGAACCCAAGTCCTACCTGAAGTTAATCATGATGATTAGAAAAGAGATGTTAAGTGAACCCCCGAGGGATATTGATGAATGAAAGAAAAGGTATGAGCATAAGGCAAATGGAAATGCCAAGGTTGTTAATATATCTGAGGATGTATCAATACAGAAAGTCTAGAGTCATCGTACAAGAGTACTCAATTGGTGAATCAAGCGTGGTATAAACAAACCTTTTGGATCCTCAGTTGTTGGGTAGAAGAAGGAAATCAGAAAGCAATAGGACCATACTTGGTTATGGGGAACATTAGAGAGATTAGAGTTGTTCAGAAGTTTATGAAGAGGGCCTCAGATATATCATAAATTTACTAAAGATTGTAAGGAAGATAATTCTTGGAATGGGTGAGTGTGTCTATTGAAGAGTAACACCATCGGTCTGGATCATGTTAGCGTGATTGATCTTGCATGTTCTTGTTTGATTGTTGCATGGTTAATCAAGTTGACATCGACAAGACCCGAGATGTTACCTTCACGTATGGCACATCACCTAATGTTCCACATTTTATGTTGTTGATATAAGAGAAAGGCAGATAGGAAGATTTCAGTGATGGTATTCAGAAACTCAAGGCTGTAAAAAGAAGTATGCAGACCACAATATATGAGAGTTATGTGCTGTAAAAAATTGGTTAGCTTGAAAATGTTTGCTCAGAAAAGAAAGGATTGTTTGTAAGAGTTAGGGAACGTTTGTGATCTGTTATATTGATCTATACCGAGTAGTGAGTTTATCAGAGTTGGAAAGGTTATCTATTGACCAGAGCTTCTTTCAGACATACCATTGAAAATCTGTGAGGCGATGTTGCGTAAGCTTATATCAGATTCAATAATACTACTGAAACCTGAAAACTGACAACTCAATTTAGCCTATCCTAAAGATCCTTTGCGGATAGGTGAGCACCATATCAACAGACTGGAGAATCTGAAAATTTTGTAAGTTTGAATATTTGGGGAACCAACCATCAGTTGTTTTGACGCAAGCAGATGAGTATAAGTTCAAAGACTCCATTGTCCAGTAAAGTGTGTAAAGCTATGTTTTGAGAATTCGGGGACGAATTCTTTTGAGGGGGGAAGAATGTAATAACCCTCACGAGCATATATAATTTTGGTCGAGAAATTCAGTAAGATCAGTTTGGAAATGGTCCGATCATAATTAAAATAAATTCGACCAAGTAAGAAAATGACTTGACGGGACAATCTAGTGGTATAATGATTGTCTAATGATAGTTCAAGTCGAGTGTTTGATGATCAGGTTTTGTATTAAATATTATGGTCGAGTTTATATTTAGCTGAACGGGATTTTCCGAGAGCAAGACGTGAGCCGAAGGACAAGAAATATTTGGTTGAATAATTGTTCAGAATTATCGAGCAGCTTTCCAAATAATTCTGACCCGTCATGTACTTCACCTTCTCAGCTGCTTGATCAGTGACCAAGTCACATGCCATGCACCTTCCTGTTTGCTTGCTTCTGTAGTAAATAGCACATGAAAGTCACAAGCTGCCTGTCTGCTTGCTTGCTTCTTTGCTGGACCAGAACATGTGAGAAGCACATGACTAAGTTAAGCTTTCTTCATGTGAAGGAAAGGAAAGAAGATTGGCTGCTGGGAGTGATAAAGCAGCTCTCCACCTGTCCACTCTCAGCCCTGCTTTGTGTTAAGTAAACCCTGAGCTGAAGAAACCCCATATGGTATAAAATACAATCATCTCTCCTACTGGACGTCATGTTACTGCAAGAAAAACCACAGAAAAATTCAAAGAGAAAGAGAAAAAATCAGAGAAAATTCATGAAAATTTCAGAGAAAAATCAGAGAAATAAAGTGAGCTTGGACGACCTTTTCTCACCCTTTTGTGACAAGAACCAGTGTGTTTTGGTGTGTTTTAAAGTTGAAGGTTTGGCGTCCTGAAATGGAGAAACACCCATGTTCTTCAGCCTTTGATTTTATCGGTAATAACATAGGGATTTGATGAGATCAGTTTGATTAAGCTTCAGTTCTTGTTAGGTAACCAAAACGAGTTGTTCTGTTTCTGATCTTGAACTTATCATTGATATCTTGTTCTGATCAGGTTAGACGTGTGTTCAGCTTGAAGCTTATAGCAACCGAGTTCATTTAAAACATGAGAAAAACCGGTAACTTTAGCTTCGAGTTCAGAACAGTTTTGTTTGGAACTAGTGGACTGATTTGTTAAGCTTATTGTCCTGGATCAGTTGTTTACACCATTGTATGGTTCATTTAGTTATGGATTAAAACAATCTCATGGAACCGTTAGCTAAACTGATATGATCTGATTGGATTTAATCCAAACTGAATTAACTTTGTCATGAACCGAACTATTAGGAGCTGATCATAATCAAATCCAACTGATCTTAAATGAGTCTAACCATACTGATTTCTTCTTGAACTGGACTGATGAACCTTATATCCAACAGTTCTATTTTTGGCTCAGATGTCCGAAGAGATTGGACTTACCAGCCATATCATGCCTTGTCCTCATTCTACTTTGGGAATTATCAGCAAGTTATGAACGTTTGGCTTGAGCTCGATTCTAGTCTTCCTTGGCCAATCTCATAGATTTAAAGGTGAGTCTAGATAGATGACTGATGAGTTATGAATTAGTGTTGCTTGAGTAAAATAAATGATTATGGTTGATAGATAAGTAAGTCTCTTGAACTATATTAAACTGTGAAGTGTTTACTTATTATAAACACTTAAGAAATATTATGAATTATTATTTGAGGTTTATCCCGAGCCTTAATACTTGTTCTCAAGTACTAATATATAAGTATATAAGTATGAATCATGTGAAGTCTTATTGTATACTCACTCTCCCTAAAGTTCCCGCATTACCGTGAATTGGTCCTGCGATATGGACCAAGGTCACGAAGACACGATGGTGGTGTCGAACCCTGAAGACCGTGTAACTGCATGCAGCATTTGATGTTTTATCTTGGAATATCTTATTGAGATGATGGTTATATTTATTTTTCCCGCTAGGCTCGGTTTGCCTTGGTGGTTTTTCAGGTTAGCATATATATATATATATATATATGAGTGAATGGCGGGTAACATGGAAGTGATGTTTAAGATATGATTCACATCGATGGAATGATAGGCCTTATATATTTTATAATAATTATGAAATATATTTCCACTGCATTAAAATGGTGTCGATTGCTCGGAATATTATTGATATGTGTTGGGGTGTGGGATTAGACTCACTGAGTAAACTAGTTACTCATGACTCATTTGTGATGCAGGTAACCAGTAGGTGGGAGACCTTTACTCTAGGATGGGAATGAACAACATTAGCCAGCAGTAGTTTTATTATCCTTGCAAAGTAGTTTTGATATATCCTATGTATAAATTTTGTTGACCGAAAACCTTGAGATTAATCATTAATATTTTGTAAGATGCTTTTGAAAGAATATTATATAATGTATTAAAGAATGTTTCTTTAAGTACGAGTCCCATATGATATTAGTTCTTGTCTGGACGAACTAACTATCGGATACCCAGTCGGTTTGAAAAGCCTTGGTCGATATCCAGTAGGACCGCTGGTGTTCTCAAACTGCAAGTCCAAGGTGATCGGAATTTTTCCGTGAACCTCGGGTCGGCTTTCAGGGAACATCGATCATGTCATTTCCGGTCATCTACGATCGGGGGTGTCACACCGACAAAATTAGATTTCACTTACCTCAGTATGAGGACCTCATTTTGAAGCTAGTCACAAGCTCTTCCCGCTCCAGACTCTCTCTCTTGGATGTCTGATAAATAAGGTATCTATACAGCTAAAACAGGCTATGGTTGGGATCGCCTAGGAGCTCCACCATCTCAAATCACTCCTTCCTTCGATTGGGTTAAGAATGTGTGGAATGTTAAAACCTCTCCTAAGGTAAAAGATTTCCTTTGGAAGATTCTAAAGAAAGTTATTCATGTTAATATTAACCTTGATACTCGAGGCATAACCCTATTCCCTTGTAGTAAATGTGGAGGTACTGAAGACGATCTTCATGTTATTTTCCTTTACCCTTTTACTTCTCATTGCTGGGAATTACTTCCAAAAATTAGTGGGCCTTCTATAGATATCCCCTCTGCTATGGAACTGATTGTTGCAGGTCTTAGACTAGTTTATTTCCCACCGGTGGGTGTGGGTGCTCCATTATGGCCATGGCTACTATGGAATTTATGGAAGGCAAGAAACAAGCGTACCTTCAAAAATCGAACCTTCTCAGCACAAGTTATCTCAGGACCTGGCCCCTCTACTCGTACTTACCTCTCTCACGTTCTGCGTATCCCCCAGCCTTCTTCTGGATCGTTTGCCATGTCGATGCTGCTTGGGACTCTACTTCCGGAAATTGTGGCATTGGTGGTCTGTTCTCAAGTCTAGGAATCTCTACCTCCCCCCCCCCCCAACCAAAAGCAATTCTCGCTCCTATGTATCTTCAAACCTTATGGGTGAAGCCCTTTCTGTTCGTGCGGCTGTCATGGCTGCTTCCTCGTCAAATATCTGATCGCTGATAGTTCTCTCAGATTCCCAAGTTCTTGCCAATATAATGAGTGTGAATGTGATATTTCTCTTATTAAATTATTATGAGCTACAAGAGTCCCTATATATATATACAGCCGTAGACTGTTCTAGGTTTTGATAATTACAGAAACTTCCTAAAGATGAAGTAGAGAATATTGCCGTAGTAATGAGGAATATCACGTATCCCTTAACATGCCCCCTCAATATGGAGGGGCTGTGGCGACTCCAATCTTGTGACACAACTCGTGGAAGCGACTTCGGGGCAGAGGTTTGGTGAGGGCATCAGCTAACTGATCTCGTGTTTTGACATGTGAGACCCGAAGCATACCATGTTGAACCTGACTACGGATGAAGTGATAATCAAGAGCGACATGTTTCATTCGTGAGTGAAAGATGGGATTATCACAAAGAAATGTAGCTCCAAGGTTATCGCAGTAGATGACGGGTGGCGCAGGAAGGGTAATGCCAAGTTCGTTGAGTAAACTGCAAACCAACGTATCTCAGCTGAGGTGTTTGCGACAGAGCGATATTCAGCTTCAGTGCTGGACTGGGCAACACCAGACTGTTTCTTTGAAGACCATGAGACTGTGTTTTACCAAAGTACACAATGTGTGCATTGGTAGATACATAATCATCTGAATCGCCAGCCCAATCTGCATCCTAAAGGCATGGAGAAGAAGTGGATTGTCCGCAGAGAAATAAATACCATGTGCTGGAGTAGCTTGTAGATACCTCAAAATCAGCTTTGGCAGCTATCCAATGAGCATCGGTTGGACGTTGGATAAACTGCGACAACCTATTGACCGCATAAGCGATATCCGGTCGGGTGAACTGTAGATACTGGCAAGATCCCAATCAGTTTTCGAAATGGAGTGGGATCAGATAGAGCAACACCCATTGTAAGGGTGAGCTTGGGAGATGAAGCCATGGGTGTACTGACAGGTTTCGCCTCACTCATGTTGAACTGTTGAAGGACGTCTAGAATGTATTTACGCTCAGACAAGTGAATTCCTTTAGCAGTGCGATGAGCTTCAATACCTAGAAAATAATTCAGATCCTCCGCATCTTTAACAGAGAATCGATCAGCAAGAAGCTTGAGAACCCTTGTAATAGCTGGTTTGTTGGTTCCTGTTATGAGATTGTCATCCACATAAACGAGAAGTTAGACAACTTCATTACCATTGCCGAGGATGAAAATGGATGTGTCGGTCAAGGATTTTTTGAAACCCAGAGTTAGAAGAAAGGTTTTGAGCTCCACGTACCAGGCACGAGAGGCCTGTTTGAGTCCGTAAACCGCTTTCTTGAGGTGACAGATGTGAGACGGTTTGTCAGGATCGACAAAGCCAAGAGGTTGCTCCATGTACACCTCCTCAGTTAGTGTGCCTTGGAGAAAAGCGTTGTTAACTTCGAGTTGTTGGATAGGCCATGAGCGAGAGACTGCAATATCGAGAATGATACGAACTGTAGTGGATTTGAAAACTGGACTGAACGTTGCTGTATAGTCACGACCGTATTGTTTGATTGTAGCCTTTAGCAACCAGACGCGATTTGCAATTCCGATGTTCACCGTTAGGCCAGAACTTATTTTTGTAGACCCAACGACAACCGGCAATGTTTTGGTGAGGTTGACGAGAGACAAGATCAAAACGTTTGGTTCCGATCAAAAGCATCTAACTATGTTGACATCGAGTCCCTCCACCGTTTGTCCGATAAGGCTTGATTCACAGTTCTGGGCTCTGGTGGGTAGGTGTGGGTAAGGTGTACAGAGAGGTTGAGTTTGGATTTGGGTTTAATGATGTTGTTTTTCCGATGAGTGGTTATTAGGTGTTGATTGGTGTTCATAGGAGGAAGGGATGAGGAAGACGATGATATGGTTGGAGATTGGGATTCTGAGTTTACGGTTGGGCTTGGATTTTGTGGGCCTGAGTTTGTTTGATGTGAGGCTGGAGGGTTAGGATTTGTATGGGCTGTGGTAATAGGGTTTGGTTGGGTCGTAGGAGAGGATATATGGGCTGGAGAGGATCCAGTTGGGTTTTTCGTCTCGGCATGTGTGCTCCCATCAATGTTGCTTTCCATTGTTTCTTCCAGCATCTTTTCAGATGAAGAATCTTGCTCCGGTGTCCTTGACGACGGCAGAGAGGAGTCGACGAGTGGCTGTTTGACCGGGATGAAGGTGTGTGGTTGGGGATTTGATGAGGAAGGGACGGTAGGAGAAGCAGGTGGGGATGTGGTTGTTTTGAGAAACGGAAGTACTTGTTCATCGAAGGTCACATATCAAGAGGTGTAAATCCAGCCTGAGGTTGGTTGTAAGCAGAGATAGGCGCTCTGGGTGAGAGAGTACCCCAAGAACACACATAGTGTTTGACCTGTTTTCAAGTTTGTGGGTGGTGTAGGGTTGGAGCCATGGGAAGCAGAGGCAACCAAAGACCTTTAGCTTTCCATAAATTCGGATTTGCGCCAAAGAGTTTAGTGGAACAGAGACGTCATGTTGAGGACAGGAGTGGGAAGACGATTGATCAGATAAACTGATGCCGGCAAAGGCATATGTCCAGTAGGTGTTAGGCATCCCGGCGTGAGTCAGGAGTGTGAGACATGTCTCGACGATGTGCTTGTGCTTCCTTTCTGAGAAACCGTTGTGCTCAGGTGTATGGGGAGGAGAGGTGAAGTGTGAGATGCCAGAGAGAAAGACTTGAGAGCTGTATACTCGCCACCGTTGTCGGAGTTAAGCATCTCAATTTTGTGATTGAATCTGTTCTCACGAGTGCCTTGGAAGGAGGTAAAAGATGTCACGGACATGAGACTTGTATTTCATTGGATATAGCCATGAGTACCGTCGTATGGTGATCAATGAAGACAACATAATACTTGTAGTCATCAATAGAGATAATTGGGGAAGTCCATACGTCGGTGAAGATAGTTTGTAAAGGTTTTGTTAAGGTGATAGAGGTTTTTGAGAAAGGTAATTTGTGGGTTTTATAAATTGAACAATCTGAGCACAACGATGGCAAAGACGAAGTTGAAAGAGGTACAGAAAAAGCAGAAACAATGGCATTTAAAACTGAAACAGAGGGATGGCCTAATCGGTTGTGCCAGTCTTGAAGGGTTGGTTTGGGTTTTGTGGTAGCGAAAAAGGATTGAAGGGTGGTTGGGGAGGCTGGCCACTCGTATAACTCATCTTTGGTTTTGCCGTGGAGCAGCGGGACACCGAGTATTGATCCTTCACCTGAAAGTGAGCAGGGAAGAATTCAACAGAGACTTTATTAGCATTACAAAGCCGATATACAGAGATAAGGTTTTTGTGGATATTAGGAACGCAAAGAACTTTGTTTAAAGTGAGAGTTTTAGAGGATAAGGCTAGAGAAAGTGAACCAGTATGGTGTTATCGGTAGTGGAGAGCCATCGGCAGTAAGCACCGCATCATTTCCATTGTATGGTTGGTGAAGAGCAAGATTGTCAAGGTCGCTTGTCATGTGATGGGTAGCACCACTGTCCAAGAGCCATGAGTGTGTAGGGTGATTGGATCAGAGAGTTAGGTTTGCACGGGGTTGCCATGGCGGATAGTTGGATGTGGAGGCGTTGGAGCTGACTATGGCTGCATGTGTAACTAGCTGAGGACACCTTTGAGCGCTATGACCTTGAACACGACACAGCTGACACCTTCCTTGATATCCGCCTTGATACCTGGTATGAGGAGCACTTGGAGGACCTCTCGAGTACTTGTTATTGTTGTTGTTATTGCGGTTAGAATTCTGGGTATGGTTCCATGACTGCTGGTATTGATTGTTACGTCCTTGATGTTGAGTTGAAACGGCATTGGCTGTAACCGGAACAGCAACTGCATCTGAGCTGAGCGTGAGTAATTTTGCTTCTTTGTTAAGTAACTTCTCGTGAACTTCAGTGACAGAGGGTGTGACATCACGGCCCTCGAGTTGATCAACAATCTGCTTGTAATCTTCATTGAGTCCACCGAGAATGTACTCTATTTGGTCTTCATGTTCGATTGGCTTAACCTAGGAGTGCCAGCTGGTTGAAATGTGTTGTGAGCCCTTGTACATACTCGTTGATGGTCTTGGTACCTTTGGTCCAGTTCTTCACTTGTAGTTTTAGTTGTTGTATGTGTCCTCTTGTTGGTTTAGCGTAAGTAGCAGCAAGTGTGCTCCATATATCAGCAACTGTTTTGGCCGTCGAGACAATGGGTTGAACCGTCGGAGAGATGGCACCGATGATACCTCTGAAGATGAGACGATCCTGGCGTTTCCATAGTGTGAAGGCTGGATTCGTGGTTGTGACGCCATTGTTGGTGATTGTGGCTGGTGGAGGTGTTGTTGTTCCATCGAGATGGCCAGACAGATCATAACCATCGAGAGAGCTTGAATCTGGATGCTCCACATAAGATAGTTACTTGTTGATAGCTTGGTGACATTAGACATGTTTACGTTGAGAATCGACTGTGATGTGATTTCAACTGTTTCAGCAGAAGAGAGAGACATGTCGGTGGAGAAGAAAAGATGACAGCGAGGAATAAAGGAAGTGGGGTAGGGAAGAAGAGAAGAAGAAGAAGAAGATGACGGCTACTGAGAGGAGGGAGTTTTAACCTGCTCTGATACCATGTGAATGGTGATATTTCTCTTATTAAATTATTATGAGCTACAAGAGTCCCTATATATATATATACAGCCGTAGACTGTTCTAGGTTTTGATAATTACATAAACTTCTTAAATATGAAGTAGAGAATATTGCCGTAGTAATGAGAGGAATATCGCGTATCCTTAACAATGAGAGGAATATCGCGTATCCTTAACAATGAGAGCTAAAGAATCCCGCCCGGAACTGTTTGGCATATTGTTTGACATATATCATTTTAGTCTATCTTTTGATGTATTCTAGTTAAACTTTGTTCCTTGTTTATGTAATGGTGCGGCGGATCTAGTGGCAAAGACCACCCTCGCCAACCTGAACCTATCCTCCATCACTGGAGTGTAACTGTTTCCTTTGTAAATGCAAGTAGTTTGATCAAAAAAGAATATGATGGTGTGCAGTAGCACTCACTCCGTACTAGTTACTACTAATTAATATTATGGATCTAAATATACGTCAAAATCCTCGAAGAGATTTTCAAAGTCTAGTAGTATACAGTGAAAGAAAGAAAGAAAAGAACTGAAACGGAAAATAACACACTTGATTGATTTATTCAAGGAGCTTTCCAGGTTTAACGGAACTAGACTGTTTTTGCAGAGCTGGAGATGGACTGACACAAGAAAAAAGAGATGCTGAATCTTGCTTCGGTTTTGTATGCTTCTTTAACTTGACACCGAACAAGAATGACCGTAATGGAATCCTCGGTCTTCCACTTGAAGAGCTCTTGCTTGGAGTTTGTTCTTGCTTCTGTTGCACTTGAGATCCCAATGTCCTGTTCAAGTTTACTTAGAATCCTTTCTACGTCTGTCTTCAACGCTCTTACACGATCAAGACCTGATTGAAGTTCGCTTGACACCCTTTTGTTCTCCTGTTTCATGTTGAGTATCTCCCCATGGAACTTTGCAGCTTGGTAATAGAAACTACTTGACTTATCCTATTACAAGTTAATCTAGGAACCTTTATCTTTATCCTAAACCTATTAGTTATTCATATTATCTTTAGAATAACTTGTTTCCTACGTTATCTCTTGAAGCTTATCCAACATTCTCCCTCTTAAGCTTCAAATCATCTTCTAGGAAATCTTGAACTTGAATCATATCTCGCATTTCTTTAAACTTAATCTTTGCTAGAGCTTTAGTTAGAATGTCTGCTTTCTGTCTTGTCTCGGGTACGTGTTTAACGACAATGAGATTGCGTTCAACACACTCTCTAATGAAGTGAAACCTTTTCTGGATGTGCTTGCTTCGACGGTGAAAAACCGGATTCTTTGCCAGTGATATAGCCGACTTGTTGTCGACCAAAATCATTGTCTTCTCCAACTCTTTTCCTGTTACTTCACTTAACAGATCTTTTAGCCAGATAGCTTGTTTTGCCGCTTCCGTTGCAGCCATGAATTCGGCTTCGCAGGATGACAAAGCTACCGTGTCTTGTTTCTGAGAGCACCATGTTTTTGGTGTTTCTCCTAAGCAAAACAAGTAACCTGTAGTACTCCTACCATCATCCGGATCCGTGTTGTGACTGCTGTCACTAAAGCCTACAAGCTTCTGTGTTCTTCCACGCTTGAACTCAAGACCATGCCCGAGAGTACCCTGTAGGTATCGTAGTACTTGCTTCAAGGCGTTCCCGTGCGACTCCCTTGGTGATTGCATATATTTACTAAGAATCCCAACGGGAAAAGCCATGTCAGGTCTAGTATGCATTATATACCTCAAACACCCAATCATTCTTCAATACTGAGTTGCGTCAACTTCCGGTTCTTCCATTGCCTTGGAAAGTTGTAAGCTGAACTCCATTGGTATACAGTTTGGATTGCAGTCGGCTAATCCAGCCTCTTCTAGTATACGCCTCGCGTATGCTTCTTGTTTAATGATGATTCCAGTTGCACTCTGCTTTACCTCAATACCTAGATAATAGGTTAATAGGCCGAGATCAGACATCTCAAACTGCTTCGATATTGAAGCTTTGAACTCCTTGATTATCTTAGCAGAGTTTCCTGTAACAAAAAGATCATCCACATAAATGGCGATGATGAGTAGTTCATCTTTTTCTTCTCTTCTATACACCGAACTTTCCTTTGCACATCTCTTGAATCTCAACTTCTTATGTATTTGATCGAGCTTAGTGTTCCAAGCGCGAGGAGCTTGTCTTAGTCCATACAAAGCCTTAGAGAGTTTGAAAACTTTATGTTCCTCTCCCTCTTTTTCAAATCCCTCAGGCTGAGTTACATAGACTTCTTCATGTAGCTCTCCGTGTAAAAATGCCGTTTTGACGTCCAAGTGGTGAATTTCCCAGCCGTTTGCAGATGCTAAATTGACTAGAAGTCGGATTGTCTCTTGATCTTAAAAACCCACTTTAGACCGATGACTTTAACTCCTTGAGGTTTATCTACTAACGTCCATGTCTTATTTTTGTTGATAGAATCTATCTCATCCTCGCATGCTCTTGTCCAACGAACATGTTTATTTGCTTCTCGATATGTTGCTGGCTCGTCATTGATGGAGAGTAGGAGTAGTTCACACTCGATCTCGGCAAGTAGTATGTAGTCATCTAGATGACTAGGAGGTTTCGTCTGTCGCGTTGATCTCCTTGGTTCATTGTTCTCAGTTTCATATACCGGCTCTGTTTCGTGTTGCTCTGTTTCGAGTTGCTCTGTTTCAGCCTCTGTATTTTCTTCCTGTGAGATAACAAATGGACCTTTTCCTTCGTTTATACTTGATCCCCACGTCATGTGAAACATACCAGAATCTGCTTGCTTTCCTTCATTCCAGTTCAAACATGTCTCCTCGTCAAACTTTACATCGCGACTTACTATTATTTTTCTGGTACTTGGATTGTACAGACGGTAAGCTTTCGATCCAGGTTCAATACCTAGATGGACAAGGCATTGTGATCAGTCGTCGAGCTTCCTTAGTAGGACAGAGTCAATCTTGGCGTAAGCCAAACAACCAAAAACTCTTATATGTCCGATACTTGGCTTTCTTCCCTTTAGACATTCATACGGAGTTTGGTTTTTCAAAGCTCTAGTAGGAACTCGATTGATTAAGTACGTTGCGTGTTGAACTGCTTCACCCCACATATAGTTTGGTACCTTCATAGCTTTCAACATACTTCGCGTCATCTCCATTAGTGTTCGGTTCCTTCTCTCAACAACACCGTTTTGTTGAGGGGTGTACGGTGCTGTTAAGTGTCTCCTGATGCCATTGTCACTGCAAAACTGAGAGAAATCTCTTGAAGTAAACTCCCCTCCCCTGTCTGTTCTGAGAGTTACAATAGCTTTGTTCACTTCTTTCTCTACGAGAGCTTTAAGGGTCTTAAATTTCTCAAAGGCTTCTCCTTTCTCCTTGAGTAATATAGACCACATGAATCTCGTATTGTCATCTATTATGACAAATATATATATATATATATGTTTTACGCCAAGGTTGCTAGAGTGATCGGCCCACAAAGATCGGCGTGTAACAACTCTAAAGCTTTCTTTGATATGTACTGAGTTGCAGAGGGAAAGCTGTTTCGTGTCTGTTTCCCAACGAGACAAGAATCACACATCTGTTTTACTTCGCTGATATCTGCTAGGCCTAGAACCATCTCATGTGTTGCCATACTTCGTGTTGTTTTGAAGCTAATATGCCCAAGACGAGCGTGCCATCTCCACGGTTCTTCACTTATCTTTGAGAGAAGACAAATCGATTTACCTACTTTGAGAGATATCTTGTAGAGTCGATTAGGTGATCTTAGTACTTTCACTAATAGTCTCCCGCTTGGATCTCTCATAGTCAATTAGTTGTCTTTCATCCTTACATCGCAACCTTGTTCAGTGGCTTGACCGAGACTAAGAATATTGCTTCGTAGGTCTGGTATGTAGTATACATCCGTAAGAAGCTTATGTTCTCCTGTCTTTGCTTCGAAGAAAATTGAGACTTTACCATCTATCTTCACACATGAGCCGTCTCCAAACTTTACTTTTCCCTTGATACTTTCGTTGAGCTCTGAGAAGTAAGACTTCTCCCCAGTCATATGATTGCTGGCTCCGTTGTCAAGGAACCAACTCCTATCGTCTGTCTTGCTTGGCTCAAGTGTCTTTGGCATTACCTTTCTTCATTTAAGTATACTAGTTCATGAAAGTATAGTGCTACTTCTGCTGCTTCTGTCTCAGTCTTGTTAAGCTGCTGATCATCCTTCTTTTCGGTGCAAACAGAGGCGAAGTGACCTTTCTTATGGCAATTGAAACATTCAATTTGAGAATAGTCCCTTTTTGCTTTGCCTTTATCATGTGAACTGCTTCTCTCACGTCCTCTTCTTCCATTGCCTCTCCCACGACCTCTGTTCGAACCTCTCCCTCTTCCTCTCGAACTCCCTGATCCATAAGAATTCTCAGAGTTTGAGAACATAAGATTTCCTTGTTGATCACTAGCTGTATCTTCTCTGATGTGTTCTTCATAGGCTTTTAATCTACCGACGATATCTTCATACTTTGTCGTGTTTAATTCTAGAAGATGTTCCAGTGAAGCGGCTATATGAATATACTTACTCCTTGGTAGACTATTAAGAAGTTTCTTAACAATCTTAGGCTCGTCGATGCTGCGTCCTACTGAACTTGCTTGCGATGCAAGTTCTGATATCTTCCCTGAGAAAGTATCAATTGTTTCTGAATCGCTCATCTTTAAACGATCGAATTCATTCATCAAAGTCATGAGTCGAGCTTCTCGAACACGTTCTGCTCCGAGGTTTCTTGACTTTAAGGCTTCCCAGATTTCCTTAGGAGAGCCTAGTTCTCCGACTTGCATTAGTAGAGCTTCGGGGATTGTTCTTCTCTCCATCATCGGTTCGTGGCTCGATTGATTCCCATACTTAGTGTATCCTTAAGAGGACCTTCATGCGCATTACCCATACTGAGTAGTTAGTAGGGCTCAGCATTGGACAAACCACGGCGTTAGGTACGTTATCTTTCATCTTCACCAACGCTTTTGAGTCTGCCATCAAGTATCTTGGCTATCCAAACAACAACCTTGTTGCTCTGATACCAAATCTAGTAACTAAGAACACAAGTTTAACAAAACGTTTTCTTTGTTTTATTAATCTTCCTTTGTTTTTTTATATCTTTTCTTTCTTAAGATCTCCTTACACTTTTGATGTCTATATATAGGTAATAGAAACTACTTGACTTATCCTATTACAAGTTAATCTAGGAACTTTTATCTTTATCTTAAACCTATTAGTTATTCATCGTATCTTTAGAATAATTTGTTTCCTAAGTTATCTCTTGAATCTTATCCAACAACCGAAAAGTTAGAAGTTGGTGAAATGCTCACACTTTCAATTTGTCCTTGATCATGTTCCAACTGATTGTTTTCTTCTACTTGATGTGGAGTCTTCTCCCGGTATGTGGAGTTTCTGGCGTAACGACTGAATCTCTAAATCTTTGTAAGCAACAGCGTTCTTGAGTTCCTCAACTTTAATGCCAGCTCGAAGAACCCTTCTCGGTTCTTCTTCTCAACGTCAAATAACTTCCTCTTTACTTCTCTGTAATCCCTAGTACCGATGTGTAATCATCTAACAGAACCTTCTCCCTGTCCTCCATGCCTTCTGGTAACAACTATCTCCAGTTTGGTGTCTCTTCATCTTCGTCTTCCGGTACCAGCTCTTCTCGTTCTGTTCCGAAACAAGTGCTTGCTGTTTCCGACAAAGCAAACGAATCTTTAATCTCAGGTTTTTTCTTCTTGATCTCCTTCGCTCTCTTTAACTAGGATGGCATCTTTCTTCCTTTTCTCAACACTACTTCTCGTTTCCATGATTGAGTTTAGATCATCATGAGAACCTTCTGATTCTGTGACAACTGGTAATTCCTGGAAAATCCCGGCTCCTTCCACATCTTCATCCATCTTCACATCTTGTAACTCGCCAGATAAATCGTCAGCAGTCCAATTGGCTTCCTTGAATTGTTTCTGTAGACTCTTGTTCTGATCTCCCACCTTTTGGAATAGATGTCTAACTTTACTCAGCTCATCTTCAAGAACGGTTATCCTCTGTTTCATATCCGTTGACTCCGGAGCAAGAGACGCCGTGTCCTCCTCTAGACCACGGATGTGTTCATGTAAACCATCTGTCTCTGATCTTAGTGTCTTCACCAATGCTGTATGAGACGAAGCATTGGTCTCCAATGAAACAACCCTCTGAACAAGATCATCAATTTTCTCTGCAAGCTTCACAATCAGTCAGATTCTCATTTGAATTTTCTCTCTCAGATTCATAGCTCGATTCTTGAACCACATCAACTTCTTCTTCTTCAGACTTAATGAACTCATCATAGTTATCAATGCATCAAACCTCTCTTTAACAGTAGTGATTCTTTCCTTCTCAATCTCCGCTTCTTCAACACATTGCTTCTGTTTCTCTTCAAGCTTAGCTAGTGTGTCCTTACAAGATCTCAAGGCAGTGCTTGCCATCAATGTCCTAGCGTCACTATCATCAATGGCAGCACCAAGACCAAACTCATCTTGTAAGTTACAAACCCTCTTCTGCATCTCAGTCACCTCATTCTCCAAATCCCAATACCTCTCATAAGACTGTTCATATGAGCTCCGTACAAACTCTTTCTCAGTCTGCAATGCCAAGATCCCCTTCTGAAGGTTATCAATCTCCTCCAAGCCTTCTTCTTTACTCAATCCAGAGCTCACGATCGCCGCTTCCCGCTTAGATAAAGCAGCTGGTCTTTTCCTAGACAACATCATAGATTGGCTCCTGAATTCTTTCTTTGGAATCGTGGGGAGTTCAGGGATGTTGCTTCCTTTGGGAATTAGATGAAGGTGTGGTTTCCGCGGATTTCCTTCATAATCTTGATCATCGTCATCATCCTCCAAACTGAACGTGTTCAGGAAAGGCTGTGGCGATTGATGGTCATAGCGTTCAGCTAATGCACGGTATGATCGAAAAGCCTCCTTCAAGAAATTAATAATCTCTGGCCTTTTACGGTAATACATCTCAGCTCTTTTGGCAAAAGTTTCTCCATCTTCATCTATGATCTTAAGAGTATATTCTACTTTCTCTTCCATATCTAAGACATTAAGACAGCTCTTTACTTAATCATCTTCACTGAATAAGAAATGACATACAAGACAAAGAACATTATTATTAGGTGAAGAATGTGAATCAAGGAATACTGGAACGTCCCTTGAAGATTGTGTTCGAGCCATTTGGATTGCTTCGTACGGATGTGACTGGCCCACCACCATGAATACGCATTGCTCGCTGCTCTCTGCAACATCTTTTGTCATTAAGGAAGAAGAAGAGGAAGGCTCAAACATGGCCGTATCACATCAATATGATGAATGCGTAACACTTAGAAATTGAGACTTTCAGGATCAGACAAAGAAGTAATCCTTGTCCGTGTGTAATGGACATGCCCGAGTATTCTGGTGGATCCTTTTATTAACCTCATTTTTAGGATGTTTTCTTATACAAATAACAAAACGATGACCCCAACAATTAAAAAAAAAAAAAAAATTCTTATCTGTCTTATTTTCTTCATATTATAATTATTTTTGTTAAAGAACATGTGATGAATTTATACTGCATGTTTGATTTCTTCTTTTCCAACAAAATTAGAATTTATGTTTATCTTGAAATTACAAAGTTAGAAGACTTAACCAAATGATTATAAAGTGAATCTTAAATTTTCAAAAAGTAAATCACTGAATAATTAAATAATTAAATAGATATATTCACCATACACTAATATTGATAGAACTTGATAAAATAATAAAACCTTTTTTGTCATCAAATAATAAAGTATTATTTGCTAATAAAATTTTAACTATATTATTTTTTTAGATAGGTTTTTTCTTTCAACGTGAATTGTATATCCTATTATTATTTGAGAACACGCTGAAGTAAAAATGTTATAACTTGATTGACTCACTAATTCACAATGTGACTCATCAATAAAAATCTCTAAACTTGATGACATGACTATTGTGGGATTAGCTTCACTAAATCATTTTAAATTACGTTCTTCTTAATTTCAGCTTCTCTTAATCTTTTCTCTGGTTATCCTAACTAAAACTCTTTGAATTTTTATCTCTTGATTTTGGTTTGGTCCCCATATTGTATATACAAATGTTACATGTTCTATGGTTTAAGCACATGTGATATGGTTTGGTACACAAATATCATTTTGTTACACAAAATTTGATTATATGTGATTCCCATGCTAAAGTTACATGTTCTGTGCTTTGTGAATTGGGGTTTATGTTTTTAGATTTTCGAATTATTATAGGGTTTAGATTTCAAAGGTTTATGATTAATTTTAGTAGTTTGTATGATTATGGTGTAGTGTGATTCTAAGTCTACTAGATCAAATCATCCGAGTAAAAAAAAATTCAAAAATAGAATATGCCAAATAAGGAATGCTAGCCACGAATATTTCTTTAATATATTTTATAATATCATTAAATATAAGGTTTATATTATTAGTTGTTTCTTCTCAATGAAGTTTAACTTTGTAAATATTTTCTATATAATGAATTGAGATCTCTTCCTAATAGAGTACATATTAAACATTTGTATACTCATATTTCATGTATATTGAATCGATATATCTTCCTAATTACTCTCTATATTTGTATGCTCTTCATTCTTTTACTAATCATTCATATTTAATGCAGATGAATCTTGATTACACTTAATACAAAATGATGGAGAAGACAACTGATAATGAAGTGAGTACTCTTCCCGTTTAATAGTATGATTGATCTAAATGTCTCAAATATTCTCTATCTTATCTTTTATTCACTAATCATTCTGATCTAATGAAGATGATTGTTAGCTACACTAGCTACCAAAAACTTGAAAAGATAAATGATAATGAAGTCAATACTTTATTTGTCTCATATATTTCTCTTTTTTTTTTTATCATATTGCTTTTGTGAATGTGTAGTTGTCATATTTGTATAATCGTGTAGAAGCAAATTCAGCAGGATGCCAGTTGACAAGTAACTTAAAAGTTAAGGTACTGCATGAATAAGTTTTTTATTATTTTCATAGCTTTATTATATTATTTGTATATGTGTTTGTTATAAAATGCAAATGAATGTAAACTAGAAAGAGGATCAAACAAAGATGAAGCCAATGGATCATAAAGTAAGTACTTATACAATCATAAATTTTATCTTTATAGTTTCATAATATGCTGATCATTCTTTATTATTTTCAATATTATTGTTTTTGTGGTCCGTTAATTACATTTATGTAGATTAATATTAATTATATTGAATGCCAAACAAGTGGGAAGGCAATGATTCATGATTTCAGCATGAAGACTAGTGGTCCATGTTTTTCAAAATTTCTAAAGAATCGTATCACCTCATATCTGACAACTTATCTAAAGATGGTGATATTCCAAGATTTTTGCAGCTATACATATAGCGTATTGTAATTGAAATTTCATATGTGACAATTTATTATATTTATTGATGTCTTGTTCTATCTTTCTCTCTTTTTTGATGATCATTAAACGACTTTCCAAAGATGGTTTGTATTCTCCATTAGTCTTAATATTATGAGGGTTTAAAACATTTCGCTACTCAAATAATGTCAATGCTACTTAAAATTTTACATTATTATAACGTATATTAAGATTTTTTTGTTTTGATTTATTTTTGCCATTCAAACGATTAAACCAGTTTCTCGATGATGATGGTGACCAACTTTTGAAAGGCATACTCATTTTCTATAGAATATTGATAATTTTTATTCACAAATACCCTCTCACCCATAACAATGTGCAAACCAACCAGTAAAAGTATAATCCTCTTTAAATTCATTTGATTTCTGTAACTGTCACTATAGTTACCAATGTAAAAGGAGATATTTACTTTGAATAGGAAATTTGAATTTTAATTACCGATAAAAGTAGTTTCCTATTGAATTTTATATTTTTTTTTGGTTTAGCCGCCTATAATAAGGATTTTAAAATTCATTTCTTTTTTTTAAATGATTACAACTGTAAAAGAGATATTCACTTTCTATAGAAAATGATAATATTAATAATTATAGATAAAAGTATTTTTTATTTAAGTTTATACTGATTCTGTAATCAACACTTAAAACATGGGAAATATGCAAATTAAATTCCGGCACACATAATAAGCAATGAATCATATATACATTTAACATGATAATTTTTTATTGAACCTCTTTTAAATGTACCTTATAATGGAAGTTTATTAATTTTAGTTTTTGAACAAACTTCTAGTGAAAGTTTTACCTCCGATAATTGCTCTATGTATTAAATAGATATCTCTCATAAATCATAGCAGTTTTTTGACATCTAGCGGTATACTATTCTTGTTCTATGTTATTGAATTTCTTTCAAACGTTGGCATTCATTTTTTACTCACTTGTGTTTGTATTATATTCCTATGAGATTATTTTTCTTTTATTATTGCTCATGCAGATGAATCTTATCAATTTCGTCGGCCAAGCAAATAAAAAGGCAGTGGACAATGAATTGTGTAATATTCAGATCCACTACTGCCCGAGAAATTTGACGGAAATAATTGCAGAATTTGGCAATGAGAGATGGAACTATATCTATCTCATTTGAAGTTGGATAAGTATCTTAGTGAGGACAAACCAGCTAATTTTGTTTGTAACACTGATGTCTTCAATTTAACAAGTGAAGAGGCGTGAATCCATGGTGATTATATATGTTAAAGATTGATATTAAGCCGACTAATCTGCCCTTTGATGCATTTTCTTCTTAGGAAAACTTCTATGGTGTTGTGGTTATTCTTGGAGAAGAATCACAAGACAGATGTCATGAGGCATCAACATTTTTCAACTGCTAAATTCTTACATTTCCAAATGGTGGACACTAAACCTATTGTTCAATAAATTGACCAATTTTGGTCCAATTTGCTACGAATTGACTTCGCAAGGTATTTCGTTTGGCAATACTTTTATTGTAAATGTTTGATCTAGAAGTTTCCTGTGAGTTGGGAGAATTACAGGATTTATTTTATTGTAATGTATACTAAGATTTTTCGTTTTGATTTATTTTTTTTCGTTTAAACGATTAAACCAGTTTCTCGATGATGATGGTGAACAACTTTGGAAAGGGATACTCATTTTCTATACAAAATTGATAATATTTATAAACAAATACTCTCTCACCCATAAAAAGGTGCAAACCAACCAGTAAAGTATAATCCTCTTTAAATTCATATGATTTTTGTAACTGCGACTAAAAACTCTAGATATTTACTTTCAGTAGGAAATTTGAATTTTGATGACCGATAAAAATAGTTTCCTATTAAATTTGAAATTTTTTTTAACAGCCTCTAATAAGGATTTGAATTCGTTTCAGATTTTTTTTAACCGCCTCTATTAATTTTTATTGGTTTGTTACCATTTATCAAATATCATAATATTTTAATTTCCTACTCATTTTCAAATAAATAGAATGGACATTAATATTAATTAGTATTTTTAATGTTGAATATACTAAACTACTATAAATAATAATCAGAAACTAGGGGAACTATTAAAATCTTTATTGGCAATAAAAAGTAATAGAAACTAACTAGAACAGAGATTAACAAGATACTTGAGTTTAGAAAAGAGTTCTAATATTTCTGTATCATAAAAAAAAAGCGTCTTCGGAAGAATATGAAACCAAACCTTTTATAAAAAGTTATACTCAATATAACTAATCTCAACCCATATAATATATATATAGTCAAGCCGTCCAATATATATATATATATATATATATTATACACTCAAATATTGGTTAACTATTGAAATCCAAAACCATTTATTGGGTCAACAAACCATTTTTGCTGTGGAAATGTTTATTGTTTGATTGACGTTATTGATTTCTTACGGTTTTGTCAATATTATACGATTTTAATTTCCTACTCAGTTTCAAACAAAGCGAAAGGAAGTTAATATTAATTAATGTTTATGATGTCAAAAGTATGAAACAGTTACAAATAATAGAAAAATAAGTAAATTATTATTAGATAATAAAAGATTAATTGGGAAAAAAATAGCAACAAACTGAAACTTCATAATAACATTTTAAATCGTATTAAACTTAATAATATTTTCAAATTTGTGACAATTTCTTTTCAAGTTCCTATCAATGAAGCCAGATTTTTTTAAAAAAAATTCATGTTGGCTTGTAAATTCCCATGTAGAATGGAACACGATTGATTTTTCATGAGGTTCTTCTTTAGATCTCCATACTTTATCCTGCTGAGTATGCCATCCAAAGACGTTAAAACACCTTGAATTCACCTCAAATAAATCCTAAAATTTACCCAACTCGCAAGAAGCTTCACGATCAAACGTGGTACAATAAAATTATTGCTAAGTGAAATACCCTGTGAAGTTAATTCGTAGCAATTGAATGAAATTGGTCAATTATTTAACAATAGGTTTAGTGTCCACCATCTGGAAGTGTAAGAATGTAGCAGTTGCAAAATGTTGATGTCTCAAGACATTTGTCTTGTGATTCTTCTCCAAAGATACCACAACAATGTATAAGTTTTCCTGAGAATAAAATGCATAAAAAGGCAGATTAGTCGGCTTAATGTCACTCTTTTACATATATAATCACCATGGATTCACACCACTTCACTTGTTAAATTGAAGACATCAGTGTTACCAACAGAATTAGCTGTTTTGTCTTCACTAAGATACTTATCCAACTTCAAATGAGATATATATAGAATCTCTTGTTGCCAAATTCAAAAATTATATCTGTCAAATTTCTCGGGCAGTAGTGGATATGACATATTACACAATTCATTGTCCACTGCCTTGTGATTTGCTTGGATGACGAAGTTGCTAAGATTCATTTGCATGAGCAATAATAAAAGAAAAATTATCATCTTAGGAATATAATACAAACACAAAGAAATGAATACCAGCGTTACAAATAAATTCAATAACATAGAGAAAAAATAATATACCGCTAGATGTCTAAGGACTGCTACGATTTATGAGAGATATCGATTTAATATATAGGGAAATTATCAGAGGTAAAACTTACGTTAGAAGTTTGTACGAAAAATAATATAAATAAAAATTCCATCATAAGGTACATTTAAAAGAGGTTAAAGAAAACTTTACTATGTTAAACGTATATATGATTCATTGCTTATTATGTGTGCGAGAATATCGATCAGCAGATTTCCCATGTTTTAAATGTTGATTACTGAAACAATATTAACATAAATAAAAAGACTTTTATCTATAATTATTAGTATTATCATTTTCTATAGAAAGTTAATATTTCCTTTTACAGTGGTAATCATTAAAAAAATCTGAAACGAATTCAAATCCCTATTAGAGGCGGTTAAACAAAAAAAAATTCAAATTTAATAGGAAAATATTTTGATCGGTCATCAAAATTCAAATTTCCTACTGAAAGTAAATATCTCTTTTTAAATGGCTCAGATTTTTTAGTGGCAGTTACAAAAATCATATGAATTTAAAGAGGATTATACTTTTACTCGTTGGTTTGCACATTTTTATGGGTGAGAGAGTATTTTCTTATAAATATTATCAATTTTGTATAGAAAATGTATCCCTTTCCAAAGTTGGTCACCATCATCATCGAGAGACTGGTTTAATCATTTAACGGCAAAAATAAATCAAAACGAAAAATCTTAGTATACGTTACAATAAAATAAATCCTGAAGTTCTCCCAACTAGCAAGAAACTTCTAGATCAAACATTTACAATAAAAGTATTGCTAATCGAAATACCCTGCGAAGTCAATTCAGAATGAAATCGGTCAATTTATTGAAAATTTGGTTTAGTGTCCACCATTTGGAAGTGTAAGAATTTAGCAGCTGGACAATGTTGACGCCTCATGACATCTGTCTTGTGATTCTTCTCCAAAGATAACCACAACACCATAGAAGTTATCAGGGTAAATGTGTTATTTCCCCCCCCCCCCCCCCCCCACGAGAACTATCATATAGCATTAGATATCCACCAAACTATGACCTTTTGTTAGATCTCCCTAAATTGGAAATTACAAACTTATTTCTCCCCGAAACGATAGTTCAAAACTTAATTACCCATACACTATCATTTTTATTGGTTTATTGTTAACAATATAATTTAAACAAATTAAACAAGGAAATAATTCAAATTTTACTGAAAAAAAAAGAAATGCTCATGCACTATTCAAACTCCACACTATCACTATCATCAAAGAAACTTTGAAAATTTCATATTTTTTAGAGATATGAAAACTTATTTTTTGACAAAATTTAATTTTTGTTTGGTTTTAAATTGTTTGGTTAACAATAAACCAATTGTTTGTTTTGAACTCTTAATTTAGGGAGAAATAATTTTATAACGTATAATACGGGGAGGTATAGCACGAGGTGATAGTTCGATTGATATCTGATGCTATATAGTGTCCACCATTTGGAAGTGTAAGAATTTAGCAGTTGAAAAATATTGACCCCTCATGACATATGTGTAACACCCGTCTCCTCCTCTCTTGAGAACATCGTGCTACTACCGGTACAAAATTGAATTAAACCGATTTATAAAAATATCAAATAACATATATTAAAATATTTAATAAAATAAAAGTGGAAAAAATCATTTTTAAATTTAGAAACAGAAATAAAATATACACAAGATAAATCATTTTTTTATATTTAATAACCAGAATAATTTATATCAAAAATTGGTATAAAACCGAATGAAAACCGATATAAAATACGACGATCCCCAAGACACCAAACCGTAGAGATATCCGACTACTCGTCATGCTCACCTGGGAAGGAGAAGAAAGAGGGGTGAGTAACAGGGGAGTCATTCAGTGAGGTATGAGATGTTAGGCACGCAAACCACTAACTAAATAAATAGAACTCCCACTATGGTAGTTCAGCCCAAGCATGAACAAACACGACGCCTAAAGCATCACACAGAACAAACAATGCGCTGATAGTGCATAACTAACTCATACACCCCGCATTTTTCTCATACGGATATACGACATCATAGTAAGCGTCGCTAGCCCAAACATCTCTGGACCCCCGCCCGTAACCAATAACCGTCGAATGCAAACGTCTCTGCACCACGCCCCACACAAATATGCGTTGATAGCCAAAACGTCTCTGAGCCCCCGCCCTCAATATGCGTCAATAGCCCGGATGTCTCCGAACCCCCTCCCTCATAAGCGTTGCTATTCCAGAGCTCTATGAACAGCCGCCCTCCTCACATAGTCCCTACTCATATCTATATATATATATATATATATATATAACATCACTCAATCCATATCAAGTTGAATCCTCTAGACCCCTAATTCTTGTTTACATTGAATTCTAACTATCACACATGACTCAATTCAATTAGACGGAACATGTTTCGAAACTAAACGACGATAGAAAGAATTCTACACTAGTAACGGGATTTACGGAATAGATCCTCACCTTTGCCACTGGCTGTCAACGGAAGATGGTTAACTGCAACACGAGAGAGTCCACGACTTAGACTCAGAGTCTCAGGAAATAAAGTTCCAAAAATGGAAACTTCCTAAAGTGGAAACTTACCTAAAATAGCAAATTTCCTAAAATAGCAACTATCCTAAAATGGCAAGTTTCCTAAACTAGAAATTCCTCTAACTAGAACTTTCCAAGACTAGAAATAGGGAGGCGATAAACTTACCAGAAATATCGCTCGAGAACTCGCCTGAAACTCGCCCAAAAACTCAACCGACAATCTTGCTAGAAAATTACTTTGTGACTGGTCGTCGAATAATTCAAAAACTGTCACACGCAAGGCACTGCTTTGACTTGATGAAAATAAATTGGAGGGGTGGAGTTTCTTATATAAGAAAAGGAAAGGGAGGTAGGTTTTCTAAACTTCCAATGTGGGACAAAGTAAAATAGTTATGGGTTTTAATTAAAAAAAATGGGCCCACTTTATTGAATCACGGTCGTTACAATTCTCTCCCACTTAATCGGAATTCATCCCGAATTCTAAATGAAACCCGAAAAGAACTTCAATGTTTACAAGGAAAGAAGAACACGATATCAGAAACAAACAAAACGGTGTAATTTTTTTTTGAAAACTCCCAATCCCAAAAACATTAAAATTGTTTGAAACCACGTCCCATAAATCGCCATCCCGGGTCAGAGCCGGGACGGAACCCGCTCTGATACCAAATTGTAACACCCGTCTCCTCCTCTCTTGAGAACGGCGTGCTACTACCGGTACAAAATCGAATTAAACCGATTTATAAAATATCAAATAACATATATTAAATTTTAATAAAATAAAAGTGGGATAAATCATTTTTAAATTTAGAAACAGAAATAAAATATACACAAGATAAATCATTTTTTACATTTAATAACCAGAATAATTTATATCGAAAATTCGTATAAAACCGAATGAAACCCGATATAAAATACGACGATCTCCAAGACACCAAACCGTACAGATATCTGACTACTCTTCATGCTCACCTGAAAGGGGAAGGAAGAGGGGTGAGCAACAGGGGAGTCACTCAGTGAGGTATGGGATGCTAGACATGCAAACAACTGACTAAATAAATAGAACTCCCACTATGGAAGTTTAGCCCTAGCATGAACAAACACGACGCCTAAAGCATCACACAAAACAATCAATGCGTTGATAGTGCATAACTATCTCATAAACCCACATTCTCCTCATACGGTTATACAACATCATAATAAGCGTCACTAGCCCAGACATCTCTGGACCCCCGCCCGTAACCAATAAGCGTCCAATGCAAACGTCTCTACACCACGCCCCACACAAATATGTGTCGATAGCCCAGACATCTCTGAGCCCCCGCCCTCAATATGCGTCGATAGCCCGGATGTCTCCTAACGCCGGCCCTCATAAGAATTGCTAATCCAGATCTCTCTGAACAGCCGCCCTCCACACATAGTCCCTACTCATATCTATGTATACATATATATATATATATATATATATATATATATATATATATATATATATATATATATATATATATATATAACATCATTTAACATCACTCAATCCAAATCAAGTTGAATCCTCTATACCCCTAATTCCGGTTTACATTGAATCCTAACTATCACAAAAGACTCGATTCAATCAGAATCAATCAGACAGAAAATGTTTCGAAACTAAACAACGATAGAAAGAATTCTACACTAGTAACGGGATTTACGGAATAGACCTTCACCTTTGCCACTGGCTGTCAATGAAATATGGTTAGCTGAAACACGAGAGAATCAACGACTTAGACTCAGAGTCTCAGGAAGTTAAGTTCCAAAAATGGAAACTTTCCTAAAGTGGAAACTTACCTAAAATAGCAAAATTCCTAAAGTAGCAACTTTCCTAAAATAGCAACTATCCTAAAATGGCAAGTTTCCTAAACTATAAATTCCTATAACTAGAACTTTCCAAGACTAGAAATAGGGAGACGATAAACTTACCAGAAATATCGCTCGAGAACTTGCCTGAAACTCGCCCGAAAACTCAACCGACAATCTTGCTAGAAAATTACTTGGTGACTGGTCGTCGAATTATTCAACAATTTTCACGCACAAAGAACTGCTATGAGTTAATTAAAATAAAGTGGAGGGATGGAGTTTCTTATATAAGAAAAGGAAAGGGAGGTAGGTTTTCTAAATTGCCAATGTGGGACAAAGTAAAATAGTTATGGGTTTTAATTAAAAAAAATGGGCCCACTTTATTGAATCACGGTCATTACATTCTCTCCCACTTAGTTGGAATCCGACCCGAATTCTAAATGGAACCCGAAAAGAACTTCAACGTTTACAAGGAAAGAAGAACACGATATGAGAAACAAACAAAACAGTGTAATTTTTTTTTTTTAAACTCCCAATCCTAAAAAAATTAAAATTGTTTGAAACCGCATCCCATAAATCGCCATCCCGGGTCGGAACCGGGACGGAACCCGCTCTGATACCAAATTGTAACACTCGTCTCCTCCTCTCTTGAGAACGGTGTGCTACTCCGGTACAAAATCGAATTAAACCGATTTATAAAAATATCAAATAACATATATTAAAATATTTAATAAAATAAAAGAGGAATAAGTCATTTTTAAATTTAGAAACAGAAATAAAATATACACAAGATAAATCATTTTCTACATTTAATAACCAGAATAATTTATATCAAAAATTGGTATAAAACCGAATGAACACCGATATAAAATACGACGATCCCCAAGACACCAAACCGTCCAGATATCCGACTACTCGTCATGCTCACCTGAAAGGGGAAGAAAGAGGGGTGAGTAACATTGGAGTCATTCAGTGAGGTATGAGATGCTAGACACGCAAACCACTGACTAAATAAATAGAATTCACACTATGGAAGTTTAGCCCTAGCATGAACAAACACGACGCCTAAAGCATCACACAGAACAAACAATGCGCTGATAATGCATAACTAACTCATACACCCCGCATTCTCCTCATACGGATATACGACATCATAATAAGCGTCGCTAGTCCAGACATCTGTGGACCCCCGCCCGTATCCAATAAGCGTCGAATGCAAACGTCTCTGCACCACGCCCCACACAAATATGTGTCGATAGCCCAAACATCTCTGAGCCCCCGCCCTCAATATGCGTCGATAGCCCGGATGTCTCCGAACCCCCAACCTCATAAGCGTTGCTAATCCAGATCTCTCTGAACAGCCATCCTCCTCACATAGTCCCTACTCATATCTATGTATATATATATATATATATATATATATATATATATATATATATATATATATATATATATATATATATATATATAACATCATTTAACATCACTCAATCCATATCAAGTTGAACCCTCTAGACCCCTAATTCTGGTTTTCATTGAATCCTAACTATCACACAAGACTCAATTCAATTAGACGGAACATGTTTCGAAACTAAACGACGATAGAAAGAATTCTACACTAGTAACGGGATTTACGGAATAGACCCTCACCTTTGCCACTGGCTGTCAACGGAAGATGGTTAACTGCAACACGAGAGAATCAACGACTTTGACTCAGAGTCTCAGGAAATAAAGTTCCAAAAATGGAAAGTGGAAACTTACCTAAAATAGCAATTTTCCTAAAATAGCAACTTTCCTAAAATAGCAATTTTCCTAAAATAACAACTTTCCTAAAATAGCAACTATCCTAAAATGGCAAGTTTCCTAAACTAGAAATTCCGCTAACTAGAACTTTCCAAGACTAGAAATAGGGAGGCGATAAACTTACCAGAAATATCGCTCGAGAACTCGCCCGAAAACTCAACCGACAATCTTGCTAGAAAATTACTTTGTGACTGCTCGTCGAATAATTCAACAACTGTCACACGCAAAGCACTGCTTTGACTTGATGAAAATAAAGTGGAGGGGTGGAGTTTCTTATATAAGAAAAAGGAAAGGGAGATAGGTTTTCTAAACTTCCAATGTGGGACAAAGTAAAATAGTTATGGGTTTTAATTAAAAAAAAATAGGCCCACTTTATTGAATCACAGTCGTTACAATATGTCTTGTGATTCTTCTCCAAAGATAACCACAACACCATATAAGTTATCCTGAGAATAGAATGCATCAAAGGGGAAGATTAGTCGGCTTAATATCACTCTTTAACATATATAATCACCATGGATTCACGCTTCTTCACTTGTTAATTTAAGACATCAGTGTTACAAACATAATTAGCTGGTTTGTCCTCACTAAGATACTTATCCAACTTCAAATGAGATAGATATAGTATCATCTCTCGTTGCCGAATTCGGAAATTATGTCCGTCAAATTTTCGGGCAGTAGTGGATCGGAAATATTAAACAATTCATTGTCCACTGCCTTGTGATTTGCTTGGCCGACGAATTTGGTAAGATTCATCTGCATGAGCAATAATAAAAGTTAAAAATTTCATCATAGGAATATAATACAAACACAAGTGAGTAAAAAATGAATGCCGACGTTTGGAAGAAATTTAATAACATAGAGCAAGAATAATATACCTTAGATGTCTAAGGACTGCTATGATTTATGGGAGATATCGATTTAATATATAGAGCAATTATCGGAGGTAAAAATTCCATTAGAAATTTGTACGAAAACTAAAATTATTAAACTTCTGTTATAAGGTACATATTAAAAGAGGTTCAATAAAACTTTATTATGTTAAACGTATATCATATTCATTGCTTATTATGTGTGCAAGAATTCGATGATCATATTTCCCATGTTTTAAGTGTTGATTACTGAATCAATATAAACTTAAATAGGAAAATACTTTTATCTATAATTATTAATATTATCATTTTCTATAGTAAGTGAATATCTCCTTTACAGTTGTAATCATTTAAAAAATAAGAAATGAATTCAAATCCTTATTAGAGGCGGTTAAACCAAAACAATATAAAATTGAATAGGAAACTACTTTTATCGGTCATTAAAATTCAAATTTTCTACTCAAAGTAATATCTCATTTTACATTGGTCACCAAGTTTTTAGTGACAGTTACAGAAATCATATGAATTTAAAGAGGATTATATTTTTACTCGTTGGTTTGCACATTTTTATGGGTGAGAGAGTATTTGTGAATAAAATTATCAATTTTCTATAGAAAATGAGTACGCCTTTCAAAATTTGGTCACCACATCATCATTGAGAAACTAGTTTAATCGTTTGAATGGAAAAAATAAATCAAAACGAAAAATCTTAGTATACGTTACAATAAAGTAAAATTTTAAGTAGCATTGACATTATTTAAGTAGCAATTTTTTTTTAAATACTCATAATATTAAGAGTAATGGAGATTACAAACCATCTTTGGAAAGTCGTTTAATGATCAACAAAAACGAGAGAAAAATAGAACAATACATCAATAATATAATAAGTTGTCACATATGAAATTTCAATTACAGTACACTATATGTATAGCTGCAAAAATCTGGGAATATCACCATCTTCAGATAAGATGTCAGATATGAGGTGATACGATTCTTTAGAATTTTTAAAACATATGGACCACGAGTCTTCTTTCTCACATCATCAATCATTGTCTTCTCACTTGTTTGGCTTTCAATATAGCTAATATTAGTCTACATGAATGTAATTAAGGGACAATAGAAAACAAATATTGTAGTATTGCTAAGAGAAATACCATGTGAAGTCAATTCGTAGCAAATTGAATGCAATTGGTCAATTTATTGAACAATAGGTGTATTTTCCACCATTTGGAAGTGTAAGACATTAGTAGTTGCAAAATGTTGACGCCTCATGAAATTTGTCTTGTGATTTCTTGTCCAAAGTTAACCACAATATCGTAGATGTTTTCCTGAGAATACAATTCATAAAAGGGGCTGATTAGTCGGCTTAATATCACTCTTTTACATATATAATCACCATGGATTCACGCCTCTTTAGTTGTTAAAATTAAAGATAGCAGTGTTACAAACAGAATTAATTGGTTTGTCCTCACTAAGATACTTACCCAACTTCAAATGAGATAGATATAGTTCCATCCCTCGTTGCCAAATTTGAAATTATGTCTGTCAAATTTCTCGGGCAGTAGTGGATCGGAAATATTACACAACTCATTGTCCACTTCCTTGTGATTTTCTTGGCTGACGAAATTTTTAAGATTCATCTGCATGAGTAATAATAAAAGAAAAAACTATTATCATAGGAAGATAATACAAACACAAGTGAGTAAAAAATGAAAGCCAATGTTTCAAAGAAATTCAATAACATAGAGAAAGAATAATATACCACTAGATGTCTAAGGAATGCTATGATTTACGAGAGATATCGATTTAATATATAGGCAATTATTTGAGGTTAAACTTCCATTCGAAGTTTGTACAAAAAAAAGAAATTAACAAAAATTCCATTATAAAGTACATTTAAAAGAGGTTCAATAAAACTTTATTATGTTAAACGTATATATGATTCATTGCTTATTATGTGTGCGAGAATATGGATCAGCATATTTCCCATGTTTGAAGTGTTGACTACTGAAACAATATAAACTTAAATAGGAAAATAATTTTATCTATAATTACTAATATTATCATTTTCTATAGAAAATGAATATCTCCTTAACATTAATCATTTTTAAAAAAAAACTTAGAAATGAATTCAAATCCTTATTAGAGGCGATTAAACCAAAAAAAATTAATAGGAAATTACCTTTATCGGTCTTTAAAATTCAAATTTTATACTCAAATTAAATATTTCCTTTTACATTGGTCAGCAAGTTTTTAGTGACAATTACAGAAATCATATGAATTTAAAGAGGATTATACTTTTACTGGTTGGTTTGCACATTTTTATGGGTGAGAGAGTATTTGTGAATAAAAAATATCAATTTTCTATAGAAAATGAGTATACCTTTCAAAAGTTGGTCACCATCATGTTTGGTTACGATTCTCAAATGATACTGATGGATACATGTTAGTGTTGGTCATATACGAATAACAAACCTATAATTTATATTAACTTGATAATAATACTATTTCTTCTTATAGGGGCTGATGATTTAAGCAATTTTGGAGAATTTTTTAATGCGTAAATTCTATTGTATGTTTAATAAGAATTTTTGGGTTAGACTATCTAATTTCCAAGTAGTCCATTCTGTTGGCATTACCAGGGTAACTTGTTATAGGTATTGGATTCTTTTTGCTGCTACTATTTGTGAGAAATTTATATTTAACACAAATATTTCCAGAAGAGACCGGCGAAATATTCTCATTAAAAAAATACAATGAGTTAAACACGGGATTAATTCATCCCAAATTTTCATTCAGTTAGAAATTTATCCTTCTTGTACTGTTACTTTATTTTTTATTTTACAATATGATCTAAAGGTACACTAACTGTTCTTCAACTTGATATTAGACATATCAAGGGCTCTCATATCAGTTGGAAATCTAAAGTGTGTATTTAACAAAAATAATATAAGTTAATATCTCAAACTTATCCGTAGTATATCATTAACCTGAACTCATATCAAGTAAGTGTAAATTTTAGTTATTATAATTACTTCTATTTTAATGATATTGCTTATTCAATTATATAAATCCTACATAATTGTTTTATTAAATCCTAACTTTAGTCTCGATCGAGTTAGTTGTGTTGCATATGGGAAAATGGCAGAACATGTCAATACATTATGGTCATCTTATGATGATGACATAGCCACTAGCATGCTACAATTCTGGAAGATTGAAGTTCTAGACGGCCAGATAAATATAAATTATATATTTTTATTCTAATATTTATTATATTAACAATATGATATAAATTTCCATTTTGTATAAAATATATCGGGGGCATAGAAAGATTACCAACATTTTTGGATGCTCTGAGATAATGTTCAATATATTAATTGAAGCAGTTATTACGTTCAAAATAATGTTCATAAATATATTCAATTTATATATAATGTTTTCACAATGCACGTTTACAATTTTTTAATTTTTTTATTGTTTGACATGATGAAAGAAAAGCAAAAGAAAACAATTTGAGATATTTTTTCTCCACAATCTATGTGTTTTATACTTATATTTCAATTTAGTTTTATTATATGTACTATCATTTATATATTTTGGTTATCTTTATATATCATCATTTAAAAAATTCTAAATAATCAATGAAATATTTATCATCATTTCAAAAGTTATCAAAAATTTTGTGATAATATTGAGAGCATTTCCTAAATACTATATTATTATTAAATCATACTACTATAAATTGTATGCTTTATTAATTCTTAAAATAACTGAACTATATATATAGTATGATTTTAATTAAATCAAACTAATATATTTTTTTCATATTTTACCGTGTTCTAAAATCGTCTATTGGAAAAATAAATTTGGCTCGCAGTTCATTTCTTCACCACAATCTTAAACTTTATATTGACTTGTCTCATCAGTAATATCAATTGTGCTCGGCAAGATCTAAGTTCCTCATAACCTCTTTATATAATTTTTTTTAAATTAACATCAAAACCTCTGACTTCTATAACAATCCCCAAACACGGAAAACGAATATCGGTGTTGCATCAAAAAGAACATATCAAATCAGTTTTAAGTTAACAAAATGCTTAGATTAGCTATCCGAGAGGAATATTTTGCATTGAAACCACCAATAATCCGTTAGTCATCATCTTTTAAATCAGAATGATGCACAAGTCAGACAAAAACAAATATTACAAGCTTTTTTGTGATAAAAGTAAGTTACTCTTGAAAATTTTGGAACATCTTCATCCTCATCATCATCATCATCATCATCTTCATTAACTACTTCTCCCCCTTTAACAGTACTCTGTAGAGGTCGCAACATCCTGACAGCTTAATTTATGTTGTGATACATCACTTGTTGAAGCAAAGCATCATGTTGAAAAGAATCTTTTGGTAGTCACCACAAATACATTGGTCTACCAATTAACTCCTCATCTCCTAAAAGTGTTCTTATTGCGCGCTAATGAGACAGGATTTTATGAATCAGGTTAGGAAATCCAATTGGGTGTCATCCATATGATTTCCTTGCCGTATCCATGATTTAATTGTATACTAGACAACCAAAATCAATCGCCTTCTTCCGAACAAGAGTTTATAAAAACCGAAATGCTTCTTGACAAGATACACAAAATTTGTACCTGGAATCCATTTGTCATGCATACATTGTACAAAACATGATATATCAGACTAAGATGTTCAAGACGAAAACTTTCTCATATGTGCTTATGACCTACAGTCAAATACTCTACAACCTGATCCAAACTTTCCAATTCCAACAAATGACGATGATCAACATTCGGAGTTCCAAACAGACAATTGATTAAGATGGAAGAAAGCTCAGACATGTCTCCTCTAATCATTACTTCATCACCAGATCCCAACAAATTTGCAAGACATTGTCTAACTATTCTAGGAGAGAATGCTATAAGATTCGTCCTCGTGTTCATCCAACCTACACTATCTATGATGTCTCGAACTTGGAGAAGATTTACCTCAGTAGGTGACATGATACCTTGAGTTAGAAATCCTCTCATAAAAAGATCATTGTACTTGACTTCAGAGATGAATCAACTAAATGAACCATGGAGTGAATAACGTTCGCGGAAACTCTGGCGTCTTCTTGGACCAAAAGACGTAGAGTCTGCCATTGAATGATTTAGATATTCACAACAGAGAAATATAGGATTTTACTTTGATTTTCGTTAGTAAAAGTTGTGATGAGAAACTCGAACATCATATCATTAATTATTAACCATGCGGGAAACTTGATAAACAAACTTGTCGTATTCAGAAGCCCATCTTAATTAGCCCAATAAAGTTAATATGTCAGGATTATTATGCTAATTATTTATCTCAACTCAACATAACTAAAATTTCTAATGGATTGAACCATATATAATTAGTAAGTGCCTGATGGTATATGTGTATTTTGATAACCTAACATATTTCCTGATTTTCTTGCTATTTATTTCCTTATCGATATATTTGTTTCTCATATATATTTCTTAAACAATACGCTTTATAACATTTCTTAAATAAGATGCATTTTAAAATCTTATATATACAATGTTACATGTTCTATGGTTTGTTACACAAATGTCGTATGTTACACAATATTTGATTGTTTCTATGTTAAAGTTATATATTTTGTGCTTTGTTGATTAGAGTTATGTTTGCAGATGTTTAGATTTATTTTATTCAAAAGTTTATGTATTATTTTTTAGGGGTTAGTGTGAACCTTTCAAAACCCAAATATGATATAGGTTTTGAAATCTATTAAATTAAATAACCCGAGTAAATCTTTTTCTAAAATAGAATACACTAAATAAGGAATAGTATACACAAATATTCTTTTAATATATTTGAAAGCCCAACTTTCAATTCCATAAACGAGATTTTTCCTTCAAAATAAGGTCCAAGACGACATAACTCTTCAATTTTATTTACTTATAAGTATACAAATAGACTCATTTCACCAAAACCCAATGTCTTTGTCAAAAATTTTTGTTCTCTCAACATCATCCACATTTGGTAAGTTTTACTTATTTTCTAAACAATTGAATACAAGTATGAGCTTTTCATCTTTGTTATAGAAAGGATAGAGTCCATGATAAGAGAATAGATGTAAGATATGAGAATGTCTACTTAATGATTTAGCTTTTATTGAATGTAATGAAAAGTCTTAAATCATTACCAATAATCTTTTGTGTATGTTATGTACTCTTTCAAGTAATTGATTTCCTAAAGTTCATCTATCAGATCTTGCTCTTTTAAACCAATTTTGTCTGATGAACAAGGTAAAATGGCAGACAAGAGTGACTTGAAGATGAAACTGCCCGCGGAAGAAGATCATAAATCAACGTATCAAGAAGGTTTTAAGAAAGCAAGGAAGTAAATTCAAGCATGTTACAAAGCTACGCTCATGATGATGAAGGAACAACTTGAATAAAGATGAATTGAATGATGTGATGGTTGATGTGAAGTCCTCCAATGCCAAAATCAAGTTGCTTGACGACTTTATTAACGAAGCTGAACTCAAGACTAAGAAAGAGAAGTTAGAAGCTGAACTACGCCTTGTCGAAGCAAGGTTAGCCGATGTGAAGGTCCCAGAGATTGACTGATACAAGCTTGGGGGGAGCCAAGAATGTATGAGTAAACCCTCAATAACCTAAATCTGTAAGACTCGAGTTTAATTTTCTTGTGTTGTTTATTTTATCTAAACCTTAATTTGGAGTAATTATCCGGTTGTTTACAATCGGTTTTTACTCATTGTATTATCATATATTATCTCAAACATAAGTCATTTTAAGTTTAACTTTACTTTATCTTTCTTTGAGTAAAACTTGAACTTAGGTTTAGACTATAATGATATTGATCTTGTAGCAAAGGAATAATTATTGTTTGGTTAGGTTTTAGTTTAGGATTACTTCCATGTAATTTTGATTTAAAGCAAATAAATAATGATTGTTAGGGTTAATGTGAGTTTATGATTAAAACTTTGTTCAAATCATCTTTAAAATAATCATTGTTACAATTTTAGATAAAAAACTTTTTTGTCCAATTTAGGATGTCGTAACCTGGAGTGTATTTGACTTTTCTTGACATATCATTTGAATGAAGTGTGTACATCAGTAGCTTGTATTTGGTCCTGCAAACCCTGATGATAATAGTTTTTATTATTACATCTTAAGAATATTCGTGACACAAAATATTTTTGACACTTTTAGGCAACAATATAAATTTAAAATATATGTTAAAAAAAAACTATCAATTGAATTTTATAGTTCTTTATGTAAATTAATATTGTAGATATAAGTACATTGGTTTCTATTATTAATGTGTATAGTTAATTGTAAATATTAGATGATATGATTACAATAATATATTTGAAACTTCATAAACTACTAGTGGTATTTCCACGCTTCACACGGATTGTTTGCTATTTGTGCTATTGACATATGTATTTTCTTAACGTTTGGGATTTATTTGTTTTCGTTGCCTTTGGCAACTGTACTTTAATAATGTAGGTTTTTTTTGTAGTTGCAGTTTATTACCTAGCCTTAACAATTATGATTTGTTTTTCTTAAGAAAAAAGTTAATGAACCAAGACGTTAGAATTGTATTTGGTAGCGTTACAACCTTTTAAAAATTGTAGGTATGCCTTACGTTTTATCAGTTTGTGTTCTGAAATCTTCTTAACAGTTTTAGTTATGAATATGTTGGCCGAGTAAAGATCATATAATTACCGATATTTAAGTGTTCTGCTTTGTGAAATCCTCTTGGCAAATTTAAATAGATCTTCAACTAAAGAGAATAATATACCTTATTAGCATAATATGTCTCTGTAAAAAGTGTCGGAAGATTAATCCAGAAACATTATTAAATTTTCAGTTTCAGACTCTAGTAATGTCTACAGGTAAGTTTTGTTGAGATGAATTTATTTTAATTTCATTCAAAAAAATTATGTATTTTTGTGTCGTATCTTCTATAAACTCTTTGGAAACCAAACTCATGGGTCCTGATCCACATGAGGTCATTAGATAGAAGACAACAACCTAATACCATAGTCTGTTTTGACATATTTTCGACAATTTAGTTAGAAAATCGCAAAAAGAGTTTATTTAGTTATAAGCTCCCAAACAAAAAGTCAACAAATTAATGTAATGAAAGAAGTAATCTTTAACATTCTGATCTCTCTCAGGCACGAGCTTCGAGAAGCAGTCTTTAACCACTAGGCACTGATCCTCTTCTCGTAAACCGCTAGGTTTTATTCTGCTTTCTTACTATTCTGGTAAACTAAACACAGTTTATTCCCTACCTTTTCAAATTTTTACCCCTTTGGGGAATTATCTACTGGATTGAAAAGAGCTCTGCTTCCTTACACAACGGGTTCATCCCCCGACCCGGGTCGGAGGGACCGCAGCCGGACAATTTCAACCGGAGTTTACATCTATTTGACTGGGGTTCCGGTCACCAACACGAGTTACTAAGATACAGCAACTCTGAACCTTTCTTCATCATCTGCAAAAGGTTCAACTCCATAACTAGACTAGAAGAAAAGATTACTTTGCTTAAGAGATTGCAAATCTGGTTATCATAACAATGGAGAGAAGATTATCGGCAGCTGAGAAAGGAAAAGGAGTGGCGCATGGAGACTATGAACCACCCCGAACAGCTAGAGTTCGTATCCAAGCCCCAGATACGTCCTCCATACTTCAAAAACACTCACTCACGGTGATTGGTCGGGTCACTAACAACTCGGTCCAAAAAGTTTGGAACCTAATCCCCTTCTTCACCGAACACTGGCGCACTGTTAAACCCCCTTTGGGTGCAGATCTGGGACAAGGGGTGTTTAAATTCCAGTTTGAGTCTGAAGAGGATCTACAAGCGGTGCTGGAAAAACGCCCTTACCACTATGCGAGGTGGATGATAATCCTCCAGAGATGGGAACCTACCTTGTCTCCAAACTTTCCTTCGCTAATTCTCTTTTGGATTAAAGTCCAAGGGATACCAGTCCATCTCTGGACAGAAGGAACATTGAGGTCTATAGGAGAAGACATAGGTCTGGTAGAGACCATAGATATCACCAACATGGTGGCTCGAATGCGGGTACATGTCAACGGGAGACTCCCCTTAATAATGTCGTCTGTTATTGAGTACTCAAGTGGAGAAGAAATTACTGTGAAACTGGTTTATGAGAGACTGGAAAAACACTGTACTTTTTGCTTTAGGCTAGACCATGAGCTAAGAGACTGCCTAGAAGCTAAAGCACAAAAGCGAGCCATAGACAATCAACAACCAAGCTCTCGGGGGGATGTAGGCGCTGGGAACAATCAGCTGATGCACGAGGGGTTTACCCCAAGACAGGACAACCTTTTTAAATTCACATCTACCAGGAACCGAGCTGATTCACATCTAGCCAAGACATCTATAAGCTCCCTGGATCGACGGTCTACTCGGTACCAAGATCGAAACACTTCCTACAGACCACGAGATGGTTCAAGAGACGAGAGTAGGAAACCCTATGGAAACTATAACAGGGAAAAAATCTCGGGACCTGGAACCCAAAGATACCAGACCGATAGGTCTACTGCACTGAGAAGGAATCACCTGCCTCAATCTTATCACACCAGAAACAAAGACTCTTCGCAGAGATCACAAGCTATCTACAGAGAAGTTTCAAAACCAAAAGAGATATCGAGAAGAGAAGAATCAACTTCCTCTAAAAACTTACAAACACATTCAGGAGGGATTCCTCCAGAGAGAGAGCAAACACCAATCCCAAAGGAGGCCCTGGATACGGCTTTGGGAGAACTCCGAGAAGTGATGTTACAATACTCTAACATTGCTGATCCAACTGAAAGTGCAGCTAGGAAGGAGAGATTCAGACAGGCTGAAGAACAGGGACAACTTGAAGAAACAGCAACTCTAATGCTGAGAGCATCTATGGCTAAACAGACGCCAACCACCACTGACGCCCATCAGACAATTGTCTCACATCCTGAAGAACCCGAACAGGAACGTATACCAGCTACCCGAAGAATCTCCTTCCCGACAGAGGAGGAAGCCAATAAGGAACGGATTCCTGCAACGCAAAGACTATCTACAGCGTCACCGTCGGCTGTTGAGCAAGAGAGAGTAACTATCTCTCTCAAACTGGGACCAGTTGGGGAACCAAGTATGAATACGGGAGTAAGGACAGAAAGCATCGTTAAAAGAAAAGTCGGTAAGCCTCCGGGAAAGAGGAAAGTTCAATCGAGCCCAAAGACTTTAAGAGGAGCAAGCTCAAAGAAAAGGAAAGTACATCAATCTAAAGTCCCCCCTTGCCGGAAGAAACTCAACCCAGAGGCAGGGCCTGCTTCAAAAACTAGACACAGTCGAGCAAAAGACAAACCTACAGAGACAACGGAGTCTGAGGTCCAACAATCAGACAACCAGCTACTCAGCGACTATTTGCCAAAAAAGGAAGAAGACGGTGGATTTTCAAAATCCACCAAGTCGAGTTCCTTAGCAATTCTAAGCTGGAACTGTCAGGGGTTGGGGAATCCCCAGACAGTTCGAAGACTAAGGGAGATAAAAAAACAGAACGACCCAGATATTATCTTCCTTATGGAAACAAAAAATTCCTCAGAGATGATCCTCCAGCGGCTGGACCATCTCGACTACGAAAATCATCACCTGGTCCCTCCAGTGGGGCATGGAGCGGGAGGTTTAGCTCTTTTTTGGAAAAAACATGTGATACTCGATATTATGGCATCTGATTCACATTGTATTGAAACGAGTATTACTTTTGAGGGAAAGAAATTTTTCTCCTCCTTTGTCTACGACAACACCAATAGAGACTTACGTAAAGCCCAATGGAACCAGCTCCTAACTAGTGCAAACATTCGAGATGCTGAGTGGTTCGTTACAGGAGACTTCAATGACCTCCTTAATGCTAATGAAAAACTTGGAGGACCAGATAGACCAGAGGGCTCCTTTAGTGACCTAAGAACATTCTTCTCGGAAGGCGATTTATTCGACCTACGCCATTCGGGTGACCCTCTCTCCTGGCGTGGACAACGGGGAATTCATTTTGTTAGAAGCCGGCTTGATAGAGCTATTGCAAACAGCAGCTGGGCGGAGACGTTTCCAACAGCTAGATGTCAATACTTGGCATTTGAGGCCTCAGACCACAAACCTCTCCTAGTTTTCCTTGAGCCAGAACGGAAATGCCGACATGGCCTATTCCGATTTGATCGAAGACTGAAGGATAATGAGGAAGTGAAATGATTGATTGCTGACACTTGGAAAAATGCTACAGGACTGACAATAAGGGAAAGAACCGCTAAAGTGCGAAGAGCAATTATGGAGTGGAGCAAAGCGCAGGGGCAGAATAGCAGACTAGCTATCGAAGAGAAAATATCACAATTAAATTTGGCGCTCAGCAGTAGCTCTAATGATCTGAACCTCATTAACCGAATCACAGCAGAACTAACGAAGGCCTATACGGAGGAAGAAGCCTACTGGAGGCAGAGGAGCCGGCTTCTCTGGCTAAATTTGGGAGATCGCAATACCGTTTTTTTCCATGCCACTGCTAGGAAAAGACGAAAAGCAAACGCTTTCACAGTAATAGAAAATGAAGCAGGCGATATGGTCTATAAGGAGGAAGATATTTCCAAGGTGATAGTCAGTTATTTCAAAGGACTTTTCAGATCAGTAGAGGGAGACAGAAACACTATCGTTGAGGCTGCAATACGACCGGTCATTAAGGAGGACACTAACCGTGCACTAATAGAGATCCCCACTGCCTCTGAAATCAGAGATGCACTCTTGTCTATTCATGCTGATAAGGCGCCAGGCCCGGATGGGTTTTCGGCTAGCTTCTACCAATCCAATTGGGCGGCGATTGGGGAGGACATAGTCCAGGAAATTAGTGAATTTTTTACCTCTGGAAGACTACCTTTGGGGATAAATGACACTCATATCAGACTAATCCCAAAAACGTCGAGCCCACAACGAGTATCAGATTACAGACCGATAGCATTGTGCAATGTCTATTACAAGATTATATCCAAGATACTCACGAGAAGACTGCAGCCAGTGCTCAATACGATCATCTCCGTAAATCAATCAGCCTTTATCCCCGGCAGAGCCATTTCTGATAAAGTGCTTATCACACATGAAGTCCTGCATACTCTAAAGACATCCAAGGCAAAAAAACGGTGTGCTATGGTGGTTAAAACTGATATGAGTAAAGCTTACGACAGGCTGGAATGGGATTTTATTGAGGCAGTGTTACATAGAATGGGGTTCCATTCGAAGTTGATTGGCTGGATAATGCAATGTGTATCCTCTGTCACTTACTCTTTCCTTATTAACGGCTCGCCTAGAGGAAGAGTTCGACCGAGCAGGGGAATCCGTCAAGGAGACCCACTCTCGCCTTACCTATTCATTTTGTGTAGTGAGGTGCTATCGGGACTTTGTAACAGAGCACAAGAGGATGGATCGCTAAAGGGTATACGAGTAGCTCGCGGAAGCCCTTACATCAACCATCTCTTATTCGCGGATGAAACTATGTTTTTCCTCAAATCTGACAAGTCAAGCCGTGAAGCATTAAAAGGCATTTTAAAACGATACGAGGCTGCGTCTGGACAGCTGATCAACACGGAAAAATCGTCTATTACATTCGCAAGTAAGACTCCAGCTTCACTTAAGCTAGCAGTACAGAACGATTTGCAGATTCAGAAAGAAGGGGGTACCGCGAAATATTTAGGTTTACCGGAACTTTTTGGAAGGAGGAAAAAAGACTTATTTGCTTCGTTAGTGGACAGAATTAAGTAAAAGGCAAGCGGATGGTCAAACCGATATTTATCTGCAGCAGGGAAACTAGTTATGCTGAAAAGTGTACTCTCTACAATCCCCTCATATGCTATGACTTGCTTTAAATTGCCTAAGTCTCTAATCAAAAGGATTCAGTCTGCTGTAACGCGGTTTTGGTGGGATGATAGAACCGGTAAAAAGAAGATGGCGTGGGTCGCATGGGATAAACTTTCCCAACCAAAAGGGAGAGGTGGACTAGGCTTGAGAGACTTTGAAAGCTTCAATGAAGCTTTCTTGGGGAAGCTTAGTTGGAGGATCTTAAACAACCCACGCGGACTACTAGGACAAGTACTCCTCGGAAAATACTGCCCAGCAAGAAGAAGTTTGCTTGAGTGTCCGAGTAGAGCATCTGAATCTCATGGATGAAAAGGTATCTTAATCGGACGGGACCTGATTAAAAGGAACTCGGGATGGCTGGTAGGAGATGGAGCTCAAATCGATCTCTGGAAGGACCCCTGGATCAGTGTGACACAACACATCTCAAAGTCTCCTCCCTGTTTAAACAAAATTCTACGGTCTGGGACGTGGAAAAAATCAGAAACATTTGCCCCTTTGCAGAAGGTCAAATTCTCAAAATAAAGGCGAGTAGTTTGGGAGCCCCTGATAAGTTGTGCTGGCTGAGAACAAAGGATGGAGAGTTCTCAACCAGGTCAGGGTACCACGCGGCTTTCGAGCGGAAACAGAAGGCTGGGAGTGTAGAGCCACCGGGAAACTGGAATCAAGAAGTGTGGAATCTACACACAACCCCTAAAATCAAAATGTTATTATGGAAGATGTTGAGAGGGCCACTACCGGTGGGAGAAAGACTCGAGGATCGTCACTTGCAAGTTGACTCGAGGTGTAAACGGTGTGGAGAACCAGAATCTATCATTCATCTATTTTTTCAATGCGAGTTTGCAAAAGGAATATGGCAGGCAGCCCCGTTCTCGAGTGACTTTGATAGTAGCGGAATGATAGATTTGAGGGAGCATTGAAACCATGTCAAGACAAAATTGTGCTTACCACCAACAGGAGTTGCAAGTCGACATCTAGCGCCTTGGATCATGTGGGAGATTTGGACAGCCAGAAACAAACTGATGTTCTCGAACCTTCGACTAGAGACAGGGGACTCCCTATCTCGAGCAATAGTGAGTGCGAGAGAATGGCAAGATGGACAGATTAAAGTAACACAAGCTCGGAATGCTCGACAGAACCAACACATCAGGGCCGCTGGATCGATTCTTAGATCTGATGCGGCGTGGAATGCAGCTTCAAATATGGCTGGACTAGGATGGATCTTAAAACAGAATGGAATCTCCTTTACAAGTTCAATAGTAGAGCAGCACGTACCTTCCCCTTTAATGGCTGAAGGATTGGCGCTTCGGGCAGCAATGAGGAAATGCAAGGAGATGGGCATCAAGAGCTTAAACGTGGAGTCTGACTCGAAAAACCTCATCAACAGCATCCTCCAGGATAGCACAACACTGGAATTGTATGGCATTGTTGCCGACATTCGAATTGTTTCTTCTTCTTTTGACTATGTCTCCTTTAAATGGATCTCTAGGGAGGAAAACTTTGAAGCAGATCTGGCTGGCTAAGCAGATTCTTGATGTAAATGGGGTCTTGATGATCCCCACCTAACGTTTGTTTTAGGTATTAAATGAAAGTGTGTTTCAAAAAAAAAAGAAACTTACTTTAACTTAACAGTTTTTTTTTTCTTTTTGGGGTCGTTTTGTGGACCTCACGGAGCCCCAAACAAACGTCTTCAGCTTTCTCTAACTATGTTATGTCTTTTTCCTCAAGCTTTTTTGTGAACTTCAGTTCTCCAGGTCTTTTGTAAGTGTATTTATAATGTTTCATTAGTTACTATTAGCTTAAGAAGCTCAAGGTTCTTGTGTTTTTCTTCACGTTCATGTTCCTTCAAACGTGATAGAATACACAGATTCTTGTTAAGTGAATAAGATATTGCCTATAGGAGAGAAACCTGCAAACATATCTTTGAAATTCCTACTAACTACTGGCAAACCAATCAAAATTATTAATGAAAATCTAGTAAAGTTCACACGATATAAGCTTTTTTAAAATTGTGCGGAGTATTAATGGAGGAGGAAAATCAGACGTCCTTGTCGAGATGATTAAATGGCATTTCCATCAACACTAATCTTAAAATTAAAATGAAACAAATCTGGTTATGAAAGCGTTAAGCTGGTGACGGCATTCGAAGTTGCGGTGCTGCAAACAATTCCATTTAAGAGAATAAAAAGGAAGAATTTATAAGTTTAAATTAGAATTTGAAGGCAGTTGAATTTGTTTGTTTCATTGGTATATGGAAGCCAAAATGAACTATATATAAACATAAACCATAGCAAAGGAAGACAAATAGTGTATTGTTTCCTCGACACCGTACATGAGCAAATAAAATCTGAACAATTAGGGTGGTGATCAGAAATTGCTGCTAATAATCCCATTGAAGTTAATATCATACCCTTGAAGATGATAAGATATTCATGCATAAAGTAAGCATTGCGTTATCCAAAGATAAATTTTAGCCAAAATATGATGATTCTTCCAAATCTAAGAGAAAGAACTACTTGGGTTGCAATCCAGCATAGCAGCTTGATATAAAATATCCTTTGTGTAAGGTGCTTGATGCATAAACATTCCCCCTTCGTGAGACTCAATTTCAATGCCAAGGAACCGTTGTGGTGTACCTAAGTCTTTCATAGAGAACCGAGAATTTAAAGCACATAGAGTTTCTTGTACCAGAGCGTCATGACTTCCTACCAATAGTATGACATCGACATAGAGTAGCAGACCCAGAGTCTTGTCGTGATGATGATACGTAAACAGAGAAGAATCTGATTTACTACACATGACCCAAAGTCAATGAGGAAGTTACTGAAGGTGTCAAACCAGGCCCTAGGGGCTTGCTTAAGACCATACATGGCTTTCTTTAATTTGCAGACATGGTTGGGTTTTTCCTGATCAACAAACCCTGGTGGTTGATACATGTAGACAAGCTCGTTTTAACTCACCATGAAGGAAGGCATTGGAGACATCAAGCTGCTTAATGAACCAACCTTTAGCGATTGCCACTTCAAGGACGAGTCTAATGGTTGCTGCTCGAACCACTGGACTGAAAGTCTCGAGATAATCTAATCCCTCTTCTTGCTCGTATCCCTTAGCTACCAGACGAGACTTCAAAGACTTCACTGTACCGTCTGGCCCGATCTTGATAGTAAATACCCAACGACTGCTCACAATATTCATATCTTCTGATATGGGAACTAGTTCCCAAGTGTTCAACAAATGCACCTTAGTGATCTCATCCAAAACAGACTCATTCCAACCAGGGTGCTTCATGGATTCTGTAATGTTTTTGGGAATGGCTGTAGAGTACTTAAGAACTAGAAGAGCATACCGATTGTTTGGCTTTAGTATTCCAGCTTTCCTTCTAGTCTGCATTGGGTGAGTGTTCTAAACTTTTGTCGGAGGAGCTTGAGCATTGTTAGGAGCAAGAGGCTCAACCGGTGGAATAACATATGTTAGAACAACTTCTTCCTGGGGAGCAACCAGAGGAGTAGGTAAAGGTAGAGCTCTTATAATTTTCTCTGCATGAGGTTAAACTGAGGCAGACGTTGTTTTTTTCCAAGCTTGAAGTATTCGAGTCTTGTAGTGAGAGACAAATTCCTTGTACTTATCTTTGAAGGGTAAGCAGTCTTCATCAAACACTACACTACGTGTGATATACACCTTTCCTGTAGGTGGATGAAGACACCTATAACCCTTATACTGAGACGAGTACCCTAAGAATTGAAGAGACCTTAGTTCCAACTTGTGACTACTGTACTCTCGGAAACAAGGGTAGCAATCTGAACCCACAAAACGCAAAGACGAGTAGTCCGGTTTGTGTCCAAACAGCTTCTGATACGGACTTAGGTTCTCCATACCAAATACAGGGAGAAGGTTGCCGATTAAGACTGTAAAATGAAACACATCAGCCTAGTATTCGAGAGGCATATGACTATGAAACATCATGGACAGAGATAGCTCAATAATGTGTCGGTGTTTCCGCTCTGGTAAACCATTTTGCTGAGGTGTGTGAGGGCAGAAGATACAATGTACAATCCCACAGTCTGCTAAGTGATTATTCATCTGCATGTTTACAAACTTCCCACCACCATTGCTTTGAAATTGATTGATCTTAGTTGATATTTGGTTCTCAATCATCTTTTGAGAAACAAACACTAAGAAGAAGTCTGATATTTGTTTCAGGGGATACAACTAGGTGAAACATGTGTATTCATCAACAAAGATAGCATAGTAACGAAATCCTTGATTAGATAACACAAGTGATGGCCCCCAAAGATCACAATAGATTCGATCTAGGGGACCTGAAACAGAAGACTGAGAACTAAAAACTATAAACTACTACTCTTGTCAGACTCACAAAGAGGGGGGAGGCCTTGTCGTTGTAGAGTTTGAAGAATCCTTTGATTGGAGTGTCCCAACTGCTGATGCCATACTGATTCTGAAGCTGAGACATTGCGGTTAGAGAAGAGAGCTTCAACTTGTGAATCCTTCAACAAGTAGAGACCTTTATTGCGAGCTCCTTTTGTCACTACTTTCTGTTTTTTCAGATCAATCACATACACATTTTGTGAGTCAAAGAAAACCCCACAAGAAAAATCATCACAGAGCTTAGAGACAGATAGTAGAGACTTCTTAATAGTTGGACAAACAAGAACCTCATTAAGGGTGATATTACATGTTTTAGAGGAGAGAGTGGTGAATCCGACATGAGTAATAGGGAGATAAGCCCCATCGCCAATCATGACAGCATCATTGCCTTCATAAGGATGAGCATCTTGCAGGTTTCTTGCAGAGGAGGTGATGTGACCAGAGGCTCTGGAGTCTGGATACCATTCCTTGCCAGAATCATCAACAAACGGAGAGATCCATAAGCTTCAGCAGGTTGAAAGTTGTTATCAAACATGTTGTAGCACTTTAATGCAGAGTGACCAACACGACCGCAGATCTGACATGTAGGTCTCTCTTTAATGTTTGTTGTTGACTGATGCTGAGAGAAACCCCTACCAAGAGATGTGTATCCTCCTCTTCCTCGGAAAGAACCACGACATATGTTTCCCGGATTGTAGGATGGAGCATTTTTCTTGTAAGCTTGAGGATCAGACTTTTGGATGTTATAAGCAAGATGAGGTGTGGTGGTGGAGTCATTGTTGTAAGATTAAAGCTTCACATCAAAGCTCTGAACTTCAGACACTACATCGTTCAAGATCGGAGCAGGGAACTTCGAGAGGGAACTTTGAATGACTGTGGTGATTGGGTCATAGAGTCTGCTCAGACTATTCAGAAAGCCAAAAATCTTCAACAACTCATCAACTGGCTTACCAATAGCACTAAGAGAATCGCAGATGGTCTTGAACTCACGACAATACACCGACAAGGTCTTATCTCTCTTGGTGATAAGCTGGAGACTGTGACTAAGAGAGAACTCTATGGAAAGGGAGCTCTTGTTGAAGTTTTCAGCAAGCGACAACCAGACATCATGCGACGTCAGGAGAGTGTGAATGGAAACTAAAACTTCTTCAGACAGGGTTCCAAAGACCCACAACCGGACTAGCTGGTCCGTAGAAAACCAAGCCTCATACTGAGGGTTCGGTTCTTCAGCAGCTGCGTCACCGTGGAAAACAGCACGAGTTTGGGCAGGAGCGACGACGGCACCATTGACGAAACCCAAGATCTTTTGGCTTGACAGCAAAGATTCGAACTGAGTCTTCCAAAACAAGCAATTGCTATCGCTGAGATTCAACGTAACAGAGCTTAGGACATGGACGGAAAAAGGTAAGGGTTGAGGGGATCACCCATTGATGGGCCTGTTAAGTTGTCAAGGGTTCTGATACCATATGAAAGATAACAAACACAGGATACTTTGAATGTATTGCTTTCAAATTAACATTTACGAAAGGTTAACGAAAAAACATATACTAAAACATGTCTCAGCCAAATGCATTTCAGATTAAAAAGCAATCAATCTTGAGGAAATATGAAGCCTCAATGACACAATTTGTTGCCAACCAATGACGACATAGCCATACGCAAGCTTCATTACAAATCATTGCAGACCATGAACCTTGTTTACTAATATAAATTAGAAAAGGAGGAAGGGAGAGATGGACGGAAATGTCCTTAAAACTCCAAGCTCAGCATTTCTTCTTGTTGGTAATGTTACGTATATGTAGGCTCACCCTCACTATAAGAAGATTTATTGTCATGTACACCAGTATTTTGCTTCCTGTAAACAAATTAATCAAGTAAGAATAGCATGGAGTTAAATCAAAACAGAATCATAATCGCCATGAGACCAGAGAGAAGAGAGAGAGAGGGAGCGAGTACGGGCCTGTTCGTTTCACCATCCAGATGAGTCATCTCGATGGAGATGAAAGTTTTGTTTGTTTAGGCACTAAAAGTACAATCCATCTGGATGGCTGATCTGAATGACTTTAAAATTTTAAGCTAAATTTTAAAGTCTATCCGGCTCAACCAATTTGGACCATCTGGATGGAGATGGTTCTGTCAAAATGGTATAATGTCTATTATACCCCTTATACATTTAACAAATTATAAGCTTAAAAATAATATCATTTTTCACTCACGAAAAATTACAAAACCGTATTTTCCTACTAAAATAAAAAATACATTTTTTTCCGCTAAAACCACAAAAAAAAAATCCACCAGAAACGAAAAAAAATCCGCAAAAATAGCAAATACGCATTTTCTCGCCAAAAATCGCAAAATGTTTTTTTCTCGCTAAAACCGCAAAAATGCGTTTTCTCGCCAAAATTGCAAAAACGTGTTTTCCCGCCAAAACTGCAAAAACGCGTTTTCCCGCCAAAGCCGCAAAAACGCGTTTTCCCGCCAAAAAAACAAAAACGCGTTTTCCCGCCAAAACTGCAAAAACGCATATCCCCGCCAAAACTGCAAAAACGCATATCCCCGCCAAAACCGCAAAGACACGTTTTTTCGCCAAAACGCGTTTTCCCGCTAAAACCGCAAAAACGCGTTTTCCCGCCAAAACCGCAAAAAAAAAACATTTTTCCGCCAAAACCGCAAAAAAAAAACATTTTTCCGCCAAAACCGCAAAAATACATTTTCCCGCCAAAAAAGCAAAAACATGTTTTCCCGCCAAAACCGCAAAAACGCGTTTCCCGCCAAAACCGCAGAAACACGTTTTCTCGCCAAAACCGCAAAAACACGTTTTCCCGCCAAAATCACAAAAACGTGTTTTCCCGCCAAAACCGCAAAAACGCGTTTTCCCGCCAAAACCGCAAAAACGCGTTTTCCCGCCCAAAAGCAAAACGCGTTTTCCCGCCAAAACCACAAAAACGCGTTTTCCTGCCAAAACCACAAAAACGTGTTTTCCCGCCAAAACCGTAAAAACGCGTTTTCCCGCCAAAACCGCAAAAAATACGTTTTCTCGCAAAACTGCAAAAAACGCGTTTTCCCGCCCAAACCGTAAAAAATGTTTTTCTGTCAAAACCGCAAAAAACGCGTTTTTCCACAAAATCATGTTTCCCGCCAAAACTGTAAATTTTCCATTTGTTCAAATTATTATAAAAGAGGAAGTATTCATAAATATATAAGTTTTGTAAAATTTGAATTCATTTCATATAAATAAAAATTTATATGAAATAAAAAATTTATAAATGTCAAAATGCTAATTTTAAATTAATTTTAGTGTAAATATATTTTAGACTAAATAATAAAAATTAGTTAAGTTAAAATTAATATCAAACAAATGATTAAATCAAAATAGGGGTATATTTGTAATTTGTTTATTAAACTCATCTAGATGGAAATAGAAAAAAAGAAACAAACATAAAATGCATTCGGATGACCATCTAGATGGAGAAACGAACAACCCCTAAAATCTGGATGGATCATCTAGATGGATCACATAAATGGATCATCCGGATGGAAATGACAGATGGAGAAACGAATAGCCCCTACATGTGAAATTTCAGTGCTGGGTTCTGAGTCAGCCAAATGATCGTTTGATTCTGCAGAATGAACCTTTGAACCTACATGGTTTTTAAAAACCTGATGTGGATGTCTGATCAATCAAGGAATCAGAAGCAATTCCATCCTATCAACTCTTTTTAGCCTTTAACTCGTGAACCTTTCTTCAACAGAATTCTCCACCTGCTGCTTTTTCTCTGGAAGATACAAACAAAACCAAATAGATTATTGTTGCTACACATATCAAATATACTAAAATATAAAAGATATTAAATGGACAATAGAACAGTTCATATTCTCATTAGACATATATCTTAATCCAAGTGCATGGGAAAAAACCAAAAACTCACTTTCGCTATTACCTTTCTGTAGCTTTAATAGGAAAGTAACAAATTAATATATGACTACAGCTTCGATTCCTGATCGAATCCCAAAGCAATTGTTGCGAAAATAACAAAAACTACCCAAGAAACTGATTGAAACCATACTTGCCCATAATTTATGAGTCTTAGGACTACAAGTTCGACCATCATCACATTTGACAGTATGCATTGAAACTCATGGCAGCTATGAAGACTTACTGTACGGAATCAACTTTGCGACCACGATTCATAAGGAAATTTCGCAGCTGCAAATACAACGTAGTACGTAATAATAAAGTATGACTTCGAAATCATTAGTGGAGAGATCAAAAGGAGATCATGTTACCTTGGAATGTAGAAGCTTGCCAAGATTCTTTGATTTTGATAATTTGGTAAAGAGGAGAAGCTAGAGAACAAAAGGATATAGAGAGTTTGAAACTGAGGGAATCCAAAAAGTTAAAATGAAGAGGAGATTGTGGATTTTCTTCAGTGATTGTGATAACACAGTAATGTTACTTCGCCGAGGAACCGGAAGAGGGATCGTACGGTCTTTGATTTTACTAACCCTATTCTTCAATCAACACAAAGAAGGAGATCTCTTAATAGACCAAAAAAACGAAGCCCAATATATTGAAGTGTCTAGAGTTTTAATTAATACTCGTGAATGAAGCCCACATAAATCGAGAACATTTTATCGCTAAAGAGAAGTGGAAACTTGTCACCAAAAACCTTATGGAAAGATAAAACTTTACTTTATTGTATAAGCTATATGAAGAGAGAATCCAAAAAGTTAAATTGAAGAGGAGATTGTGGGTTTTCTTCACTGATTGCCATAACAACGAAATGTTACTTCGCTGAGGAACCAGAAGAGGTATAGTAAAGTCATTGATTTTACTAACCCTATTCTTTAATCAGCACAAAGAAGAAGGAGATCCCTTAATGGACCAAAAAATGAAGCCCAATATATTGAGGTGTGTCTAGAGTTTTAATTAATACTCGTGAATGAAGCCTACAATAAAGTCGAGAACATTTTATGGCTAAAAAGAAGTGAAAACTTGTCACCAAAATCCCTATGGAGAGACAAAACTTTACTTTATTGTATAAGATATAAAAACTTTGGAATATATTGTTCTTTATAAAAAACCATCAATCAATTTCAATAAAGGTAAGCATGGCTTTTTTCCAAGGAAAAAAATTCAGCAAAAAATGTAACCTATTATTTAAATAATTTATTTTAAAATTGTGCAACCTTTCAAATCATGATGGATATATAGCGTATGATGTCTTGATTTTGTGTGTCTATTCAAAAAATTACTGATATTCTTTCTAAAATTTTCCTGTTCTTTTAATGAATTTTACTTATGTTCAAAACCGAAACATTCATTTTTGTTAGGTCGTATTTCATATATTATGTATAAATATTTCTTATTGCATATTTCATTGTATTTTGTGGTCCAGTATTATAAACCTAATTTTATATTAACATATTAAAAAAATTCAGTTTAAATAATTAAATATAATAATTTGCACATAAACGACAATTTATAATATTGTTTAATTGGTGTTTCTTGAAACTATATTTAAATTAGATGTTGCTTTAAATGTATTTTTATTTTAGTAATATCAATAATTAGTTTAATATTATATGATAATATCTATACTATATTATTGCTACCAATTTAACATGCAGAATGATAGACTACTAATACATATATGATACATGGATAATGTTGTTGATATACATGTACAATGATAGAATGTTGAATACAAATATAATACATTAACAGAACATAATACAAACGATCAACAGGGATCATAAAAATGTATACATCAAAATTTATTAATTACCACATGTAAGTTTATGATTATGATATATATAAACATGCATAAATAATTAAATACACATATATGATATGTTAGCATAATATTAAAGTGTAATCATCAATCTAGAGATTATATTATTGTCTGCACAAGTGTGCGGGACTGGGACGTCCACTTAGTTTGATTAATTATTGATGCATGATTATACCAAAACTCAAATAGCCCACATCATTACCGCATTTATAGATTACAAACCAATCCAAACAAGGCTTTTGGTTGGATCTAACATCAAAATTGTAAAACTTGTTGCCTTTTATCCCACATATTAAAAATGTTATTGTTGATTCGTTAGCTAAATCAACCATGTATGAACCTAACGTTTCCATTGTGATTGTATGGAATATCTTTTCTCATCATTAATGAAAGGTTTGTAGACAAAAAAAAACTACAAATACACTACTAAGAATCTAACCAAAAATAAAATAAGAATTACAAATTGAAAATTATACAAATAGTTAAAGTTGAGATAAACAACAATGTTACAGAAACTAATTGAATATATATGTCTCACTTTTAACCTTCTCTCTTTCTAAGCATGCCTCTAGTCTTTATACCCACATCATTCTCACTAAAAAATATTTGCAATCGGTTGTCTACAAGACTACAAAGCATTCCCTCAATTTTTTTTAATTATCTTTGCAAATTCAATTTAACCACACAGCATACAAATGAATAACAAAATAACCCACAGTTTTGTCTATTGAGATCCGGTTCAAAAATTAAGGGAACAAGTATGGGAGAGATTAACGAGGTATGATTTGTTGTGATCTGAACCATTGTTTATTATTGGAGATTTAAATGAGATAACTGAGAACCATGAAAAGTCTGCAGCTAGTTGAGTACGACAACCTCTTTTTCCCTTTTAATAACATGATTAGGAATAGTTGTCTACCAGAGTTTCCAGCTCGGGAAAATCATATGTCTTGGTAAGGCAAGAGAGGAAAGGAAATGGTTAAGTGTCGATTAGACCGAGCTTTAGAAAATGGGGACTAGCGCACACTCTTTCCATGCTCTCATACAGAATATCTTGGAATGGTAGGGTCTGACCACCCTCTGGTAGTTTCTGACCACCCTCTGGTAGTTTCTTATCTTGAGTATAATGTAAGCAGGAGGCTTGGTCAATTTCAGTTTCATAAAATATGGATTGGACATGAAAGCTTATTGGAGTTCACTGGTAGGGGCTGGGAAAAATCAACTGATGGTAGGTCAGAAGATTTTGTTATGAAAAATAGAAATTTTCGCCATGAGATTGCTAGATGGAGAAAGAATAACCCCGCCTTATTGGAAGGATAAAATTAACGAACTTCAAAAATCTATGGAACATGTTCAATCAGATAACAATGGGACTCATGATGAAATTTTAGATGTCTCCAGGAAACTTCAGGAAGCTTATAAGGATGAGGAAGACTATTGGCAATAGAAAAATCGGAATATGTGGCATACATCAGGAGATCTCAATACAAAATATTATCACGCCTTAACAAAACAATGGTGTACCCGGAGTAGGATTGTGGGGCTGCATGATGAAGATGGACACTGGATTATAGAGGAAAAGGAGTAGAAAAAGGTAGCAGTGGATTATTTTGATGATCTATTCAGCACTCCTTTGCCCTCAGATTTTGATTCTTTTTTGGATGAGATTACACCTAGCATAACCTATTAAATGAATCAGAGGTTACTTAGCACTGCGACAAAGGATGAGTTGAGACAAGCTATATTTGTGATGCATCTAGAAAAGGTATCTGGACCGGATGGAATGACGGCTCTTTTCTTAAAAATTTTGGCTTATCTTCAAGAAGGACTTACTTGATCTTGTTAAGAATTTCTTGGTCTCTGGGAAGATGGATACAAGGTTACATACTACGAACATTTGTTTGATTCTGAAGACAGAGAGACCTACAAGGATGACATGACTAACGCCTATAAGCCTTTGTAATGTAGGATATAAGATCATTTATAAGGTATCTTGTTAGAGAATAAATATATACCTCCCCACACTCATTTTGGAAACACAATCGGCTTTTGTAACTGGACGTTTAATCTCAAGATAATATTTTTAGCGAAGGAGATGTTCCATGGGTTAAGAACTAAGAAGTCATGATAAGTAAGTTCATAGCAATAATTTGAGTAAAGCGTATGAGATGGTATAGTGGGAATTTATTCAGGCACTACTCCAAAAGATGGGGTTTGATCCTCAATGGATTTGACTAATGATAAAATGCATATCTTCAATATAATATAGAGTTTTATTAAATGGTTAACCAAGAGGGCACATAATTCCTCGGAGAGGTTTACGTAAAGGGGATCCTTTGTCCCCTTATTTATTCATACAGTGCATGGATCTTAATAGCCAACATTAAAAAGGTGGAGAGAGATAAACAATGGACGGGAATAAAGGTTGTAAGAGCTTGCCCTTCAATATCTCATATGCTCTTTGCAGATGATAGTCTCTTTTTTGCAAGGCACAAAAGGAGGAATGTCAAACCATTCTTTGGATATTAAAGGAGTATGAGGTAGTATCGAGTCAGTTAATAAACTTCGAGAAGTCATCTATTCAATTTGGATACAAGATAGAGGAACCAATTCGACAAGAATTACGAGATATTTTAGGAATCCATAACATTGGTGGGATGGGATCTTATCTAGGAATACCTGAGAGTTTGGGAGGCTCTAAGACACAAATATTTGGTTTCATCCAGGACAAACTAAATAATATGGTTAATGGATGGACCTTCAAGTTTTTCACTAGGGAGGAAAGGAGGTGATTATATAATCGGTAGTTACAACATTACCAAATCATGTGATGTTGTGTTTTTGTTTGCCGAAGACAGTAACAAAAAAATGACGAGTGCAATAGCACAATTTTGGGGGAGAACAAGGGGAAACACAAAAGGCATGCATTGGAAGTCATGGGATAAATATTTAAACATAAAGATGATGGAGGTTTGGGGTTTAAAGATCTCAAGGATTTTAATATAGCTATGCTTGGAAAGTAGTTTTGGTGGTTAATGAAAAAACCGAACACTTTATTTTCAAGAGTTTTCAAAGGATGGTTTTCAGGAATTCATCACCCCTGGAACCGTTGAGATCATACTCACTGTCATATAGATGGCAAAGTATTGTCTATGCTAGATCTCTGGTTAGCAAAGGACTAATCAAAAGGGTGGGATAAAGATCTTTTATATCAATATGGAATGATCTTTGGCTCCTAACCACTTGCCCATGACCAGCAAATATTAATTAACAAAACCTTCATCATGTCCTTACAGTTAACTCTCATCAATACAAAACCGAGAACATGGAATTTGTAGATAATTCGGTCTTTAATGGATCCTCAGAATGAGAAGATTATAGAAAGTATACCTTTAGCCCAGACGCAGTTGGTTGATAAAAACGGATGGCATTTCATAAATAATGGGAAATATACGGTTAAATCTGGCTATCAAGTTGAAAGACTTTATCCCGAGAGAGATAAATTATCTCCACTGTGGGACCAACGGTCGTTTCTCTCAAGGCGTTTTACTGGAACGTATGTTTTCCACCGAAAATCAAGCATTTTTATGGCAAATTGTTACATGATGCATAGCGGTTAAGAAAAATTTGAGAGCAAGAGGAATCATGTTGATTTATGTTGCGCTATATGTGGAGCACCTGAGAAACCAATAAATAAGGAAAAAAAAATTGAATGTCCCCCGATGGTTAAAGTTTGGGCACTATCAAAGATCCCCTCGAATCCAGTCATTTTCCGAGAGAATCACTTTTGACAAATATGGATCATCTATTTTGGAGAGTTTCTCCCCAAATGGAAGATCACCAATTTGCATGGATTATATGGTATATTGGAAGGGAAGAAATCACAAAGTTTTAGCAATTTAGTTATTGACCAAAGAAAGATTTAAAAGTTGGCAGAAACAGAACCGTTAATTTGGGCAGAGGCACATGATACAATTACCTGAAAGATATCTCAAAATGGATATGTAGAGGTTACTACCTTACCCTCCATCCCTAGATGGTGTTTTACGAATGGGTCATGTAAGGACCATGAAAGATACTTGGGACAATGTTGGTATAACACGTCAAGGGTTATGATGGACTGATGGGAGAAATAAATACTATAGCTAGTCTATCAGCACTTCATTCGGAAGTAGAAGCTCTTATATTGGCAATGGAATGTATGAGGAACTTACGTCAATTTCAAGTCACTTTTACAACGGATTGTTCTCAATTGGTGAAGATGGTTTCAGAACCAGAAGAATGGCCAACTTTTGTAAGTTATTTGGAAGATATCAAGACACTGAAAGGAAGTTTCCACAACTTAGAGATGATTCATATACCCAGAACGCATAATTTAAGGGCGGATAGTCTCGCACGCAGTGCAAGTAAGCAACCGTCGTTTGTCGTTCATATGGATGCAGAGTTACTAGCTTGGTTCGCAAAGTCTTCATGAGTTTGTTTATCTTGATGAAAAAAAAGAAACCACATTTGTGAAAGACTTTTATATTTGATAGGTCCCGATATTTCTTTTGGCATACATGATTTATTTTTCTTATTCAATTACCACATAATACAATTTTATTACCAAATAATACAGTAAAACCTCATTTAATCAACATGTGATAAACAATTTATCTTTTGTAATGCTTGAGTAGCATAAATTAGGTTAATGTATGTTAAAAACTAGATCCCGAAAGTTCATATATCAAAATTTGAATTTTGTATTAGTTGATTTATGTTTTTGCACATGTAAATGTTTATTTATTGATCGAGACCATTGGCTTCTGTTGATGTAGGAATTAACCGATTTCCTGGTATTGGTTAACGACAACTTATCTTCCTTAATGTTTGATTAACGAAAATTAGGTCAAAGTATGTTAAAACTAAATTTTGAAAGTTTATGTATAAAAATAGAATTTTCTAATAGGTGATGTATGTTTTTATCGGGCCTAAAATATCTAGGTTTGGTAATATCAGTAATTAGATTACGTCATATGTAATACTCTCATGTATATAAGGCATTACCTAAACATTATATCGAATAAATCATCTTTACAACCACTGAATATTCTTGATAGTTTTCGTACAAATAACATATTTATGTATTGATCGGGACCATTGCTTTATGTTAATGTAGTCATTGGTCGATTTCTCTTTACTAAACCTATAAACCTAAGAAAATCAATATAACAGCTAATCTAACTAGACCAAAGCGGAGTACATTATACACATTATGGTATTTTAATTGTACTTCCCAAATAAACTCATTCGAGAAATTTCCCAAAACAAGATTTTCTGAATAAAATAATATATAAACATTGTAATCGGGTATGGATCCAAAACTGGACCGACTCATATATTGATTGGTCGGTGAAGCGATACATACCTACAACCAATGGTCCATCCATTTGATAAATAGTTAGATCACGTGGGAAGCATGCGGAGGAAAAGTGTTGTGCATTTCAGGATAAGAGTGAAAGTTGTAATTTTGCGGGACCACAGAAAAATCGAAATATCTTCTTCATCATTCTTTTTCCTCTTATCCAAAAACTTTCATTTGTTTTGATGATGATGATGAAGCTGCGAATTTCCACAATTGGCGCATTTTAGAGAAAGAAAGAGACAAGGAGACGTCATCTCATAGCGCACGTTAGCTTGATGCATGTCTTGTTATTTCGTTTTCAGAAGAAGAAAAAAAAAGCTCACCGTTTCTCTCTGATTTTAACCACTCGTCTTATCAGATCTCCTCGTTTGCTTCCGATCAGCTCTTGTTTTCTCATCTCCGTAGGTAACGATATTTGTGTTATGTACCTAAGATTTTGCCAGAACTAGAAGGAGTAATGTGAAATTGGCTTAGATTAGACAATGATCGGCTTGATTAGAAGAGTTCGTATGAGTTTCTTCTTCTAAGCAAACTTTCCTCAAGTCATTATTGTGCAAATTATGGAAACTGTTTCATTGTTTTGAGTATAGAAATCGTTATTTTCACTGTTCAGGATTCTTCAAAGCTGATTCTTTGTTTTGTGCAGGTTGCTCCGCTAATTAATTTGTACATAGGAAGCTTAGTTATCTACACTTGGGATGATGATGCGTTCTGTCTCACTACCACTCTCTCATCATAAGATCCATGAAGCTTCTGGATACCATTATGTGCCTACTTTTGTCATTTTCCAATTTTAGATTTTTTTTAGTCTTTACTTATAATTTATCTGTTTCCTGCAGAGTGTGGCTTGTAAAAATCGTGTGTATCTGACACGGACCGGTCTTTCATCATGTTCCACGGTATCATCTGTGCTGCTATCATAGTTTTAATGGCTTATGTTTCTTGAATTGTCAATCTATTAAGGGTTTTATTTGAGTTTCTTCTACCAATGCTGGTATTGTCTCCTCCTTTAAACTTCGAACTTTTTTTTCAGTAACATCCTTATCTATGCTTGTGTGTCTGCTTCTATTGTATTTCAGTCTCCTTTAAAATATGTGTTTCTATCTATCTCTCCCCCTTCTTGAACATATTCATGTTTCAAGTAAAATTATGGATTCTTACTTGTATAACCTTCACGTGGGCTTCTATGAATTCTATGTTTCCTCTCCTTTTGTCTTAGAGACTAGACGTTTGGAGTCTTCAACTTCTCGAGAGCTTGAGTGGTTTAAAAGCCCCTGTATCATCTAGGTGTAATGCATTGGTTTGCCGAGCAGCTGTCTTTCCATGGGTTGGAAGTGAAGGCCCCATTGTTAAATCAACTGCAATAGTACTCGCACGGTTATATGCTTGAACCTTTATTCTCTTCTAGTATTAAAAGAGTGACGTAGGCTTAATTGACAAAGTGTTCGCACACATCACATATTTTTGCTTACAACTGAAACCAAAAGAGATCGTATTTTGGTATGGGGGTAGGATATATATTCCATGTTTGGTCTGTCTTTCAAATAAATTTTCAAGTTTTCAATAATGCCATTTTACCTGAAATGTTGGTCATTAATATCAGGGCATATGATGTTTTACGTGGAAATCCTCATTTAATGAAACTAATTCCAGCAGTTGGGATTCTTGCATTTGCTACATGGGGGCTTAGACCCCTTCTACGCCTTACCAGAACTACCTTGTGTGAGGTGAGATGTCATTCTTTCTTATATATTTCTTCACTTCCGGTTCCTAGAGTACTTGGTATAGTTTATTCTTAGTGGATGCAACTTTGATTCCAGAAGGGGAATGATTCAAACTCACAAAAGAGCAGCACGCAATACATTGTTGTGTCATATCTTCAGCCTTTGCTGCTTTGGAGTGGAGCACTCCTTTTATGCAGGTGAACAAGATTTTTGTTTCTTAACTAGTTAGGTTATTTTATGTTTGTAAAACTAATATGGAATTGTCTCTCAGAACATTGGACCCGATAGTATTGTCTTCAAGTGCAAGCCAGGCTATTAAAACTCGCCTTCTTAGCTTTGCGCGCTCCATGTCAACAGTGTTGGCGTTTGCCTGCTGTTTATCAAGGTGAGCAAGAGTTTCTCTATACTGCTAGTCTGCTTCTCTTAGAACGCTACTACGTTTAGCTTCACTATTGAAGTACTTGCCTAAGAATAAAAGTCTACAAAAGACCTAAATTACCTTTCTGCAGGGTCAGCATTAGGTTCTTTCAGTCAGTTGGAAACAGAACATGCTATTTTTTCTTCAATCCTGTGTCTATCTGGAAAAACTTAGCCTTATTGAGTTCCAAATGTCATTTTAGTTACTGAGCATGTTATACGATGTCTTTTCTGCAGTCTACTACAGCAGGCGCAGAAATTTTTTATGGAGACAAATAATCCTGCCGACACCAGAAACGTATGTCTCCGTATCCTTAAACCGGACTTGCACACTTTTTTGTTTGTTGATGGTTATTGGTCTTCCTAATATACTATATGATGTGTCAGCTGGAGATCTGAGTTTTCCTTAGTAATTACCTCTTAGGAAAAGTTAAGTAAGCTTTGTGTCACGAACAAATAAGCATTCTACCCCTCCAAACTTGTACTGTTTTTCTGAATTTGCATTCGTTTATTTTAGTTGTTCTGAAGGAATAAAACCCTTCAACATATATATACAAAAACTCAGTTGGCTGATGCAGAAGTTGTACTTGAGATTAGATGATATATTTTAGCTACTGTGGTTTATTTGGAAGTATGTTTACCTTTTTATTGTTATGCCAGATGGGTTTCAGTTTTGCTGGAAAAGCTGTTTACACTGCTGCGTGGGTCGCTGCTGCTTCATTGTTTATGGAGCTTTTGGGTTTTTCTACCCAAAAGTGGCTAACTGCTGGAGGTCTGGGGACAGTAATGCTCACTCTCGCTGGCCGTGAGGTGAGATACATTCTTTTGTTAAATACGTTGGCATTCTTAATCTTTTTTACAGTGGGCCAATAAAACCTTTTGTTGATGGTGCAGATACTTACTAACTTTCTTTCAAGCATTATGATTCATGCTACGCGGCCCTTTGTTTTGAATGAGTGGATACAGACCAAGATAGGAGGCTATGACGTTTCTGGAACTGTAGAGGTCCGTTAACTTGTCAATATATTAAAAGGTTTTCATAGCTTAAGTGCTTGAGTGATGTAGAGTAGAAATGGATACTTAATGGAAATGGTGAAGAGAGAATGACGAAGATGATGGTAGATGCTTGAGAGACTTAGAGATTAGGGAGATTGAGAGATTAAGTAACCAGAATGTGAGTAACAAGAGATTAGGAATATATTTATGTAACCAAGACTACAGATTAAGAACAAAGTATTATGAAGAAGAGAGACTCTCAGCTTAAGGATTACACTGGACATTACAAGGTATATATAGATAAATGAGAGCAACAAGGGTTTACAAGGAATCAAATAAGCATGTGGAGTCAAAGGGAAGAGGAGCCTATTTTGAAATATTTGGTCCACAATGCACACATTTGGACAGGCTGTCCCTTGCTGGTTTTTGTGGACTGAATATGTGGACAGGAGAGGGTCCGTGTGGACTGGAGAAAAGTCACCTTCATGGTTGTTTCCTAAGGCATTAAGGCATTTTGTAGATGCCAAATGAATCTTTCACACTTGGGTAGTCCCACACACTCTTCTTCTTACCTTGGGGCACAAGTCTTCATCAGGGGGTGGTGTACGAATTAGGGTTTGGTCCGTACATTTTTCGCCCTAAATTTGCACATACCCAAAATAACAGAATGTGAATGATTTGGGTCGACCGTGTCCGTACAGTCTTTGTAGTCGTTCTATTTTTGCACATCTCAACCATTTACTCCCAAACTTTTCCAGTGTATTCTTCCTTCATTATAAAACCTTTTTGGACTTTGTTATAGTTCTGCATAAGCTTTTGAACACTCCTTTTAAGTCTTGATAAGACTTCTAATGGAGTTTATAATGAAACCCTTGTCGACTTTCTGATGGTTTTTGTTGATCAGATATAACTGATAATAGATGGTGATGGCTTTGTGAATGAAGGTGATACTTCAGTCTAAGATCGATGGAACGATCAAACACTTGTGTAGAATTGCCTACGATCGAGCAGATCACCGTTCAGACGTGATCACTAGGCATTTTACTCTCGGGTTTTACTCCTTCAGCGATCAATGTTCAGTGATGAACAAAGGATTCACAATTTGTAAGATATTTTTAAACAAAAAGGTGAATGATCTTATTGTGGTCGTGCATAGCCTATATATAGTTTTACAAGAATGTAGAAAGCTTAGAAATTATGTAGAAAACTAGGAACATAGAAAGCAAAAAAGAAAACAATTAAAAACTAGGCAAGACTTGACCAGAATAAGAGATTTGTTGAATGCCTCTTGTTTGCCCACGACCAAGACTGATTATTTGTCTCCTTATTGATATTTTCTTGGTTAAATGGGTCCGAGAGAATCTGATAAAAGCCTTGGTCGAAAATGGCATGAAATAATCCATAATGAATTGGTTGTGATCTCTCCATGGTCTGCAACACTTCTTCTTGGGACACTTTATCCAAAACAGCTTTAAATGTTTTCTTGGACTTGAACTTCGTGCCTGATCTATCAGAAAGAGATAATGGATCCTTAACTTAGCTTGGAACTTCTTTTCGGCTGAAAAAAGGCTGATCCATTTGATCCAGCTAGGTCTATGGCAGCTTTAGTCACTCTCATTCAGCTCACCTCATCCTAGTGTAGTGTCACTCAGCAGGTTCAGCTCATCGCCACTTAGCTCATCCAGCTCATTCAGCTCAATCACACTTATTTCAGCTGGTTTCAGCTCTTCCTTCCTCAGTTATATCAGCTGGTTTTAGCTTAATTACACTCACTTCGGCTGTTTTCATCTCAATCACACTCTCTTTAGCTGGAGCTAAGTATATTCACCTTTCTTCCATCCTGGTTTGTCCGGATGATCAGCTGGCTCAGCCAGGGTTGCTTCAATTTAGCCCTAAATTTGCATATTAAGTTTAGTGCGCTATAACTTCACTTCAGGTTAATATATATATATATATATATATATCTATTATCACAGGCTGCCTCTTTAGATTTATTTTCTTAATTTATAATCATGTCACCTGCTTCAAACAGTAGTCTTACTTATATATATAATTTTGTTCCATGGAAATTGACTCTGCTTCTTTTTCAGCACGTTGGTTGGTGGTCACCGACAATTATCAGAGGTGATGACCGTGAAGCAGTTCATATCCCTAACCACCAATTCAGTGTAAATATTGTGAGAAATCTAACTCAAAAGACACATTGGCGGATCAAAACACATCTTTGCATCAGTCATCTTGATGTCAGCAAAATTAATGTCAGAAAGTATTCTTGTTTACGAATGCTTTTATCCGTGTACCTTTAAAGTTTGTTGATGTCACAAGTGGTTGTATTTTTCTTCAACTTGACAGAATATTGTGGCTGATATGCGCAAGGTGTTGTCTAAAAATCCTCAAATCGAGCAACAAAAAATACACAGAAGAGTCTTCTTGGAGGAAATAGATCCAGAGAACCAAGCCCTTAGGGTAAGAAGATTCAATTCTATTAATAGTATGTCTGTTTCGCGTTAACCAGATTTAACATCTATATCTAATTTTGTTGCAGATCCTAATATCCTGTTTTGTAAAGACTTCCCGATTTGAGGAATACCTTTGTGTTAAGGTACGCAAAATTTAACTAATAGACACTTCTTTTCACGTAAATGTATTTCTTTTGGCTCTATCGTTCAAACTATGCATTTCACCAGGCATTGTTTTTCTAATATTTATTTAATCACTTTCCCATACATTGTTTTGTGTACAGTATAAGTGCGCGCCTCTCTGTGCCTGTGTCACACATGTGTCTGTGTGTGTGACATGTTATGTGGTTATATACTTATATGCCATGGTGGAATCTTATGAACTTACTATTTCATATAAATGTATTTTCTTAATAACAGGAAGCAGTGCTCCTGGATCTTCTTAGAGTTATTAGGCATCACAGAGCACGTCTAGCAACTCCCCTTCGCACAGTTCAGAGGATGCGTAATGAGGCTGAGGTGGACAGTGCAGCATTTTCAGACATCGTTTTTAATCAAGCAGCTATGAACCGTCGATTCATGCTGATTGAGCCATCCTACAAAATCAACAGCGATGATAACGCAAAGTCCTCCTTGCCTAACTCAGTGCAAAAAAGTGAAGAAAAGGATCCTGAAGGAGAACCATCGGAATCCAAGACTGAATCAGAAAACAACGGATCAGTGTTTGTTTCAGAAGCCAAAAAGGAGAAACCGAAAGCAGGTCTTGATTCCAACTCCAGTACAGGCACCAAAGGTGCCAGAGCCTCAACTTCAGAACAGCCAGCGGAACAGAAGTCAGAAGAGAAGAAGAAAGAGACTCTGGGAGAGTCGAAAACATCAGAGAAGGAAGACGTTTCTGATGGCGAAGGTACAACAGAGCAGACACTGAAACCAAAAGCAAGGCAATGGACAGAAAAGAATAGTGGAGATCAGAAAGTTCGAGATGGTGGGTCGCTAGAGGAGAACATTGTCCTTGGAGTTGCATTGGAAGGCTCAAAACGTACACTCCCAATTGATGAAGAACTCGAGGCATCTGGTGCATTATCGAAGTCTGAAGAACTTGGTGTTGGATCAGAATGAGTCAAGGAAAAGAGGTATAAAGAAGTTTGTGTTCCAAGCAATTTAGTACATTTGTAGGAAGTAAGAAATTGAAATGGAGAAATGAGCGCTGACTCTGTTAATTTTTTATAAGCTTAGAGGTTTGCGCCATTTCGTCAGTGTAAACAATTACAAGACTCAAAAACTCTTTAAGGTAGTTTGTTTTGAAGTTCCTGTGTTTGGAAAAAGGTCAAATCGGGATATCACATTGAGTGGAACTAATTTTGCAACCCTAAATTACAATTTTATGGACCAAATGTAATAAAGTAAAATGTGTCATAAACGTGAAAGAAACTCAATGTACTCATCTATTTGAAATTTGCGTGTGGTGAAGCTCACCATCACTATACATGCACAATAACTTCTTTTTTATTTCTATAAAAACGATCGTTTGTGATCATCGAATATACACATTCTCTTCTCCCTCCTTGTAAGAATTCTCTGTAGAATTTATCTTATATAAGTATATTTTTTCCTATGAGTATAATATTTTGCCCTTATTTAAATTTCTCGATACAAGAAAATTATAAGTCTTTTTATAACACGTTGTCAGCACGATCACTCTATAATTTGATAAAATTTCTATGTATCATATTTACCTTGTTATAATGACTGGTATACCGCCTTTATTACTATTTATTATCTTATAGTGGTTGTTTTAATTTAAATTATTTACATATATTAATGCGGGCGGTATGTCGCCTCGTTAATAAAACTTGATTGCTAAATACACTATAATTATTGGCTTGGTTGTGCCGCCGTATAATTTGTTTAATGTTATAATGGAAATAATTTTATCACTAGAATAATATTGATAATTTCATGTTAATATATTATGAATATTATATATAAATTTTTGCTCACCTATATAAAATATTATGAAATTTGCTGAATTTGGTTGATTGATTATTATGATATTTTCAGATTAATTTTTGGTTCAAACGATTCAATCCCAATGGTCACAAAGTTTTTTTTTCAAACTTTTTCCTTTTACAAATGGCTATGAACAGTATTTTTCATCTATAAATAAACTCATCCTTCATTCATTCAATTCATCAAAACATTTCATCTCCTGTCAAATACTTTCAAATAATTTTCTCTCGATTTTCTTTTTGAAGAAAGATGATTCTATTGCTTTTACTTTTATGTGCGGTTGTAATTTTCGTTTGTGTGTACGATCTTTGTGTTGGAGAATTTACTCCTATAGAATTTACCATAAAATTTGCTATGCTTTTCTATGCGGTGTTTTTCTTTGTAATTGCTTGCATGATTAATGTTAATGGTTCATTTTAAATATTATGAAATTCTAATAAAATTTATTATATTGTGTCTTTAGAAATCCAATGGCATCGAGAAGCTCCAATTTCCCGCTCTAGACATCACCGACACCAACTACATTTCTTGGGTCACCAATGTTGAACTTCATCTTGAATCTCTTGGTTTATCTGAAACCGTTAAAGAGAATAATACTTCAACGCCTCAAGAAAAGGCTAAATCGGTGATTCTCCTTAGAAGACACCTTGATAAAAGTATCATTTATGACTATGAAAACGTGAGAGATCTTAAAGAGTTATGTAAGTCCCTGAAAGATCATTTCAATCATCAGAAAGACATAACACTTCCACTTGCTTGGGATGAATGGCAGAGTCTGAGATTCCAAGATTTTGACAAAGTGATGAATTACAATTCTGTTGTGTTATGAATTGTGGCTAAATGAGATATTGCGGTGAAACAATCACCGAATCCCAAATGCTCGAAAATACATACACCACATTCCACAAAAGCCACATCACCTTGCAACAACAATATAGGTTGCGGGGATATACCAAATTTTCAGATTTGATTGTGGCGCTTCTCATAGCATAAAAAAACAACCAGCTTCTCATCAAGAATCACATGACTCGTCAAACTGGTTCCAAAGCGTTTCCCAAAGTAAACACATTAGATGCAAAGAAACCGGTGAAAGAAAATAAGATTTTTTGGGGTCGTGGTCGTCAAAACTATCGCGGACGTGGAAGAAAATACAACGCACATGATAGAAAACCCTTTTAGTGGGTCCGTTTTGAGCAATCCTCTAAGGGAAAAGAACACCAAAGAGGCACCTCCCATAAACGAGAAGAACCTTGTTCCAGATGTGGTACTAAGGGACATTGGTCTCGTTTATTTCGTACCCCTTCACACCTTTGTGCTCTATACAAAGAGTCCGTCAAAGGAAAAGGAAAAGAGGTAAACTTTGAGAAACATTATAAGCGTACAACGTACCTCGATGCATCTGACTTTGTGAATAATTTCTAAGAGACCATTATCACGAAAGCTTAAAAGCCCGTCATGTGACTCTTTAAATTCCACAATTATACCATAAATAATTATTCCCCGTGGAAGATTAATGTAAAATTATTGTGTGTTTTTCAGCTATTTATGTATAATTACTCTATGTTTAATGATGCATAATATTGTATGAATAATGTTATTTTATTTTTGTTAATTCTTTTGTTTGTCTCAGAGATGGACACTACAAATGTAGCATCAACCAAAAACAATGCTAGAGATATTTGTATACCAGATAGTGGAACAACGCGCACTATTCAAAAAAAACATAAAATATTTTTCTGAACTAAAAACAACAAATATCATTGTTAATACAATATCGAGTCCTGCAGACTTGATTGAAGGGATTGGTAAAGCCCATTTCACATTACCTAATTGGAAAAAAATCTCGATAAACAATGCATTTTTTTCTCAAAATTCTAAAAGGAATTTGTTAAGTTTTAAAGACATATATCTTCAAGGATTTGATACTGAGTCTGCAACTGAGGATGGAAAGAAAAATATGTATATTACTCTTGAGAAATCGTGAAAACAAAAGGTGTTGGAAAAACTACCAAAACTCCCTTCTGGTCTGCATCATACAAATATAAGTGCCATCAAATCACTTTTGGTGATTAAGAAAAATTCTGATGACTTTACACTATGGTCATCCAGGCACCACAATGATGCAAAAAATCATCGAGAACTCACATGGTCATTCACTAAAACCACAAGAAGTTTATGAGGGGAATAAAATAACATGTCCTGCGTGTTCTCTAGGAAAGTTGATTATAAGACCATCGCCAACCAAAATAGATAAGGAGCTACCAACGTTCCTTGAATGAATTCAAGGTGATATTTGTAGACATACACATCCACCTTGTGGACAATTTTATTATTTTATGGTAATGATCGACGCGTCGAGTAGATGGTCACACGTTTTTCTATTGTCCTCTCGAAATATAGCATTTGCGAGATTTTATCTCAAATAATGAAACCGAGAGCTCAATTTCCTCATTATCCAATAAAGAGAGTTAGACTAGACAACGCTGATGAATTTACTTCTAAAACATTTAATGATTACTGTATGGTAACTGGATTTGATGTGGAACATCATGTTGCTCATGTTCATATACAAAATGGTTTGGCTGAATCATATATTAAACGTCTGCAACTAATTGCAAGACTATTGATCATGAGATCAAAACTCCCAACCTCTGTGTGGGGACATGCTATTTTGCATGCATAAGCACTGATTAGGGTGAGAACGAGTGCATATCACAAAGACTTCCCAATACAGTTAGCATTTGGACGAGCACCAAATATTTCTTATCTAAAGATTTTCGGTTGCACCATATATGTGCCAATTGCACCTTCCCAACGTACAAATATGGGACCTCAAAGAAGGATAAGGATATATGTTGGCTGTGATTCTCTATCAATTACACAATACCTAAAACCACAAACTGGTGACGTATTTACGACACATTTTACCGATTACCACTTTGATGAAAAGGTATTCCCAGTTCTAGGGGGATAAATAAGCAAGTAGGAAAGAATATCAAGTGGTGTGTACCATCTTGATCCTCCTACTAAGCATTCATAATTAGAGGTCCGTTGGATTATGCATTTGCGAAGCATCACAAATCAACTACCTGATGATTTTGTGGACACTAAAACAATAACAAAATCACATATACCGGTTGCAAATGCTCCTACTCGTATAGAAATATCACATGAACGTGGAATAGAAGATAATACAAGAGATTCTTAAATACGATTGAAGCGTGGTAGACCTGTTGGTTCTAAAGATAAGGACCCTAGAAAATAAAAGGAGACGGAAAAACAAAGTCTTTCAAAGGAATTTTTGAAGAAATGAACCATGAGGATGATGACAATGATTCTGAAAAAAAAATCATGAGATTTCTATAAATTACATTCATAATAGAAAAATATGGAATCAAAACAAAGTGAATGGTGTTGATGATGTTTGCTCGTACTTTGTTTCAAAGATAATAAGTGAAGAGCAAGATGATCCAAACCAAAGTCCATTTCAGAATGTTAAAAGAGAAACGGCTGGCTAAAATGGAAAGATACAATAGAAGTTGAACTTGATTTACTTAACAAATGAGAAGTACTTGAAGCGGTGTAACCAGTCGGGTACAAGTGGATTTTTGTTCGGAAACAAAATGAGAAAAACGAAGTAATGAGATACAAGGCTCGTCTTGTACCTCAAGAATTCTCTCAAAGGCCTGTGATCGATTATGAAGAAACATATTATCCTGTTATGGATGCAATCACATTTAAATATTTGATGAGTTTAGCGGCCAATCAAGATCTAGAGATGCGTCTAATGGATGTTGTTACTGCATATTTATATGGATCCTTGGACACTGATATTTATATGAGAATCCCTGAAGGATTTAAAACGCCATAACCATTAAGTTCTAAACCTAAAGAACTATGTGCAATAAAATTGCAAAGGTCAATATACGGCTTAAAACAATTCGGACGCATATGGTATAATCGCCTTATTGAGCATTTAACTAAAGAAGGGTATGTAAACAGTCTATATGCCCGTGTGTTTTCATCAAGAAAATGCTACATGGATTTGTAATTATTGTCGTATATGTTGATGATTTAATTATTATCGGAACTCAAGGAGAAATACAAAAGGCATCAGATTATTTAAAAGGAGAATTTGAGATGAAAGATCTCGGACAGAAAAAGTATTGTCTTGGCCTACAAATTGAGCATTCCCATATGGGTATATTTGTACACCAATTTACATATACAAAAAGAGTCTTGAAACAATTCAACATGGACAAAGCAACTCCTCTTAGTACTCCTATGGTCGTCCGATCACTTAATGTCGAAAATGATCCCTTTCGACCACATGAAGAATATGAAGATATACGTGGTCCCTTAAGTGTCATATTTGAGTGCAATAGGAGAACTTATGTATCTTTCAAACTGTACTCAACCTGAAATTTCATTTTCCATTAATCATTTGGCAAGATTAAGCTCATCTCCCACACGAAGACATAGGAATGAAATTAAATATGTATTTCGTTACCTCAAAGAGACCATTGTTTTAGGCTTTTTAAATCCTAAAGATTCAAAAGGTCAAATGGTTGTTTTTGCAGATGCATGATATCTTTTAAATCCACACAAAGCTCGATCTCAAACATGATACGTTTTCACAATCGGAGGCACTGCTATATCTTGGCGTTCTCAGAAACAAATGCTCGTGTCCACCTCTTCAAATCACGCTGAGATTATCGCACTTCAAGAAGCAAGTAGAGAGTGTGTATGGTTAAGATCAATAAGCCAACATATATGTACAAGTAGTGGGATTGACGAAAGTACGGAGCCAACTATCATATATGAAGATAATGCGGCATGTGAAGCTCAAACGAAGGAAGGATATACATCTGAAGTTCTTCTCTTACACTCAAGAGCTTGAGAAGAAAAAATAGATTGAAGTAAGATATGTTCGATCATGCGACAATGCAGCTGACCTCTTCACAAAATCCTTTCCTACTTTGGTATTCAGAAAACTTGTCCATAACATTGGAAGCGTCATCAGAGGACCTATGACTGCCCATTTGAGGGGGAGCTTACAAGGTTTTACTCTTTTTACCTTATTAGGGTTTTTCCACTGGGTTTTTCCGAGAAAAGTTTTTAACGAGGCAACATAAACGTTAAGTATGAGACGATAGTTACACTGGTCTCCAAGGGGGAGTGTTATAAACGTGAAAGAAACACAATGTCAACAATGTCAACAATGCGCGCATCAACTTTTAATTTACGTATGAATATAATTTATGTGGAGCCCGCCGTCACTATGCGTTCACAATAACTTCTTCTTTTTACCTCTATATAAACGATCGTTTGTGATCGTCGAAAACACACCTTCTCTTCTCCCTCCTTATAATATTTTTCTGTAGTAATCTATCTTATATAAGTATTCTTCTTCCTAAAGGTATAATATTTTACCTTTATTGTAATTTCTCGATACAATAAAATTATAGAGTATTTGAAGCCTACACACAAGGATTATACGATAATTAGGTGTATACACAATGTAGGTTTCCAACGCATGTGTCAAACAATGAAATGACCATATCATCCTTTCTCCTTTCTAGTATCAATCGACCGGTTACCTGTATCGACTATTGCACATATATTTTTTTAACATTTCCATACTGATAACCCAAGCTCACACGCAATATATATTATCAGACAAGTGGGATGGTTTACACATTTCGAAACTTTCCCTTTAACTATTTTTTTTTTTGTATCAGGAAATTCTTTTCAAAATCCTCTTCTTAAATTCAGTTGATTTTCTCTCCACTTTTCTTCATCAACATTAACCAGTTTCAATTTCGATCACATTTTCATTCCATTACTACTGATTTATGTATTTTTGGAATGGATCAAAGTGTTGGAGTAGACCATTCTTTTTCCTTTCCATTTCAGATGTTCGATGTCGCTTAAGAATCGCTTGGCGTTCGGGTAACCCCTTATCATAAACCTCTATCCATCAGAAAATACTAAAAGCACTCGATCTCGATGAAGTTCAAGTAATAAGAGACTCTCCATTCGGTAAACTAGTTGAAATTGCCGACCAACCATCTTTCTCTAGCGATTTGGTCGATGAAATTGTCGACCAACCAGGTTAGCCATCCACATTTGTCTCTAGTCTAGCTCCTTTTCATCACTTTATAACATTGATTTTATCATATTAGAAAATTATATTTGCCTTATACCATGTCAATAGCCAATCTACATTTGTCTATAGTCTAGCCGACATTTATAATTTCTGCACACATGACACTGTCTAGATCGTTAATGGTTACACTTTCTCCTTTCATTTTCTCCTGAATATATAGATGGAAGCCCCTTTTTATTTTGGATTGCTAATGGTTTGTTTGTAGCCATTTTTTCAATTTTACACTGATGTATTCTCCTTAGTAACATACATTTACATTATGCTCGGATCCTACCATAGCGCTACATAATTTTGCCTTTCCCACATGCCCCTGTTAATATGACGTTTGCACATAAGACTTCCACAATATCTTTTGCCAAAAACCTCGCACACACTCCATCTTCCTATGTGGATGCTAACCAACCATCAATAGTCGTAGACACTGATGACAATTCCAATTTGGTTTGTCCACTTACACTCCATTTTTATATTACAAACCTATGTTTCCCAACGTTGTTCAACTTTTTTTGTTCATATGTTTGTTATGTTCGAAGGAGAATGTTGACACAAGTCTTGCGTTCCCCAAGCCTACATTTTTGCTTGGGGTAATGCAGGAGGTTCCAAAATTAACAAAATCAGATTTATCGGTTGTTGATGACGGCGATGAATTATTAGAAAAGATGCACAAGCCCTTTCAACAGAGAAGCATGCTCTGGTGCCCCCACACCGCAAAGCAAGAGACATAAAATTGTGCCTAGGATGTTAGTTGGAGAGTACCAATGGGATAAGAGAATTCTTACCCGCGCTTGGGAAGCGCATGTAAACGCCATCCGTACTGCCCTGAACATTGATTACTCTGCCAAATTTGGTGTACTTTCAGAGAAGCTTGCATTGGATTTGTTCGTATGCTCGACTTGCTTTATACTACTATCGTTTAGCCGTCTACTGTTTTTTTGTTTCATGGCTTATTTGTCTGTTATCATTTACAGTATTTTTGTTTTATGGCTAATTTACATGTTATCGTTCCGTAATATTGCAGGAAAATACTAGCTCAACCCCCTTTCTATCCGGTTATGATATTGTTTAGCTACCAAAAAGGTACTTTAGATGATAGACACCAGATTAGCCGACTAATACAACCGCTTCACCCCTTATTGAAACTGATAATAAACACAAAAAGTCGAATAACTTAACAAAAAAACTCTAGTCCCACCCAAATTTTTCAACACCCATTATCTCTGCTACTCCTTTCAGAGGAAGTCTCTTCGGGCCCTCAGTAGCTTTGCTTGTACCACCACCCTCCATTGCGCAGCAAATATCTAACTTCACCATTGGTTTCAAAGTGTTATCACAGTTAGCTGCATTTTGGTATTGTCTTTCCCACCACAACAGCATCAGTAGGTCATTGCCTACTCCCAACCTCTAACTAGTCACAACCTCTGGAAACATATTTTGCATTACAAATTTACTATTAGCCATCAATATCAATAAACTCACCAAATAACTTGTATCATATCACGTACCTTTGTTATTTTGTTGCATCAAATGATAATCTTCGCCCGTCAAAACTATACTGTCTAGAATTTTCACATGATGATGACTATGCACAAAACTCACATCAGTAGACCCTGTAGAAGAACCTCCACCATCATCAAGTCATGTCTCCTTTGTAGCCACGCTAAATGGATTTATGTTCTCTCCAACATTAACGGTTCCAATTATTTCCACACCAACACCTTGATTATGAGTTGTATAGTTACTTCGCCTCCAGCTGCGACCCATTCATTTTCCATTTCTTCCCAAAATAGTATGTCACTGTAAATTCATCTCCCATCAGGATAGTTGTTGTCCCCTTGTGCTGGATAGTCCATTAAGTCCATCCCTACATCCCAAAAAACAGGTGGCGCATCTTCTTGTGAAATCTGTCCATGAACACCATTAGCAGCCGTTGTGATCCATGTACATGGTAAAGATGTAGCATGTCGATAGTATTATTATCATAAGCTAAAAAATTATACTTTCTAAAAAACAAAGTAAAAATTTGAGAAGTATCTCTAACAATTTACACTCAGTTTTTACTAGGACCGTATATGGGCACAACCAGGTGAAATATAGGCCTCGGTCACCAAAATTTTTTGAAGTTTTTTACAAAAGAATAAGTCCCCAATTATGAATTTTTTTTTTTATAAAGTTTCTTAAAGAAATGTTTAGAGCCGCCAAAATCTCTGCCCCGGTCTTGGTTTTAACCCAACAAAATTTTTTGAGTTATCTGGCTAAAATAATCCAACGAATCTTTTAGTTAGGTCAATCTAACCTCCTGGCAAGTTCACTTAGTCATCTCATCATCATCTTCGTCAAGTTGAATGATTTCTCTAGCTGGAGGGTCAGACGTCTCTGGTTTGCAAGGAAGTTGTCCGTAAACACCATCTCCAATGAAACTCAGACGAAAAGCAGCATCCTTTCCTTTGGAAAGATCGCGTTCATAACTCGTTCAGTTTGAGCAACATGATCACCAAAAACATGACTTGCATGAATAGAAACTTCTGTTTATGTATGCAAGACCACATTAAATCAAAAAAAGAATGATTCTGCTTGTGGTTTCAAACTTACTCTGATACGCGGCTCTTAAGTTTTCAGTCGTTGTTTCGAGGTTGCACCAATAGTGAAATTATTGGTTGCACTAACAAAATCAGATTTATTGGTTGTTGATGACGTCGATGAAATTATTGGCAAGGACGCACAAGTCCTTTCAACTAGAAAAGCATGCTCTGGTCTCCACACACCGCAGAAGCAAGAGACATAAAGTTGTGCCTAGGATGCTAGTTAGAGAGTACCAATGTGATAAGTGAATTCTTACCCGCGTATGGGAAGCGCATGTAAACGCCATGTACTGCCCCGAACATTGATTACTCTACCAAATTTGGTGTACTTTTAGAGAAGCTTGCATCTGATTTGTTCGTCTGCTCGACTTACTTGATATTACTATCGTTTAGTCGTCTAATGCTTTTTTTGTTTCATGGCTTATTTGTCTGTTATCGTTTACAATATTTTTGTTTTATGGCTAATTTACATGTTATGGTTCAATTATGATTGCTGGAAAATACTAGCTCAACCCCCTTTTTATCCAATTATGATATTGTTTAGCTACCAAAAAGGTACTTTAGATGATAAATACCGGATTAGCCGACTAATACAACCGCTTCACCCTTTATTGAAACTGGTAACAAACAAAAAAAATCGAATAACATAACAACACAACTCTAGTCCCAACCAAATTTTCAACACCCACCATCTGTGCTACTCATTTCAGAGGAAGTCTCTCTGGGCCTCTCAGCAGTTTTGCTTGTACCACCACCCTCCACTGCGCAGCAAATAGCTAACTTCATCATTGGTTCCAAAGTGTTATCACAGTTTGCCGCATTTGGTATTGTCTTCCCCACCACAACGGCATCACAGGTCCTTGCCTAATCTCAACCTCTCACTAGTCACAACTTCTGGAAACATATTTTGCATTACAAATTTAGTATTAGCCATCAATCTCAATAAACACACCAAATAGCTTGTATCATATCACATACCTTTGTTATTTTTTCCGCATCAAAGTATAATTTTCGCTCCTCAAAACCTTATTGTCTGGAATTTGCACATGATGACGACCATGCACAACACTCGCATCGGTAGACCCTGTAGAAGAACCTCCACCATCATCAAGTCATGTCTCCTTTGTAGCCACGCTAACTGGATTGATGTTCTCTCCAGCATTAACGGTTCCAATTATTTCCACACCAACACTTTGATTATGAGCTGTAATAGTTACTTCGCCTCGAGCTGTGACCCCTTCATTTTACATTTCTTTCCAGAATAGTATGTCACTGTCAGTTCACCCTTCCCCCACCCCCCATCAGGATTTTTGTTGTCTCCCTGTGTTGGATAGTCCACTAAGTTCATCCCTACATCCTAAAAAACAGGTGGCGCATCTTCTTGTGAAATCTGTTCAGGAACACCATTAGTAGCCGTTGTGATCCATGTACATGGTAAAGATGTAGCATGTCAATAATATTATTATCATAAGCTAAAACATTATACTTGCTAAAAAACAGAGTAAAATTTGAGAAGTATCTCTAACAATTTACATTTAGTTTTAACCCAACAATTTTTTTTGAGTTATCTGGCTAAAATAATCCAACGAATCTTTTAGTTAGGTCAATCTAACCTCATGGCAAGTTCACTTAACTACCGTCCACCATCTCATCATCATCTTTGTCTAGTTGAATGATTTCTCTAGCTGGAGGGTCGGGATGTCTCTGATTTGCAAGGAAGTTGTCCACAAATGCCATCTCCAACACAACTCAGTGGAAAAGCAGCATCCTTTCCTCCGGAAAGATCGCGTTCAGTTTGAGCAGCAAGATCACCAAAAACCAGACTTGCATGAATAAAAACTTATGTATACGTATGCAAAAACAACATAATCAACAAAAGAATGATTCTGCTTGTGGTTTCAAACTTACTCTGATACGCAACTCTTGTGTTTTCAGTCACTGTTTCGTCAAATACGTATGAGGTTGCACCAATAGTGAAATTTATTTGGCAAAGGAATTGGTACTCCTCTACACCCTTTTCTCCCATTGTTACAAGCAATGCAAGCTCATCCAACCATGTCCTCACATTTAGGAGCATAGAAAGTTGAGATGTGTTTGAGATTGTAGTCGGAGGAGTCTTGTTACCCTATGGGACAAGCATCCTGCTCGGGAGACGGTACAAGAGTGTACGAGACGACCACTGGGTATGAGGACTCAGACAGTAGCACGCCTTATGATCTGGTCTAGTTCTTCAAAGCTCACAAATTTACTAATCAACAATCTGTAACCAAAATCTTTTGCATCCGTTATGAAATCTCGTTCTTGTCTAACATTTTTCTTCCATTCACTTCACCAAAGACATACACATCGAACCATCCTATACAAAAAAAAGAATAAAGCAGCAAGACCCCACATTAATAACCTTCTTATAAATAAATGACTGAAGTTTAACTATTAAATATGTTCTCTCCTTGATCATCAAAAATTTTCAGGTGATTTTAATCATTAATACATCTAACGTACAAAGAATTATAAGTACGGATTTAAAGGAAGTTAATGAACTCGAAAGAACATTCTTACTTCTTAGCTTTGAAAACGACATTTATGAATGTCGGAAATACATACCTTAATTTCTCTGTTTGTAATTTATGTGTGTGTTTATAGTGTGAGCTCGCCATCTTACTTCATCATATAGGCGAAACCCGACAACATCTTCTTTCTATCCTTCATACAAATTTCCTGCATGCTGACAATGATCTTTTTTTCAGATTTTTTTTTTGCATGCAACCAGTTTCAGCAGAACCAAGAGCCTCTCTTGTGCAATAGGCATTTTGCCAATTATATACTTCTTCTATGATTTTGGGCCAAATTTCTCAAAATTATAAGTCCTTTTATAACAAAATGCACATTCATGATAATTGAACTGTTTTTTTTTTAAAATGTACTTTCGCTTCCTCTAGAGAGAGAATCACTCTCTCTTCGCTTTCTTCTTAACCAAATCTAGATCTTTCAGAATGACGAAGAAGAGAGTGTGTTTTTTCGATCAAAAGATCGATCCTTTTGTTTTGCTAAGGCGATTTATCTCTTCGCATAGGCGATTTTTGATGTGTTGTCAATCTTCAATCGAAGCTTTATTTCAAGTCTTATCTCTATTTCTGGTTGGAATGATTTTAATAAAGTCCGATCTTTGATCGGAGATCATGGCAGCTCTATGGGTGTAATATGTATACCCAACTCTTTCTAGTTTTATTATCTTCTAAGTGCTTTGGGAGTAATATCTTGCTAGCTTCTTCCATCATTCCTTAGTGGGGTGGTATAAAGGTCTCTGTTTGAAGATTACCAGAGACAGCGACACGCTTCTCATCACTAGAGGACAAAAAATTGGAAAAGAGGGAGATAGGCGACTGAAGAGAAGCTCTATCAGTTGGTATCGGTGTTGGAAGCTATGAAGTTTCTATGGTTTTCCAACGACGAGGAGACGACAAACAGGAAGAGGCGATTTCAGAAGCTCGGGCGGCGGAAGCTCCACGCTTGTCTCAGTATTTCTGTCATTTTGCATGATGGGCATGTGTCTTGTTGAAGCACTAGCCGCAACCACATGAAAAGATACGAATCACTGAAACCGCTTCTCTAAATGGGCTCTAAATTAGTATTTATATTTTTGTTTGTCTGTTGGGCTTCTTGTAGCCAGATCCCAATTTGTACTTGTCCACTGGGCTTTATCAATGGACTTCGGTTAACAAAAAAAAAAGAATTATCTTTTTTTATTTGACGAATTATGTTAAGATGTATCTCAGTTACATTGAGCACAAGGACCATAGGAATTAATTACGACACATATAACATATTGTACATGACATGGAACAAAAGAAAAGGGATTGAAATAACGTTCTTTTGAATGTCCACGAGCGTAACCTTTGCCGATCTTTTAGTATTGTATCTTCCAATTATAAATTTTATATGAAATACAAATTTAATACAAATTTATTAGATTACTTATTTGTACAAATTCTCCCAGATTCCAGATTATTGGAAAATATGGATTTTATCAATAAAATTAGATTTGGTTGGGTTTAAATGATATTTATAGTGAAAAAAAACAATGAATCGAAATACCACCTTCTATGATTGTATTTAAAAGTCTTTTCAATTTTTTGTTTCACATTAAGAAAACATCAAACTACTTAAAATAAAAAATAAATTTTTGAAATTAAAGAAATATTTTAAATCAATTATATTTTATATATTTCATAAAATGATAATAGTATCAAATTGTAGTAAATTAAAAATAAAAATATTATTTAAAAAAGTTAAATTAAAAATCTGAAATTTCTTAGAAAACCCATAAAATTTGTAACAAATATTTTTAAAATTTAGTAAAATTTCTAATTTTCTTGGGTTTACATAAGGGTGTTTTGCAAAAGTGACTCAAAATTTCAACTTAAATACAAAACTAACCCACTATTTTTTTGGAACTTTCATTTGTCTTATTCACCCTAAATTTTCGAGTTATTCACGAAAATGCTATTATTTTTTTTTTTTTTTTTAAAATGAGTGTTTTCCTCCATCATCCTCATCTTCATCAAGTATTTACAATATTATCATTGTCATCAATACATTAACCACCATGAACAACCAATTTGAAGCTCTTAATACACAAAAAAATGATTTTTTTCTCTTCTCTTCTCATTTGTTATTCACACAAACCATATTTCTTTCATTTTCTCTCAAAATTCATTCAAAAAATTCAAGATTGATTTCAGACTTTGTAAGGTTCATATAGACATAAAAACTCATGATTCTTGGTCATTAAAGAGTTGATAGCATTCGTGGTGAAGTTTTATGAGATTAGAGAAGTTAAACAAGTCATCTCATGGATTCAAGATATGAAATATTTTTTTTTTCCAGATTTGTTCGTGAAGAAGACTTCTAGTCAATGCATAAGTTAGTTTTGCAATTGAATTTTTCTGTGTTTTTTGTAAAAGACTTCCCTAGAAGTCTTCTACCTTTCCCTAGTTAACAAAAAAAAAAACATGGAGAACCGAGAAGACTTCTACCGAGAAGACTTCCCTAGAAGTCTTCTCGGATAAAAAGGTTAATTTTGCAATTGACCAAAGTTTGTCAGAAATTTGACTTTTTACAGAAGACTTCATAGGAAGTCTTATTAGAGAAGACTTATAGGGAAGTCTTCTTAGAGAAGACTTATAGGGAAGTCTTCTTAGAGAAGTCTTCTTTACTGTTTAATGAAGTCTTCTTTACTGTTTAATGAAGTCTTCTCATTGTCACTAGAAGTCTACGTGAGTTACTTTTGCAATTTAAAATTAATAGTAAAACAATATTATTTACGAGAAGACTTCTTGAAAAGTCTTCTCAAATTTAATTCCTGGTTTTTGGTAAACCTTTGGTTCTGAGAGAAGACTTCCCTAGAAGTCTTCTGTTATAAGACTTCTAAAGAAGTCTTCTCTGGAAATCAAATATAGTTAATTGCAAAAGTAACCCAAGAAGACTTCTTGCGACAGTGAGAAGACTTCATGTGAACGTAAGAAGACTTATAGAGAAGTCTTCTATAAAAAGTCAAATTTTTGATAAACTTTGGTAAATTACAAAACTAACATTTTTATCTTAGAAGTCTTCTCTGAGATTTTCGAAAAAAATTCAAAATCAAAAATAAGCCAATATTTATAAAGGAAGACTTCTCAAGATGTCTTCTCTAGAGTAGACTTCTTAAGAAGTCTTCCTTCATAAATTTGCAATTGCAAAAATGACCTAAACGGAAAACTTCCTAAGAAGTTTTCTACGTCAATGTTTATTAAACTTTAATTTTATTAAAACGTAAAATGAATTTGTTTTTTTTTTGTTAATTCATGTGTATTAGTCAATATTGGAGATCTTAAATGAAATTCATAACTTAATTAGTGATAATTATGAGTTTACAAACATTCATGTTTGTTAATGTTCCTAGCTAAAATGAGAAGACTTACATGGAAGTCTTTTGTGAGAAGACTTACAGGGAAGTCTTCCGTGAGAAGAATTGCAGGGAAGTATTTTATGTTCTTTATTGTAAAATTTGTTAAGTAACTTCAATGTATATTTTCTAAATTTTAAAAGTGTAAAGTAACTTCAACAATATCAAGTTAGGTGGTTTAATGTGTCTTCTTATATCTTAAGATATACTTTTTAATTTTTAGGAAATTTAAAATTATAATTTTCACTTAAAATTTAAGTTTCCCACTTAAAATTTAAGTTTCCCGCTTAAATTTCCCGCTTCCGAGAAGACTTAACTTTTTCTAGTGAGACATATGTATTGTTTGATTTTCGGTGAATTTGACTAAGTTTTCTTGATAAGTATTGTCTCTTAGTTTGTAATAAATTTGATTAATTTTTTTTATGGTTTTGGTAGTATGGTTAAAATATTTAAAAGATCATTAACATCTTTTCAAATTGACAACATAATTCATAATTAAAAAGGTACACATAATAATCATTAAATATACCATAAACAAAAAAATTACAAAAATGATAAATAACATTTTCATGAGAGATTTCTGGAAGACTTATAGAAGTCTTCCTGGAGTCTTCCACAAGTCTTCATGGAGTCTTCCACAACTCTTCCTGGAGTCTTCCAGGAAGTCTTTCAGAAAGTCTTCCAGAAATTTTCCAGGAAGTCTTCCAGAAATTTTCCAGGAAGTCTTCCAGAAATTTTCCAGGAAGTCTTCCAAAAGTCTTCCACGAAGTCTTTCAGAAGTCTTCCAGAAGTCTTCCAGGAGGTCTTCCAGGAAGTCTTCTGGAGGTCTTCCAGGAAGTCTTCCGGAGGTCTTCCAGGAAGTCTTCCGGAGGTCTTCCAGGAAGTTTTCCGGAGGTCTTCCAGGAAGTCTTCCGGAGGTCTTCCATGAAGTTTTCCGGAGGTCTTCCAGGAAGTCTTCTGGAAGTCTTCTGTATGTCTTCCAGGAAGTCTTCTGCATGTCTTCCAGGAAGTCTTCTACAGGTCTTCCAGGAAGTCTTCTAGAGGTCTTCGAGGAAGTCTTCTAGAGGTCTTCCAGGAAGTCTTCTAGAGGTCTTCCAAGAAGTCTTCCAGGAGTCTTCCGAAGTCTTCCAGAAGTCTTCCAGAAGTCTTTCATAAGTCTTCCGAAGTCTTCCAGAAGTCTTCCGAAGTCTTCCAGGCAGTCTAGAGGTCTTCCAGAAGTCTTCCAGGAGTCTTCCAGGAGTCTTCCGAAGTCTTCCATGAGTCTTCTGAAGTCTTCCACAAGTCTTCCGAAGTCTTCCACAAGTATTCTGAAGTCTTTCTAAATATTAGCTTCTTCTCCTTCATATCAAAAAGAAAATATCAGATTTTTAACGAAAGAATACTATCAAAAATAAAAGATGAATCAAAAAGGTCAAACCTTTAAACTTGTTAATGCCTTTAGAAGTTTCACCAATATAAAATGTTGTGTTATCTTCTTCTTCTTCATATCGAAAAGAAAAGGGCAAACCTTTAACCATTGAACACTATCACAAACACAAAATATGAATCAAAAAGGTCATACATTTAATCTTGTTACAGTAAGTTGAATATACAAGTTCTTAGCATCTAACATATAAAACACTCCAAAAATACATATTCAAAATTTATAGATCTACCTTTAAAGGAATGAAAGATGACAACCATGTAATTAGTTAGGTGTTTTCAAGTCTAAAGAGATTAGAGTGAGGTTTGAAGAGTTTTAGAGTGAGAAACATTAATTTTGTTGCAGCCATTTGAGAGGAAGAAAGAGAATGTATACATTTTCTTTATATATGGAGACAAAAATCTCAATTAGGTTAAATATTTTTGATATAAAAGACTTCCCAAGAAGTCTTCTAAGAGAAGACTTCCCAAATTATGAAGTGTTCTGGAAGTCTTCCAAAACCCTATAATCTAATACAAGGGAAGACTTCTGGAAGACTACCGGAAGACTTGTGGAAGACTTCCGGAAGACTTCGCATTAAGCGGGAAATCTTCTAGTGCATTATGAAGTCTTCTGGAAGACTTCTAGAAGACTTGTAGAAGACTTCTGGAAGACTTTGCATTAAGCGGCTTCTAAAAGTCTTCCAGAAGACTTCTGGAAGACTTTGCATTAAGCGGGAAGTCTTCCAGGAAGTCTTCTAGTGCATTATGAAATCTTCTGGTAGTCTTCCAAAACCCTATAGTCAAATAACTAACTAAACAGCAAAAAAAACTTCATTAAACCTAAAATCAATTTATAATGTGATTAATATATACAAAAGTAAACACAAATTGGTCAAAAAAAATTATTTAAAAAAAAATTAAGATTCAAAAACTTAACTCTAAAAATACAAACAATACTACAACATATATTACCACAACATAAACCAAAGACTATCATGACTCAATCTACATTCACTCAACTATGTTGAAAATAATTCAATTTTAGAATTATTAAATTTACATCATTTATTAATGTTTATAGTTACATGATTTCAATTTTTTTCCTCATATAAATTTTTTTTATAAAAATTTTAAATTATTTTTAAGATTAAGTGTACGAGAAGACTTACAGGGAAGTCTTCTCTGGAAGTCTTCTGAGGCGAAAAAGTTATAATGGTAAAACTGAACACAGTTTTTTGTTTGCTTACAAGGAGTTTGTTGTATTTTCGCTAGCCTTTTGGGTTACTTTTGTATTTGATTGAATTTGGGGTACACTTTTGCATTTGAAATCAAGTTTTGAGTCATTTTTAACAATTTTCCCTTTACATAAATCTTGAATTCTCTCAAATCCTTGATTCAATAAGGGTCTTTTTGCAAAAGTAACTCAAAACTTGGAGTCAAACAGAAAACTAACCTTTTCTGTTTGACTCATTTTTTTTTTAGATTTTCACCCCACACCTGCATTTTATCTACGAAAATGCCATTAACTTTTTTTTGGTTTTTCGAAAATGGCTTCTTTACTGTCTCAACCTCATCATCTTCAAGTATTTACAATATTGCCACTACCATGAATAGTTCAACAACCTTGTACTACCTGTTTGGAGCTTTTAATGCCCTTTAATGAATAGTTCAACAACGTTGTACGACCTGTTATGAACTAAAAACAATATTTCTTTCACTTTCTCTCCATATTCATCCAAAAAACTCAAGCTTTTGATTCAAAATATTTTACGGTTGACAGAGCCATATTTCTTTCGTTTTGACTTACAGTTGCTTTCGTTTGAGGTTCTGGGTGGTTGGAGAAGACCATGTGTGCAAACGAAGTCATCTCACCTAGTTTAAGGTACGAATTTGAATTTTTTTCAAAATCTGTTCGCGTAGAAGACTTACTCTTAAGTCATCTTTATGTAGAAGACTTACTGATAAGTCTTCTGGTCAAAACGAAAGACTTAATCTAAGTCGTCCAGCTTTGTTTGTTAAAAAAAAACTCCAGACGACTTATATATAAGTTGTCTACGAAAAATGGCTAGTTTTGCATTTGACCGAATTGTACCTATAAGTCGTCCAGTTTAAGGTACGATTCGGTCAAATGCAAAACTAGCCCTTTTTCGTAGACAACATATATATAAGTTTTCTGGAGTTTTTTTTTTAACAAACAAAGCCGGACGACTTAGAATTCAGTCGTCCCATTTAATTTTCAATTGCAAAAGTGACCTCTTTAGACGACTTACCTTTAAGTCTTCTGGACGACTTACTTCTATGTCGTCTGCGGCAATGTTTAATGAACTTCTTCATTTTCTCTATGTTTACTAATGTGTTTTATTTTGAATATTTGCAGATGATTCATCAGTTACGTGCAGTGTATGGAGAATGGTTGTTGAAAGATTGCCGTTGGGATTTTGTGGTTGATGATCTCAAAGGATCAAGATTGTTTTTATTGAATGAAGATTCAACACATGCTGAACTTGTTGCAATGGCTCAAGAAGATTATAACCTGGACATGAGAACAGTGACTGTGGAGATTAGCTACTCATTACCAGCAGAAATGATGATGGCTCCAGGCAGTCCTCCCATTCATGTTACAAGTGATAGACAAGTTCGAAACTTGCTCGAGATACTCAAAACGCATAGAGTATGTCTTTGTGTATCAAGCCGCAGCAAGGTGGAAACGGTTTCAGAGAAAAGGGAAGAAGCTGGTGAATGTTTTGAAGATGTTGGTGATAGTGATGAAGCTGGTGAATGGGAAGAAGATGTTGGTGATAATGATGAAGCTGATGAATGTTTTGAAGATGTTGGTGATAATGAGTTTGTTGAAGATGAAAATCAAGATGGGGAGGAGGAAAATGGGGAGGAGGATGCTGATAACTCTATTGTTGGTGAAACGGATCAAAATGGTGGGGATTACAGTCTTTATGGAAAAGTTCAAGATGAGGACGAGGAAGATGATGATAATATTTGTTTTGAAGAAATCGAAAAGACATATGGTAAGACAAATGCTATTGAAGGAGGAAAATCAGATGGTACCAGTATCTATGTCAATCAGAGTTTTGTTAGCAAGGATGCACTGCTTTCAGAGCTGCGGTTGGCAGCAGTGAGGGGTAGGTTTTCTTTCAGAATATACAAATCAACGAAAACTCTCCTTGTGGCAACATGTCGGGTTAGCGGTTGTGGATGGAAGATCAGAGCGAGTGTGAAACATGGGACAAACACGTTTTGGGTAACAAAGTATGTGGAAAAATATTTATGCTCAGTGGGAGACCGAATCGCTCAGCGGAGACACTGTACTCCGAAGTATGTTGGTAGTCTTTTCATTGATCGTGTTGGAATCATTGATGGGATAACTCCGCAGCATATCACTGATGCAATGAGGAACATGTTTGGCATGACGCTTGATTACACCACTTCATACAGAGCACTGTTATATGCACAAACATTGGTGAGAGGATCAGCAGAAGAAGGGTATTCGCGTCTGCCATCATATCTCGAGCAAATCTCCATTGCAAATCCTGATTCTATCACGGCTATAGAACTTGATTCTATGAAAAGATTTAAGTATCTATTTCTCTCTTTTGGAGCTTCTATCAAAGGTTTTAAGTATCAGAGAAGAGTCATTGTGGTGGATGGAACTCACCTAAGTGGAAAGTATGGAGGTGTTATGTTAGTTGCAGCCGCATAATATGAGAATTTTCAGATATTCCCATTGGCTTTTGGGATCGTGGATGCTGAAGATGATCCTTCTTGGGAATGGTTTTTCACAAAATTGGCTAGTTGTATATCTCATGACAAGCCTCTGGTGATAGTCTCCGACCGGCACGCGGCCATTAAAAGTGCGTGTGATAAGGTGTTTCCTTGGGCAACCCGAGGAATATGTTATTATCACCTTCAAGATAACATTGTCAAAAAGTTTAAAGGGAAACATCTCTTGTACTTGGTGAAAGGGGCTGCTTATGCTCACACGGTTTACGATTTTGACCGGTACATGGCTGAGATACGGAGTGCAAACCCGGAACTTGCAACGTATTTGGAGAATGCCGACGCCAGCCTATGGTCAAGGGTTTATTGTAAGGGGAATAGATACAACATAAAAACAAGCAACATCGCTGAACCTTTAATTCCGCACTGAAGTGAGCAAGAGGATTTCCGATTCCGTTCCTGCTGGAGTTCATAAGGGAGAAGTTAGGAAAATGGTATTGGAAAAGGAGACAAGATGCTTTGAGTCTCCCAACTCAACATAGCCGGGTGTTGAATACTTGCTTGCTGTTCGAACAGAGATAGCGGATACGATGACGGTCCAACCAATTGATGGATGGCGATTCTTTGTGAAAGGTGGCAAAATGGATTGTGTGGTTGATTTGGAACATGCAGAGTGTGATTGTGGTGTCTATGCAGTGGAGAAAATACCTTGCTCTCATGCTATAGCTGCTGGAACACTTGTTGGTTAGCATATCTCCACACTTGTATGTCCAGTGTACTCAAAGAATTATTTGTATGCAGGATAATCAGAGAATATATATCCTATCGTGTCACAACATATTGAGGAACGAGAATGCTTTCCTCCAGACGTAAAGCGTGGTCCGGGGAGACAGAAGAAATCAAGATGGCAATCTTGGTTGGAGCTATCTAGGATGAGAGGACACAAACCCAGGAAGAAACACAGGGCTTATAGATGCTCAAACTGCAAGGAAACTGGCCATACGAAACAAAAATGTACACAACCAGTTGACTAGTCGTCCAGACGACCTTCTACTAAGTCGTCCAGTGTATTTTATTTTTAGAAGACCTTCTACTAAGTCGTCCAGTGTATTTTATTTTTAGACGACCTTCTACTAAGTCGTCCAGTGTATTTTATTTTTAGACGACCTTCTACTAGGTCGTCCAGTGTATGACATTTTTAGACTACCTTCTACTAAGTCGTCCAGTGTATTTTATAAAATTTAGACGACCTTCTACTGAAAGTCGTCCATCTAAAAGACCTTCCAGAGAACTTAACTGTAAGTCGTCTAGCTGGAAAACCTTCCAGACGACTTAATATAAGTCGTCCAGCTGGAAAACCTTCCAAACGACTTAACTGTAAGTCGTCCAGCTAAAAAACTTATGTGATTTTTGTTTGTCTTTTGTAGTATTTCTTTTGAGCCTAGAATAAATACAAATCGTTACAAAATCAAGTTCAAATACAAAGTGAGTCAATTGACTTGATTGTTATTAACAGAGAATGAGTTACATATATAGTTAGATTCTCCTAGATTACAGGGGATTTACAAAGACAAGTTCAAATGCCCACGAACTTTACAGGGGATTTACAAAGACAAGTTCTAATCATACATGCCCACGAACTTATCACCATCCTGGTTTTCTTTCAAATGCAGATCACCAAGCTCCGTAAATAAATCCACCGCCATCTTATCCCTCATAGACTTCGCGTTGGACCTAGCAAAGTCTCTTTCGTTAAAGGGGACCCCAAGAGCATGACATTCAATGTACTTTACAGTGTACACGCCACAATCACCATTGTTGGCTGTGGGTACATTTCCCTGTCTCTCATATTTGTATGGCTCCAACCCGTATGTGACCCGTAGTTCGTCGGTGGCAGCGCACTCAACAAGCAGATAAGGGACCATCTCGAGAAAAGGCTGCATTATCTCATCCCATGCTTCTGCTGCCGTAGCTGAAGGTATGCTGTCCCAGACGACTATGTGCCTCTTAGGGATCGATATCCAAATAGCAACCCAATGAGTGTTGTCCAAGTTCACTGGCGCATAGATATCATCAATGTCCTCCCCCCACACCTTGTTTGATTGGCAAAATGATGGTATTGATCCGTCATAATAATTCCACGCCCCACCAGGTAGAATTCTTCCTAAACCTCTGCGATCGGGTTCCGATAATTTGAATCTCGAATAGTGGTCTCTCCAAGTTTGGGAAAAGTTGTGATCCAGGAAGCACATTCGCTCGCTCCTGAAACCTTGTGGGTTCTCCTGATACCTTTGCCTCAGCAAATTAATCCAAGCATCTATACGCTGCATATAAAATAATACAAGTTAGAAGATACCAGACGACTTATATTTACCAGACGACTTAAATATAAGTCGTCTAGAAAGTCGTCCACGTAGACGACTTATCTTTAAGTCGTCTGGTAAATATAAGTCGTCTGGAAAGTCGTCTACTTGGACGACTTTGTAGACGACCTTCCAGACGACTTATATTTACCAGACGACTTAAATATAGGTCGTCTACTTGGACGACTTTGTAGACGACCTATATTTAAGTCCAGACGAAAAAGATACAAGATAAGCAGAAGACTTACGCAGTCTTCCAGCCATGCTTTGGCTGTCCGGAGGGTGTGATACCACCAAGTTGGTGATGTACGCGGTTTGTCTTCCTTCTTAGTGAAATAATGACTGCAAACAAAAAAGCAATCAGTTTTGGTAGACTAAATCAAGCTATTATTGGTAAAGCAATCACTTACGGATCAGTTTTCAACCAATCAGCGAGTTCCTTCAACTTAGGTCTGTCTAGTGGGGGAAATGGATTATAGGCTGCCACTTTATCTTTCTTTTTCTCTGCCGTATAAGGAGATTTCTGCGCGGGAGCAGGTTTCTTCGCTCGTTCACTCCTTGCACGCACAGAAGCATCCAACTTGTCTCTGTATCTAGCAGCCGTTACCTTAAAGTCCGAAGCAGTGGGAGCTGTTTATTCCAATACAACCAGGCTCTGTTCTGAAACTGGAACGCTTGATTGTGGAACTGGAACGCTTGGTTGTTGATTGGTGGGAGCAACGCTCGGTTAGTCTTTGGAGGAGACACCATCTGCTTTATCCTCCGGCAAGCTCTTCTTTCCCGAATTCGCCTCATCGCGAATTTCTCTCTGCAATATAAATAGCACACTAGTTAACCCTGGACGACTTAAATATAAGTTGTCTGGACAACTAGTTGACCATGGACGACTTAATTCTTGTTGGGAGAGGATTTGTTACTAACCTCGGATTCTTTGGCTTCAAGGGTAGTCTGTTTGGCTTTGGTGACACCAACCATCTTCTCCACAGCTTCCACCCTATCGGACAACTTCCTAATCTCCTTGAGGCACTTCGTAAACCCATGTTTCATACATTCAACTACTTCCTTGAACATATTTGCCATCTCCTCTCTGGTCATCCCACTAGCCTCTTCACTAGGCTCTTTAGGAGCCTCTTCACTAGCCCCTTTACGAGCTTTCTTCGGAGGTCTTGGATTGTCTTCCTCCTCCTCCACTACAACCATCTCTGTGGCTTTCTTCGATGGAGTCACAACCTTAGGTTTGGTATAGACCTTAGTAGCCTCTTTAGGAGCCTCTTCATATTGTCTTTATTGTTTGAAATTCTTGTATTTTTTAAAAATATGTTTTGTTAGTTAAATTTATGTTAATATTCTAGAGGTTTAGTTTATATATCAAACTAACTCAATTGATGATATTTCTACTTTGTTTACTAAATTTAATATTGATTTATATTTTGAAAGCTATAATTTTTGAAGATCTTCAAATTTTTGAAAATAATAAATGAAAAGGTGATTAGTATACTTTTATTTCTGACTTTAAATAATATGTGGACACTTTCAATGATTTATAGCATCAACTTTTATATAGTATATGTTATTTGTGAATATTTTCAATAATATATAACCTAAATTTTGAAAAACACGTGTTTTAAATTTATATAGTTATAGTTTTTTGAAAATTTGTATTTTGAAATTAATTATTATTTTTGTTATTATTTCGTAAATATATATAATGTTTTTTATTTTTGTGTTATCCTACGGTATTTCTCTTTGTAATTTTTCTCTAGACACTTTAAATAATATAAATTCTCATTTTTAAAATAGATTTTTAGGTTCATAGTGTCTTTAATGTTTGAAATTCTTGTATTCTTTAAAAATATTTTTTTTGTTAGTTAAATTTATGTTAATATTCTAGTGGTTTAGTTTATATATCAAACTGACTCAATTGATGATATTTCTACTTTTTTTACTAAATTTAATATTGATATATATTTTGAAAGAAATAATTTTTGAAGATCTTCAAATTTTTGAAAATAATAAATGAAAAGGTGATTAGTATACTTTTATTTCTGACTTTAAATAACATGTGGACACTTTCAATGATTTATAGCATCAACTTGTATATAGTATATGTTATTTGTGAATATTTTCAATAATATATAGCCTAAATTTTGAAGGGCTTATTTGCCAACTATCCAAGAAAATAATAATAATTAGATTTGTAGAAAGATGTTAGAGAGATATAGAAAGAGAAAGTAGGAGAGAGGGGGAATTTTTAGATAGTTAGTGAATTTAGGTTTTTTATTTGGTTATTGGGACAAATTTCCCAATTTTGAAAACACGTGTTTTTAATTTATATAGTTATATTTTTTTGAGAATTTGTATTTTGAAATTAATAATTATTTTTGTTATTATTTTTGAAAATATATATAATGTTTTTATTTTTGTAAGTTTACCATATTTGATATTTATTTCTATTTATACTGAAATAATACAATTTTGGTAATATTGACATTTTTAGAAATAAGAAATTAAAAAAAAATGATTTGTCATAATATGATTGGTCGTTCAACATCCTATGTGGACACCTTCAATGGCTTATAGCCTCAACTTTTATATAGTATAATTTTTTTGTTAGTTAAATTTATGTTAATATTCTAGAGGTTTAGTTTATATATCAAACTAAATCAATTGATGATATTTCTATTTTGTTTACTAATTTTAATATTGATTTCTATTTTGAAAGAAATAATTTTTGAAAATCTTCAAATTTTTGAAAATAATAAATGAAAAGGTAAGTGGTATTGTCTACAAGTCAACAAAGGAGAAGATAAGCAAAGGAAATAAACAGAGGAGAAATAGAGAGCGTGTGTATACCACGCCACAGTCGAAACAAGGAAGCAGAGGCTTCAAGAAGTGAGGTTCATGCTGATTCGCCATCTGCAAACAAGAAACGAATTGGAAACATTTTAATTCTAAGTCGTCTGGGTCGTCCACCTCAAAGACTTAGATTAAGTCGTCTGGGTCGTCCACCTGGAAGACTTTCCAGACGACTTAATTATAAGTCTACCAAGACTTCCAGTAGAACATTTGAAAGCTGACCAGACGAATGAGAGGAGAACAACATCCAACCTAACTAGACCACAAATCGATTGAAATCCCCAATCTTTGAAACCCTAATTTGAAATGAAAATATCTACAAATTGCTTGAAATCACAAATCGTAACCGTAAAATGAGAGGAAAACAACATCCAACCTAACTAAACAACAAAGGAAGCGGCGGCGCTAGGGTTTAGAAGAAGCGGCGGCGCTAGTGTTTAGAGGAAGCGGCGGTGAGAACGGTGAGAATGAAGTGAGATAGATAGCCGACGTTGAGAACGATGGTTTGTTCGGAAATAGTGGGAACTCGAAATCGCCTTTGATATCGCCTTTGAGAGAGAACTGTTAGGGTTTTTGCGAAAAATTAACACAAAAAAAAATCACCTTATATATTGGGTAAATAATCCGGTTAGCTTTAAAAGTACAGTGGAAAAATTTAAGGTTTGGTCCGGTTTAGACGACTTACAAATAAGTCGTCTGGCGGATAATGTACATCAGACGACTTAATATTTAGTCTTCCGTTTGCAGACGACTAAATGTTAAGTCGTCCTAGACCCTAAAATGAAACCCTAAACTAAAATGACTAAATTAACTAACTAACCACGTTATAAAATCAAATTATACTTCAATACTGTTTACTATACACAGAAATGAACACGCTTAGGTAATTTTTAAAATTTTCAAAAACGGTTTTAATGCTTTCCAAAATCTAACCCTAAGAACACATACAATACTACAACATATGTTGATGAAACATAAACTAAAGAATATCATGACTCACTACTTTCACTCATCTATGCTGAAAACAATTGAAATTTGTTATATCTTAATTTATATCTCTTAAGACATATGTTAATTACATAATTCCCATTTTTCACTTATCAAAATATTTTTTACAAAATTTTTAAATTATGTTTAAGAATAACTGTCCAGACGACTTTAAGTTAAGTCGTCTGAACAGACGACTTGCGAGGGTTAGAAACGTAAAAAAAATTCCGTTTTTTTGTTTGTTCACAAGGGGATAGTTGTAATTTCAATAGCCTTTTAAGTTACTTTTGCCTTTGACCCAAGTTTGAGTATTCTTTTGGGTTTGACTCCAAGTTTTGAGTCACATTTGGCAATTCTCCCTTCAATAAGACCCCCTTAGTGTTGATAAATGGATATGCTTTGAATTATGTATTGAATAATAAATACCTTTATAATTTATTATTATTTTTTTTGGGGGCTTAAAATTGAAAATTTACAGATAAATATCTCTTTCTTAAGAATCGATAAACAATAAATAATTAGGATTCAAAATTTTAGAATAAAGAATCACGAATGTTAGTACTACAATCCATTTATATATTTTTCATAAGGAATTTTGAAAAATATGACTGTAGAATTAAAGTCAACTACAAGACTAATCCATTTTTGTCAATAATATTTTATTATAATCTCTCCATACAATCCTTAGGTTTTCCAATCAGTTACAAAAATGACATTATAATTTAATTTGTTTTTATTTTTGAAAAATGAGAAAAAAACATAAACACCCAAAATGTCTCCTCTTATTTACAACAATATCATTCTCATTAATTTATCTAACCACCATAAATAACATTTTTTAGCTCTTTAAGCTCAATCATTCAATTTTCATCTACTTTTGTTCTTCTACACCGACAATAGTTCATTTCCTCTCCATTTTCATCTAAAAAACTTCCATAACTTTTATTTTCACAAACACAAGTTTTATATTTTCTTGATTCTTCACAAATAATCGTCAAAACAGCTTCCTTTTGCTCATTTTCAAAGCTAGGGCAGTGGAAAAAGTTGGAAGCAAGCTTACAACGAAAAAAATGAAACTATTATATGTTTTCATCGTTATTCAGGGCTTTGTCGCAATAGTAGACTGTTTTGTATGTTTATCCTAATATGTAGACGTACTATACAGTCTTGTCAACGCACAAGTTAGATTTGTAATTGACCAAAATATTTTCTTTTTCAATGTGGACTACAATAGACATACACATCTTTACCTAATACAATAAAAATTAGGTAAACTTAGGAAGAAATCTAGAAAAAGTTAGTTTTGCAGTTGACAAAACTTTGACTTTCCATAGTAGAATTCATCGGAAGTCTGTATCAAGTACATTGCACCGAAAATCTGCAAAAAAGCCGGTTTTGCATTTGACCAAACTTTCAGTTATTTTCAGTATGTTAGTTTTGTGTTTGACTAAAATGTTAAAAGGTTGACCAAAAATTAATTCATGTCTACACTTCATATTTAGTCTACTAATCCTAGAAAAAATGTAGACTGCTTATGAAGTTTACGCTTTTACTTTGGCCAAACACAAAATTAACCCATCAGATTTGAGAGTAGACTCCATATGACGTGTGTAGACGTCCATTTGAATCTACTCATAGAAAGTAAATTTGGGTCAATTGCAAAACTAACCTCTTTCAAAAATTAAAAAAATATAGACTGAAAAACAAGTTTACTTTTGAAAGTCAAATACTGCGTGAATTCGGGTCAGTTGCAAAACTAACTTGTTTTAATGTGTAGACTAAAAAAGAATTTATATATACAAAAATAACTTGCAAATTTTGCAATTGCAAAAACTAACCCAAATAGCAGACGTATATGAAGATCTAACGTAGACTAACAAGCAAGTCTACTATTTTTGCATACCTCATATAGAATCTATGTAGAAAATTTTATTAAAAGTAGATTTGTGTATTATTCATTTGGTTTTTTCACGATTTTATTGTTTCATAGTGTGTGTTAATGAATCATAGGGTCTTGAATGAATTTTAAATGTTAAGATGTTATAATTATGGAAATATCAATTTTTAGATTTGACTATGTAGTTAAATAATTGTAGACTTATGTGCATGTTTAAAAATGTAGTCTTCAGTTGACAGTTGACGCTACGCAAAAATTCTACTAAAAGTGAATCTCTGTATTAATCATCATGTCTTTTTTTTTCATGATTTTATTGTCTCATAGTGTGTGTGTTAGTGAATCCTAATTGTCTTGAACAAATTTCAATAGTTAATAGATTATAATTATGGAACTATCAATTTTTGGGTTTCACTATGTTGTTAACTAATGAGTGTAGACTTCTATGATAGTGTACTTACGTAAAATTTTTTTTGCAGGGAGTGGTTCAGTTAAATGTTGTATATGGAGAATGGGTAGTGAAAGACTCTCTGTGGCTGGTCGGTTATCTGAAATGAGGGAGAAGGTTCATTCTGCCTGATATAGTTTGTGGTCGATAATCTTATTGCTTTAGAGTTGTCTAATGTATTGAACTTATTTTAAATTTGTGGATCTTGATTTAGTGTTATGTGCTAAATTTTTTTTTCTATTACTTTGATTTGTGTTATGTGATAAATTTATGTTTAATTTGCAGGTCTTAATTTTTTTGTATTGCTTTGAAGTTGTATTAAACAATTCTGCTTTTTGTCTTGCAGACTTCGTTATTAGTCTACAATAACAAATGCTCGATAGAAAGTCTATTGTATGTTAATGCTGAAAGGTTTTGAAACCCTCAAACCCACATTGCAGTAATTAATAACAAACACTAAAATTTGCAGGTGATCGTCATCTTAAAAGGAAATAGTGTTGGAGGACAAATCTCTTTCTATTATTATTACTACTACTTTGCAACAACAACACTAATCTCGTCCTTCTCAAGTAAATCATAAAATGTCCTTGTCTTCCTCTGCTTATTCCAGTGATGCATCTTCCATAGCCCTCTAGCCCCTAGCCCAAGTGCAAGACCTATAACTAACTCTTTCAAAACACTTGGACCTTTTAAGGTTGCCTGTGCAATCTTGGGCACAACCATCTCTTCTTCCTCAACTCACTTTATCATTAAGCCAACCATCATAGATCTTGAATCCAGTGAAGGTAAACATAAACATGCAACAAAAACACATACATCATTCGTTGGTTTCTACTACACATAATATGCCTTCAAAAGCCAACACATGTCATGAATACTTCTAAGGTCAATACTGACAACAATCTTGGAACACAACACCAAGCATAAACGTAGAAGCTTTTTTCAAAACCTATAACCGTCAACACAGCAACATAAGATACGCTACAACTAGTCTCATAACAAAACTAAAAACGTGGATCAGTCAAGGAGGTCACTGATTAGTGCAACAGCTTTATGAGGGCAGCTAAGTGATGATAAGAAAGCACGAGGTCACTAATGTATATAGGGAGAATTCTAGTTTGTCAATCAATAGTAGAAAGCAACCCCAAGCCTTTAAAATTGACCCATCATTTAAGACCTGATCCTGCGGTGTTAAACCGCACAAGACCCCGGCCTCACACTAACCCAATTCTACCTTTATTCATTTTAAATCTAATCTTTTCAATGCAAATGAGGTTCATAAAAAAATTGATTTACATATATAAAAAATAAGGAAAATCGGTACATATTAATAGAAAAAATAAGATTCAATACATAAGTTCATTCCTAAGTCAATTTACCCAAACACCACACAAATTCTCACTGTGCGAGTCTTCACAGCTCATTGGTCTTATCACGATCAACCTCAGATCTTGAAACCACATATCAATAATCATTAAGACATAAACCGGTATCCAAATAATCATATCTAACAATGTTGAGTTCGGTTTCCTTATCTAATTTCATAAACCTATATTCAATCTATAATGAACAGATCGGCCATACTATTCGATTACATCCAAATACAACCAGAATCCACTTACACCCAAAACCAGATCGCCCATGATTGGACCAAGCCATCGGCTTAATACTAGGGTCGACTGGCTTTACCATCACTCTGGACATAAGGCCAAGGACTTCCTTTGCTTGGACCGGCCTAAGCCATGGTCGATGATCGATCTACTGATCAATCACATCAGGACCTTTCTCATCACCGTTTGGACCAACCGACCCCAAGCCATGATTGATCAGACCACACTCGCATCTGACTCATGGCCATGGATCCCGGTTTGGTTGAACCCGTGTAAGAATTAGCTCAACATCATCCCATTTCAACCATACTCATCCGCAAATAAGAAGAAGAAGAAGAATATAATAATGCACAAAAAGGGAAGTTTGGATTTAGTCGGACCAAAATGATCCATAGACTTGACCGAACTGGTCGATGGCCTAGGGCGATGGATCGCCGGCCACACAAATTATCTTGGACGTGTGATCTAGTGTCTTAGAGCCCTTATATAAACCTTTCTCCATGCTTCTGGTATCCATTCCATTCGGCCTTCCTTCCCACAAACAAAATCTCTTGCTAAAAAGTTTAAACCACCACAACTGGCCTTTCTGATTCCCTCTCTCTCTCTCTCTCTCTCTCTCTCTCTCTCTCTCTCTCTCTCTCTCTCTCTCTCTCTCTCTCTCTCTCTCTCTCTCTCTCTCTCTCTCTCTCTCTCTCTCTCTCTCTCTCTCTCTCAATTATTCTCTGTGTTTTTCCCTTAGGAACTGATGATGAAATTGAACCACAGGCCCTCCTATTTATAGAGGAAGGTCTCGGCCAACTGCCCATAGCGAATGGGTGCAACTTGATGGCCAAAAAGGTGTTTGTTGCCTTGCGAATGGATGCTTGTTCCACTTGCATCTATTCGGCCTTAATAATTCCCATCTTGGGTTTAGACCCAATACCTAAGCCTTGGGGCTGATCGCATCGACCCCTTGGCCCATACCCTCCTTGGGTCGACCACCTGTCCCGACCCCGACCACGGCCCAGACCCGGACCAACTACCCAAGGCCCAAACACTCAGTCCAACTGAGTTGAGCTGACTCCCAGCTAACTCATCTCGGTGAGCTAGTCCATCCAGCTGGTTGAGCTGAACCTATCCTTGAGCTCTAACTAATATTTGTCCATCTGGTCGAGCTTCCCACCTGTATCGTCCAGATACCGTGTCACTCGTCCAACTCCTTTATACTTGTTTCGTTCTTTATTTGGCTAAGTCTCAGTCTTCTAATGCACTTAACCATCTTGTTTGGTTATGGAACGCTTGCCTTTGGATCATATGACCGGCTGGTTTGCTTTCTAGCATGATGACCTTTCCCAACGATCCTTTCTAGGATTGGGGATGCGACAAGTCTCTCCCACTTGCGATGGAATCGTCCTTGAATCCGAAAAAGTGCCTCCTCCATTGCAAATTGCTCAAACCACTTATAAAAATCAAATTTGATCTTGGCCTCAATTTCCCTAGTAATTTCCTCCCGCCCATTACATTCCCCAATGACCTTGACCATTTGAGTTGTTTTATTCCTTGTTGCTTTTTCAATTATATCTATGATTCGAACCGGCCTTGTCTCTAAGGTTAGGTTCATACTTAGATCAGTAGAAATTTCCAGTATAATGGTGTCTTGATCTGCCAAGCATATCTGGAGTTGAGACACATGGAACACAGTGTAAAAATGCTTTCATTTAAGTTGGCAAATCCAACTTATTCCACCTTACCAACTCTTTCAATGATCCTGAATGGACCCAAGTATCTCGGGTCTAGATTCTTTCTCCCAGAAACTCTCAGCCGGCCCTTAATAGTTATCATTCTGAGATAGACTATATCATCGATCAAAAATTCAAGATCCTTCCTTTATTTGTCCGCATAACTTTTTTGTCGATCTTGTACGTTCCTCATTTTATCCTTCAAGAATTTAATCTTATCGGTTGTTTCCTCCACAAATTCTGGACTAATCATACTACGATGGTGTCCGGCGTGGTTGCCCAGATAATGCCTCATATGGAGACATACCGGTGCTTTGGTGGAATTTTTTGTTGTAAGCGAACTCCACCAATGGTAAGTGCCTTTCCCAGGAATCTCCCCAGTCGAAGACACATGATCGCAGCATATCTTCCAATGTCTGGATGGTACGTTCCGACTACCCATCCGTTTGTGGGTGATAGGCTGTACTCATGTTCACCCTTGTTCCCAAAGCCTTTTGAAAAGCTTTCCAGAAATAAGAGGTAAACCTAAGGTCCCTATCTAAGACGATGCTATCTGAAACCCCATGTAGGCGACGATTGCGTACAATTTTATCTACACTATCTCTCTTTTCAAAGGCGAGAAAGTGGGCTGAATTGGTCAGACGATCCACCACGACCCAGACCGCATCCTTCTTATTCCTGTTTTTGGAAAACCATGTCACAAAGTCCATTGTGATGTGGTCCCACTTCCACTCTGGAATAGGCAAGCTCTGCAGCAACACACTTGGGACCTGATTTTTGGCCTTAATGAGTTGGCAAGTAGGACACTTAGCCACCCATTCAGACACATCAACTTTCATACAGATCCAATGATAATGCCTTTTGAGGTTGTGATACATCTTGGTGGCACCTGGATGAACCGAGAACTTAGATTTATGAGCTTCCCTCATAATCTCCTCCTTCAAACCTCTATCATTGGGTACACTAACCCACTCATTGACCAAGATTGTACCATCCTTCGAGGTTTGATAGTCTCTGTTGTCGTTCTGAGCAATCATCTTCAGGTTCTCTTCCTGACTTTGGCCTATCCAAACCCAAGTGAGTGGGTCGGCCTGGTTCACTTCCTTTAAATTCAAAATTTCATCCATTACAATTATTGTATTTAAATGTAAAGTACAAACCACACCTTCCAGGTCGTCCTACTCACATTGAGCCGATACGTCTGCCCTCCTCCAGCTTAAAACGTCGGCAACTTCGTTCATTTTTCTTGGTGATAGACAATGTCTTCATCGTAGTCGGCCAACAAATCCATTCACCAACTCTGCCTCAAGTTCAGCTCAGGCTGGGTGAATATGTACTCATGACTCTTGTGGTCCGTAAGTTCCTGTACCTTGGCTCCATACAAGTATGAACAAAAAATCTTCAAAGCGAACACTACCGCAGCCATCTCCAGATCGTGGGTGGGGTAGTTTCTTTCATGTTTCTTCAAATGTCTAGATGCATATGCAATGACCTTCCCATATTGTGACAATACGCATCCCAGTCCATTTATGGACACATCCCTGTAGACCACATAGGGTAGGTGATATAGCCTATTTATTACCAGTTTTAAACCATGTTATAGGCCATATTTAGGGTCTGTTATGTGTGTTTAAGCTATGTTTTAAAGTCTTTACAGGTCCAGGTGCATTTTGGAGATATATGGAGATACTTGGAGCTTTTGGGGTATTTAGAGTAGAATAATCCATAGCTGATCATTGTGAGAGTCAAAGTACAAGATCACCATCGATCAACGATACAACGTTGGCGTCGACCGATGGTACATGACCGAGATCGATCGATGTTGCACATCTGCCATCGATCGATGTCCAATTCGCAGACATACGATTTTTAAGCCCAAGTTAGAGACAATACACAAGATTACCCTTGGACGAGTTTTGACATAGACTTTCATGTTTTATATTTATACTTTATGTATTGCACCAGACTGAGTGTGCTGAGTGAGTGGGTGCTAGGTGCCTAGGTTTTGTTGAAAAGTGTGTGTGTGCACCACCCCACCATAGTCTTAGGATTTGTTGAGGGAGAAGATTCATAACTCCTTAGGGAGATTTGTATTGGAACCCCAATATTTTATCTATGCATTATATTCAGATTATTATTCTTACTCTAGTTATGTCTGAGTAGTTATCAACTAGATTTAGGGTTTATCAATGGTACTGATGGATTAGCCAAACAATAGAATGGTTAGGGTAATTATTTGATCTATTAATAGAATTGTGTTAATTGCTTGAGTAGCTAACTAAAACAATGATAATAGGATAGTTAGGCGCAAGCGAGAGCATGGTCTACTACCGGAATTTATTCTATTGAGCTAGGTTGCTAGAAACAAACGAGAGTTGATTTAGTTAATCTAGTGAACTTATCGAGTTAGGTCATAAAGCTTGACTCAAGAAACCATCGATCGACGTAAGATCATTGCCATCGATCGATGGTCATTTCGTGTCAACAAACGAGAGCTGAGACATTGGACTTAGTCAATAGATTAGACCCACATCGAGAGCTGGTGACTTTTACATTAGATATCGAGTTCCATGATTAAATACCCTTAACATCTGTCTTCTATAATCCACTTGTCTGAAACCCTAGATCTAGCATATCTACATTTGCATCTAGTTAATCTATTAGCATATTTCCATATTTACATTATTAGCATATTTCCATATTTACATTATTAGCATAATTCCATATTGCATCTATACCATACGGATCATTTCCTTGACCTGATTACTTGTTACCAATATATATAATTACCTAGCTTAGTCTTTAGAAATAAGAAATTTATTGTGTGCCACTGTTCTATGTGGATTCGATCCCTTAGTACTACACCTGATCTCTCTTGGCAAGAGTATTATTTTGTGTGTTAGGATTAAGGGTTAATTTGACAGTTATTTGTGTAAGATATTTGTACCCTGTTAGAACATAAAAACATCACAGTGTCAAATTTGGCGCCATTGCAGGGGAACATTGATCGCCATTAGATTTATTATCTAGGATTTAGTCTAGGTTTGTTACTTTCAAAGTTAATGATATTTCTTTTTCTTTGTTTTTCAGGTGCATGCAAAGGAGTACCAAAAGAAACAAAGGACAAGACTTACTGTTCTCAGACCCACAGCAACTCGAACGTACGATCCGCAAAGAAAGACGACAAGCATCGATCGACAGCATCTACTCATCATCAATCGACACTTCTTTACGGACAGCATCGACCGACATCAGAACTCTAGCATCGACCGACATTGATCTTATGGCATCGTTCGATAGCACCTCATCCGCAATGATCGACGACAGCAGATGAATTCAGATGGTTGCGCCTGTAATAGTGATTCAAAATGAGAATGAAGACTTGCATGACCTCAATGGTCATCTGCGTAATACAGCAGGTCAAAGGATAGACAATGAGGGGACTATAATCCCTGATTCAGAAGCAGAAGCTGAAGCAGACGCTGCAATAGCTCAACCTGAAGCTAACGCCCAAGCTGCTCAGAGAACGCTGGATGACTACAACCATCCAGACCAGTTCTACGCCAACAGATCCGCCATTCGCCCTCCAGATCTTCAGAGAAATGATTTTGAGATCAAACCCGATTACTTCGGACTTGTACGGCATACGCCTTACCATGGGTTGCGACATGAGCACCCTATGGATCATCTGGAGGGATTTGAGGATCTAGTGACTGCTATTAAAGCCAATGGAGTCCATGAGAACTATCTTTTCTGTAAGCTCTTCAAGTACTCACTTGCTGGAGAAGCTTCATATTGGCTTAAGCAGCTACCACCAGGATCTCTGACATCCTGGACTGACATTAAGAACGCTTTCTTGCATAAGTTCTTTGATGACGCAAGAGCAGAAGATCTGAGGAGCAAGATTGCTACTTTTTCACAGGAACCTTTAGAGTCTTTTAGAAATTCACGGATCAGATTCAATTCATACCAGAGAGACTTTCCACATCACGGTTTCAACGAAGTGCAACTTCTTAACACTTTCTTTAGAGGTATTGGATTGCAGTATGAGATGACTTTGGACACATCTAGTGAAGGAAATTTCAGCACTAGGATCTCTGAAGAAGCTACAAGATTGATTGAGAATCTAGCATTTAGAGGTAGAAGCAATAGAGTCTGGAGAAGATGAGATTGAAGAATGAGATGTGAACTACATTGATGGGAATGGTTTCCAGAGACAAGGGAATCAAGGTTTCAGGAGAAACTCCTATGGTATTGGTCAAAGGAGTAACTTTAATAAGAGTTCACAGAGAAGGCCCTTCAACAACGACATGACATATGGATCTTCCTATTACCAAAATCCTCCTCCAGAAACTCAGGGAAGAAAGATTGAAGCAATGGTTGATAGAGTCTTAGAGGGACAGCAGAAGATGACTCTGGATTTCAACGAAAAGATAGATGATTTGTACCTCAACCTCAATACCAAGTTAGAAAACCTCAGCACACATGTGAAGAAGCTGGAGAATCAAGTGATGCAAACAAGTGAGACCATTAGGAGACATGAGAGCCTGATTAAGGAGAAGATGGAGACTCGGTAGAAACACCACGTCAATGTATTGATTGATGATGATTTCTATCAGGAAGAGAAACCCCAAGACAGCAACTTTCATGTGGAAAATTCCATGTCACTCGGAAATTCCCGTCAGCATCGATCGACGCAAGACAACGAGAATCGATTAACGGTGAAACATACATAATCAATAGCCTCGTGTGGATCGACAAACATCGACCAATACCGTACTCATGACCTCGATCAACATAGAGACGTAAGTATCGGTCGACAATACATGTCTGGCATCGATCGACATGGTAGAAACCCAGTTCGATTACCCAACCTCAACGCAAGTCTGATTGTGCGTCAACAGCAACAATTTCAGAACAGAACACATACACGTCTGATTCTATGGATCGTGATAGAGAAGAATGAGGGACACTTAAAGAGGAGGCAAAACATCCCAAAACATCAACGCCAAGAAGCCAATGAAAAGGAGATGGATGGCTTTGCTAATAGAGTTTTTAAAATTCTTTTAGATATATCTTTTGATGAAGTTTATTATACTTACAGATTGTGGATATTTTTCAGGGAAACAAGGGAAACAGATGATGATATAGAAATCATGTTCAATCACCTCAGAGAGAAGATGAAGCAGAGAAACTGTTTGAAAAAGAAAAATGATCCTGGGAAGTTTGTGGTTCCATGCTTCATCAAAGGAAACAAATATCCCAACGCCCTCTGTGACACTGGATCTTCAGTGAGCATTATGCCAAATTCTATGGCAGAGGAGCTGAACCTAAGAGTGGAACCCTCCAACGATTTGTTCACATTTGTAGACTGCTCAAAAGTGAACTCAGAAAGGATGGTAAAAGATGTTCCAGTGCAGAAACAAACGAGAGTTGATTTAGTCAATCTAGTGAACTTATCAAACTAGGTGATAATGCTTGATTCAAGAAACCGTCGATCGACGCAGGATCATTGCCATCGATTGACGGTCATTCCGTGTCAACAAGCAAGAGCTGAGCCATTGGACTTGGTCAATAGATTAGGTGCGCATGCGAGAGCTGGTGTCCTTTACATTAGATTTAGAGTTCTATGATTAAATATCTTTAACTTCTATCTTCTGTAATCAACTTGTCTGAAACCCTAGATCTAGCATATTTTCATATTTACATTACTAGAATATTTCCATATTTACATTATTGACATATTTCATATTTGCATCTTTAGCATATTTCCATATTGCATCTAAACCTTCTAATAAGGAATATTTCATTGACCTGATTACTTGCTACCAACATATATAGTTACCTAGCTTTGCCTTTAAAAATAAGAAATCTCTTGTGTGCCTTTGTTCTCTGTGGATTCGATCCCTAAGTACTACACCCGATCTCTCTTAACAAGAGTATTATTGTATTGTGTGTTAAGATTAATGGTTAATTTAACAGCTGTTTGTTTAAGATATTATTACCCTACTGAAACATAAAAACACACCCCACGTCAAATTTGGCGCCGTTGCCGAGGAACATTGATCGCCATTATATTTATTTTCTTGGACTTAATCTAGGTTTGTTACTTTCAAGGTTACTGATTTTTCTTTTTCTTTGTTTTTCAGGTGCATGCAAAAGAGTACCCAGAGCAACAAAGGACAAGACTTACTGTATCCTGACCCAAAGTGACTCGAACGCACGATCCGCAAAGAAAGATGACACGCATCGATCGACGGCATACATTCTGCATCGACCTATACATCTTTATGGACATCATCAACCGGCATCAGAACTTAACCATCGACCGATACTAGATCTCTCGCATCAACCGATATTGATCATATACCATCGATCGACCGTACCTCATCAGCATCGATCGACGACAACAAAAGAGTTCAGATGGTTGCGCCTATAATTGTGGTTCAGAATGAGAATGGAGACTTGCATGACCTCAACGGTCATCTGTGTAATGCAACCGGTCAAAGGATAGACAATCAGGGGGCTATAATCCCTGAAGCAGAAGCAGACGCTGCAATAGCTCAACCTGAAGCTAACGCCTAAGATGCTCAAAGAACGCTGGCGGACTACAACCGTCCAGACCAATACTGCGCCAAAACATCCGCCATTCATCCTCCAGCCTTTCAGAGGAACGATTTTGAGACCAAGCCCGCTTACTTTGGACTTGTAGCGCAGACGCCTTACCATGGGCTGCGACACGAGCACCCTATGGATCATCTGGAGCGCTTTGAGGATCTAGTGACTGCTATTAAAGCCAATGGAGTCCCTGAGGACTATCTTTTCTGTAAGCTCTTCAAGTACTCACTTGCTGGAGAAGCTTCATATTGGCTTAAGAAGCTACCCCCAGGATCTCTGACATCCTGGACTGACATTAAGAATGCTCTCTTGCTTAACTTCTTTGATGACGCAAGAGCAGAAGATCTGCGGAGCAAGATTGCTACTTTTTCACAAGAGCCTTCAGAGTCTTTCAGAAACTCGTGGATCAGATTGAAGTCATACCAGAGAGACTGTCCACATCATAGGTTCAACGAAGTGCAGCTTCTTAGCACTTTCTTCAGAGGTATTGAACTGTTGTATCAGATGGCTTTGGACACAGTTAGTAAAGGAAATTTCAGCACTAGGATCCCTGAAGAAGCTACAAGATTGATTGAGAATCTGAAATCTAGCAGCAGTACCAAGAACACAAATTTTGAGACGACGAGATCAACTCCAACAATAAGTAAGGAGCAGATTGAAGAGGTAAAAGCAAAGCTGGATAATGTCCAGAAATTCTTCAGAAAACAAGTTACTTTTGCAAAGGTAGAAGCGATACAGTCTGGAGACGATGAAAAAGAGGATGTGAACTACGTTGATGGGAATGGATTCCAGAGACAAGGGTATCCAGGTTTCAGCAGAAATTCCTATGGTACTGGTCTAAGGAGTAACTATAATCAGAATTCACCGCGAAGACCCTCCAACAACGACATGACATATGGATCTTCATACTACCAAAATCCTCCTCTAGAAACTCATGGAAGCAAGATTGAAGCAATGGTTGATAGAGTCTTAGAGGGACAACAGAAGATGACTGTAGATTTCAACGGAAAGATAGATGATCTGTACCTCAACCTCAACACCAAGTTCGAAAACCTCAACACCCATGTGAAGAAGTTGGAGAATCAAGTGATGCAAACAATTGAGACCATTAGGAGACATGAGAGCCTGATTGAGGAGAAGATGGAGACTGGGCAAAGTCACCACGTAAGTGCATTGATTGATGAGGATTTCTGGCAGGAAGTGAAACCCAATAACAACAACTTTCGTGTGGAAAACTCTATATCACTCGGCGATTCCCATCCGCATCGATCGACGTAAGCCAACGAGCATCGACCGACGGTGAAACCTACGGAATCAATAGCCTCATGCGAATCAACCAACATCGATCGACACCATGCTCACGATCCTGATCAACATAGAGGCGAAGGAATCAATCGACCCTCTATGCCTGGGATAGATCGACAGTGTGGAAACCCAGTCCGACTACCCAACCTCAACGCAAGTCTGTTTGTGCATCCCACGACAAAAAATTCATAATAAAACATAGACACGTCTGCATCTACAGATCTTGATAGAGAAGACGAGGGACACTCAAGGAGGAGGCAAAAGATCCCAAAACATCTACGCAGAGAAGCCAATGAAAAAGAGATGGATGGCTTTGCTAAAAGAGTTTTTAAAATTCCTTTAGATATATCTTTTTACGAAGCTTATTATACTCACAGATTGTGGATTTTTTTCAGGGAAACAAGGGAAACATATGATGGCATAGAAACCATGTTCAATCACCTCAGAGAGAAGATGAAGCAAACAACCTGTTTCAAAAAGAAAAGTGATCCTGGGAAGTTTGTGATCCCATGCTTCATCAAAGGAAACAAATACCCTAACGCCCTCTGCGACACTGGATCTTCAGTGAGCATTATGCCAAAGTCTATAGCAGAGGAGCTGAACCTAAGAGTGGAATCCTCCAATGATTCGTTCACATTTGTAGACTACTCAAGAGTAAACTCAGGAGGGATGGTAAAGGATGTTCCAGTGCAGAATAACAACACCTTAGTCCCAGTAGACTTTCATGTGATGGACATCATGATAGATTGGAACTCTTCGCTACTACTTGGGAGAGCATTCATGGCTACTGGGGGAGCCATATGCGACATGCAGTTAAACATGTTGTATTTATCTCTAATTGATAAAAATATCTTCTATGAACCTGTTAAAAATAAGAACAAGGCTGCCCTGATCGAATTGTGTAATGATGCAGAGCTTGTGGCCACATGTTTCTACAATTACGAGTGTAATGAGGATCGACGGATGGAGCATCGATCAACACCCAGCCCCTAGAATTGATCGACAGTCATGCACATCAGCAATCGATCAATACCCACCCTTCAACATCAATCGACACCCATTCCCCAGAACCGATTCACACCCACCATGCTGATTACGGTCACAACCCAACCTACCTCGAATACGACAAAAACTAAGAGAAGAAGAGCTGATCGAGTACCGAGGGCTTACTATGGTAGAGGCTGGAGTTTTTCATGTTTCCCATGAACCGGGGAAATCGATATCAATCGACGACAACCATACGCCATCGATCGATACTGAACACGAAGCAGAAACCGAACATGATTCAGTAGAGGAAATAGACAGAGAAGCTGGTTATCTACAACCAGATGAGTTCGGTATTATGAGAGATCCCGACGGTCACGCAAGAGCTATGGATGGCATAATTCTAAACGTCACGAAGGAGGATGTAGCAGATATACTTGCAATGGCCAATGGAGATGGAAACCTTTTTGGGCACCGGTCTGATCACCGAGCATCGATCGATAGTAACCAGAGACCATCGATCGACATCAATTGGCCATACCAAGGATACGGTGAACCTGGCTGGATAATGAACGAGAGAGTAGAAACATAAGCTGGTTATCTCAGACCCGATGAGCTTGAAATTTTCAGGGATGTAGAAGGACGTGCAGGACGTCTTTATGGGAGAATTTTAACTCTACCAAAGAAAGATTTAGCAGACGCCCTTGTCATGGCTGGACGATCAGGAAATTTATTTGGACATTCGCAACAGCCACTGATCGACGCACAGGTACCAGCATCGATCGACAACACGTAGAAGAAGCAGGAGACATACAGCAGAACAGAGATTGATGATATTGTGCATGCGATCTACCAAGCTCAGAAGATGTCAACGGATGAATTCTATATGAGGCTTGATGACGTTTACTATCCTATAGATAAATGCCTCACGAATTTGACTACACGCATGGATGAGATGAAGCAAGACATGAATACTTTTCAGAGACATCATGCGAGTAGAACAGATGGAGTGACATTGATCGACGGCAACACCTTGCCATTGATCGATACTGAGTTCGACAGAGAGAAGTTCGCAGCAGAACACTACTTAGAAGAAAAGTTCTCTGATATTGCTTTTTTTCTCAGTACCTTATGAAGGAAGATGTTTCTCAGAAACAACAGGAAATGTCAGACACTACAACTGCCAAACTTAGAATGCTCCAGCGCAGTATTGAAAATCTACAAAGAACAATGAATTCACTGGAGGTCGCTAAGGAGATCATCAAGAACGAGAAAATCAGAGGAGATGAAGCAATCAAAAACTTCATTGGTACATGGCTTCAGAAGAGCAATCCACTGTTTATTCTTCATTTATTAGTAATTTTCGTATTTTTTTATTTCAGATTATTAAAAAAAAACCTAGGAAGACAATCTGCATAGAGGATCGACCGACACTTGATCACTGCCGATCGACGGAATAAGCAACGCATCGATCGATAGGCACTTCACTGTGTCGATCGACGATCACCATCACTGAGCAAGTGTATCAGTTTTTCCTTGTTAAATTTAGTCCTTATGATTTATTTCTTCCCCAATCTCCGACTATAACACTGACGATAGTGTTGTTTAAGTTAGGGGGAGGTATTACTGATATTGTGTTTTATTTTAAGTTTTATAAGAAATAGGAACTTTCCGGTTTAGCATCGATCGACACCCATATCCCACCATCGATCGACGCTTTCTTACAAAGAGAGGTATCGAGTACTATACTTAAGCTAATTACATATGATTTGTTTTTTTTCTAACCAATCTGGGGCGGATTACACTGGGACGGTGTAATTTAAGTCTGGGGGAGGTTTGCTAATGCTATTTGATTGTTTTGAGTGTTATTTATATCTATATAAGTTATTTTGAAAACAGTTTTATTGAGTCAAGAAGGAGACTATTATCTAGATTTATTATTGACTAACCATGCTATAAGCACCATTCTTAGAAGGTTTGTTTGTAGAGATTACTAGAGATACCAAAGTGGACCATCCTGCCACTATATCACACTTGCTTAGAAAGTTTGAAGGAACCAAAATTGATTTCCAACACTAATCCTGACATTATTTGTTTGCTTTGGGATTTGGTATACATTGGATCGGATTCCTTCTGTAATTCTGGAAGGTAAAACTCTATGTTCTTCTGATTCACCTCTCTCTCCCCTTCAGATTTAAAAAGGAGTCGAACAAGATTTGGTGGCTACAACCATTAAAGCTTGATTCATATGATCATATAAAGAGATAAAAAGTTCTAAAAGAAGTGAATAGGATCTTGTGGCAAAAACCATTGAGGCTTGATTCATGGAAGCTTATCCAAATATCTCAGTCAATGAAAAAAAATAAAATGATACTCTCAAAGGAAGGGAGACATTGACTGAGAAGAAGTGAGAAGAGAGAGAGAGGAAAGGAATCACAGAAGGTTACCTGTGTGTTCAGATACTTCCAGAGGTAAGAGTCCATGTGTCCCTTGATCGATACTCCCAACGTAAAACCTGTATTTTTATTTTATGCAAAGAAATGAATCAGTAAAGGGGCGAGTCAAACTAGTATTCGCTAAGTTGTTGGTAGAATGGATTTGGTTGCTATACTAGGATAGGCTATATAAAGTTTATCTCTGATTGAATTGATAGGATGTGGTTGCAATAAAGTTAGGTGACAGTTATACTTAGACATTATGTGAGTCTTCGCTTTTCAAAACCTCTTTCATAGGCTTGTTTGCTTGAGGACAAGCAAGAGTTTAAGTCTAAGGGAGTTGATATGGCCTATTTATTACAAGTTTTAGACCATGTTATAGGCCCTATTTAGGGTCTGTTATGTGTGTCTAGGCTATGTTTTATGGTCTTTACATGTCCAGGTGCGTTTTGGAGATATATGGAGATACTTGGAGCTTTTGGAGCATTTAGAGGAGAATAATCCATAGCTGATCGTTGTGAGAGTCAAAGTACAAGATCACCATCGATCGAAGATACAACGCTGGCGTCGACCGATGGTACATGACTGAGATCGATCGATGTTGCACATCTACCATCGATCGATGTCCAATTCGCAGACAACCGATTTTCAAGCCCAAGTTAGAGATAAAACACAAGATTACAAGATTACTCTTGGACGAGTTTTGACCTAGAATTTAGGGTTTTATATTTATACTTATGTATTGCACCAGATTGAGTGTGCGGGGTGAGTGGGTGCTAGGTGCCTAGGTTTTGTGGCAAAGTGTGTGTGTGCACCACCCCACCATAGTTTTAGCATTACGAATTATACCTCTCCAAATGCTCCAAAAGCTCCAAGTATCTCCATATATCTCCAAAACGTACCTGAACTTGTAAAGACTTCAAAACATAGCCTAGACACAGAACCTGTAAAGACCTCAAAACATAGCCTAGACACACATAACAGACCATAAATAGAGTATGTAACATGGTCTAAAATTGGTAATAAATAGGCTATATCAACTCCCCAGACTTAACCTTTTGCTTGTCCTGAAGCAAATAAGTTGTGGAAAATATTTTAAAAAGCGAAGAATCACATATTGTCTAAGTATAACTGTCACCTTACTTTATTGCAACCACATCCTGTCAAGCCAATCACAGAGAAATTTTATATACCCTATCCTAGTATAGCAACCAAATCCATTCTACCAACAACTTGGCAAATACTAGTCTGACTCGCCCCTCTAGTGATTTCATTTCTTTGCATAAAATAAAAGTGCAGGCTTTACCTTGGGAGTATCGGTCAAGGGACACATGGACTCTTACCTCTGCAAGTATTTGAACACACAGGCACCCTTCTCTGATTCCTTTCCTCCCTCTCTTCTCACTTCTTCTCAGTCACTGTCTCCCTTGTTTTGAGGGTATCATTTTATTTTTTTAATTGACTGAGATATTTGGATAGGCTTCCATGAATCAAGCCCTAATGGTTTTTGCCACCAGATCCAGTTCACTTCTTTTTGTCGTTTTTATCTCTTTCTAGGATCATACGAATCAAGCTTTAATGGTTGCAGCCACCAAATCCTTTTTGATTCCTTTTTTTAATCTAAAAGGGAGAGAGAGGGGAATCAGAAGCACAAAGACTTTTACCTTCCAGACTTGCAGAAGGAATCCGATCCAATGTATACCAAATCCCAAAGCAAACAAATAATGTCAGGATTAGTGTTGGAAATCAGCTTCGGTTCCTCCAAACTTTCTAACCAAGTGTGATATAGTGGCAGGATGATCCACTATAAATAACACTCAAAAACAATCAAATAGCATTAGAGAACCTCTCCCAGACTTAAATTACACTGTTCCAAGTGTAATCTACCCCAGATTGGTTAGAAAAAAAATTTAAATCATAAGTAATTAGCTTCAGCATAGAATTCGATACCTCTCTCTGTAAGAGAGCGTCGATCGATGGTGGGATATGGGTATCGATCAATGCTAAACCGGAAAGTTCCTATTTCTTATAAAACTTAAAATAAAACACAATATCAGTAATACCTCCCCCAGACTTAATCAACACTATCATTAGTGTTATACTGTCGGAGATTGGGGAAGAAATAAATCATAAGGACTAAATTTAGAAAGGAAAAACTGATACACCTGCTCGCTGATGGTGATCGTCGATCGACACAGTGAAGTGCCTATCGATCGATGTGTTGCTTACTCCGTCGATCGGCAGTGATCAAGTATATCTGCTACATCCTCCTTCGTGACGTTTAGAATTCTGCCATCCATAGCTCTTGCGTTACCGTTGGGATCTATCATAATGCCAAACTCATCTGGTTGTAGATAACCAGCTTCTCAGTCGTGTTCTTCTGCTGAATCATGTTTAGTTTCTGCTTCGTGTTCAGTTTCGATCGATGGCGTACGGTTGCCGTCGATCGATGTCAATTTCCCCAGTTCATGGGAAACATGAAAAACTCCAGCTTCTTCAATAGTAAGCGCTCGGTACTCGATCAGCTCTTCTTCGCTGTAGTTTTCGTCGTATTCGAGGTAGGCTGGGTTGTGATCGTAATCAGCATGGTGGGTGTGAATCGTTTCTGGGGTATGGGTGTCGATCGATGTTGAAGGGTGGGTATCGATCAATTTTGAAGGGTGGGTATCGATCGATTGCTGATGTGCATGACTGTCGATCGATTCTAGGGGTTGTGTTTCGATCGATGCTTCATCCGCCGATTCCTCATTACACTCGTAACTGCAGAAACATGTGGCCACAAGCTATGTATCATTACACAATTCGATAAGGGTAGCCTTGTTCTTATTTTTAACAGGTTCATAAAAGATATTTTTATCAATTAGAGATAAATACAACATGTTTAACTGCATGTCGCATATGGCTCCCACAGTAGCCATGAATGCTCTCCCAAGTAGTAGCGAAGAGTTCCAATTTATCCTGACGTCCATCACATGAAAGTCTACTGGGAATAACGTGTTGTTAATCTGCACTGGAACATCCTTTGCCATCCCTCCTGAGTTTATTCTTGAGCAGTTTACAAATGTGAACGAATCATTGGAGGGTTCAGCTCCTCTGCCATAGACTTTTGGCATAATGCTCACTGATGATTCACTGTCGCAGAGGGCGTTAGTGTATTTTTTTCCTTTGATGAAGCATGGGATCACAAACTTCCTAAGATCACTTTTTTTTGCAAACAGGTTCTCTGCTTCATCTTCTCTCTGAGCTGATTGAACATGGTTTATATGTCATCATCTGTTTCCCTTGTTTCCCTGAAAAACATCCACAATCTGTGAGTATAATAAGCTTCATCAAAAGATATATCTAAAGGAATTTTAAAAACTCTTTTAGCAAGATATGTAGATGCAGACGTGTCTGTTTTATGTTCTGAAATTGTTATCATGGGATGCACAAACAGACTTGCGTTGAGGTTGGGTAATTGGACTAGGTTTCCACGCTGTCGATCCGATGCCAGGCATGGAGTGTCGATCGATTCCTTTGTCTCTATGTCGATCGGGATCGTGAACATGGTGTCGATCGATGTTTGTTGATTCGCATGAGGCTATCGATTCCGTAGGTTTCACCGTCGGTCGATGCTCATTGTTTTGCGTCGATCGATCCAGATGGGAATTGCTGAGTGATATAGAGTGTTCCACACGAAAGTTGTTGTCTTTGGGTTTCACTTCCTGCCAGAAATCCTCATCAATCAATGCACTAACGTGGTGCCTTTGCCCAGTCTCCATCTTCTCCTTGACCAGGCTCTCATGTCTCCTAATGGTCTTACTTGTTTGCATCACTTGATTCTCCAACTTCTTCACATGGGTGCTGAGGTTTTCGAACTTGGTGTTGAGGTTGAGGTACAGATCATCTATCTTTCCGTTGAAATCTACAGTCATCTTCTGCTGTCCCTCTAAGACTCTATCAACCATTGCTTCAATCTCGCTTCCCTAAGTTTCTGGAGGAGGATTTTGGTAGTAGGAAGATCCATATGTCATGTCGTTGTTGTAGGGTCTTCCCTGTAAATTTTGATTAAAGTTACTCCTTTGACCAATACCATAGGAATTCCTGCTTAAACCTGTATTCCCTTGTCTCTGGAAGCCATTCCCTTCAATGTAGTTCACATCCTCTTCTTCATCGTCTCCAGACTTTATCGCTTCTACCTCTACAAAAGTAACCTATTTTCTGAAGAATTTCTGGACACTATCCTGCTTTGCTTTTGCCTCTTCAATCTGCTTCTTACTTATTGTTGGAGTTGATCTCTTCCTCTCAAAATCTGTGTTCTTGGTACTGCTGCTAGATGCCAGATTCTCAATCAATATTGTAGCTTCTTCAGGGCTCCTAGTGCTAAACTTTTCTTCACTAGCTGTGTCCAACGCCATCTGATACTACAGTTCAATACCTCTGAAGAAAGTGCTAAGAAGCTGCACTTCGTTTAACCCATGATGTGGATAGTCTCTCTGGTATGACTTGAATCTGATCCAAGAGTTTCTAAAAGACTCTGAAGGCTCTTGTGAAAAAGTAGCAATCTTGCTCCTCATATCTTCTACTCTTGCGTCATCAAAGAAGTTAGGCAAGAAAGCGTTCTTAATGTCAGTCCAGGATGTCAGAGATCCTGGTGGTAGCTGCTTAAGCCCATATGAAGCTTCTCCAGCAAGTGAGTACTTGAAGATCTTACAGAAAAGATAGTCCTCAGGGACTCCATTGGCTTTAATAGCAATTACTAGATCCTCAAAGCGCTCCAGATGATCCATTGGGTGCTCGTGTCGTAGCCCATGGTAATGCGTCTGCGCTACAAGTCCGAAGTAAGCGGGCTTGATCTCAAAATCATTCCTCTGAAGGTTGGAGGACCAATTGTGGATCTTTGGGCGTAGTACTGGTCTGGACAGTTGTATTCAGCCAGCGTTCTTTTAGCAGCTTAGGCGTTAGCTTCAGGTTGAGCTATTGCAGCGTCTGCTTCTGCTTCAGGGATTATAGCCCCCTGATTGTCTATCCTTTGACCTTCTGCATTACGAAGATGACCGTTGAGGTCATGAAAGTCTCCATTCTCATTTTGAACCACAATTATAGGCGCAACCATCTGAACTCGTCTATTGTCGATCGATGGTATATGATCAATATCGGTCGATGCGAGAGATCTGGTATCGGTCGATGGTTGAGTTCTGATGCCGATGCTGTCTGTTAAGATATATCTGTCGATGCAGAAGGTATGCCGTCGATTGATGCGTGTCGTCTTTCTTTTCAGATCATGCGTTCGAGTCGCTTTGGGTCAGAGAACAGTAAGTCTTGTCCTTTGTTGCTCCGGGTACTCTTTTGCATGCACCTGAAAAACAAAGAAAAAGAAAAATCAGTAACCTTGAAAGTAACAAAGCTAGACTAATTCCTAGAAAATAAATCTAATGGCGATCAATATTCCCTGGCAACGGCGCCAAATTTGACGTGGGGTGTGTTTTTATGTTTGAGTGAGGTAATAATGTCCTAAACAAACAGCTGTAAAATTAACCCTTAATCCTAACACACAATACAATAATATTCTTGTCAAGAGAGATCGGGTGAAATACTTAGGGATTGAATCCACAAAGAACAAAGGCACACAATAGATTTCTTATTTCTAAAGGCTAAGCTAGGTAACTATATATATTGGTAGCAAGTAATCAGGTCAAGGAAACATTCCTTATTAGAAGGTTAGATTGAATATGAAAATATGCTAATAATATGAATATGGAAATATGCTAAGTATGCAAATATGAAAATATGCTGATAATGTAAATAAGGAAATATTCTAGTAATGTAAATGTGGAAATATGCTAGATCTAGGGTTTCAGACAAGTGGATTATAGTAGATAGAACTTAAAGGTATTTACTCATAGAACTCGAAATCTAATGTAAAAGACACAAGCTCTCGCATGCGCGCCTAATCTATTGACCAAGTCCAATATCTCAGCTCCCGCTTGTTGACACGGAATGACCGTCGATCGATGGAAATGATCCTGTGTCGATCGACGGTTTGTTGAATCAAGTGTTATGACCTAGTTTTATAAGTTCACTAGATTGATTAAATCAACACTCGTTTGTTTCTAGCAAGCTAGCTCGACAGAATAGGCTCCGGTAGTAGACATTGCTCTCGCTTGCGCCTAACTATCCTGTTATCAGGGTTCTAGTTAGCTACTCTAGAACACAAGCAATAAACACAATTCTATTAATAAATCTAAAAACAACCTTAACAATTATATTGTTTGTCTAATCCATCAGTACTATTGATAAACCCTAGTTGACAATTACTCAGACATAATTAAAGTAAGAAGAATAATCTGAATAAGATGCATAGATAAAGTAATGGGTTTTCAAAGAACACTTAGATTACACTAGCAAATGCTAGCACACACACACAAACTCTTGCCCCCTTAAGTCTAGCACACTTAGAATGGTGCAATACATAAAGTATACATAAAACCCTAACGTCTAGGTCAAAACTCGTCCAAGGGTAATCTTGTGTCATGTCTCTAACTTGGGCTTGAAAGTCGGCTGTCTGCGAACTGGACATCGATTGATGGCAGATGTGCAACATCGATCGGTCTTGGTCATGTAACATCGGTCGACGTCTACGTTGTATCGTCGATCGATGGTAAACTCGTACTTCAATGATCAGCTACGGATTATTCCTCTCCAAATGCTCCAAAAGCTCCAAGTATCTCCATATATCTTCAAAACCTACCTGGACCTTTAAAGACCTCAAAACATAGCCTAGACACACATAGCAGACCCTAAATAGAGTCTATAACATGGTCTAAAACTGGTAATAAATAGGCTATATCATCTACTACCAGAATTTATTATATTGAGCTAGGTTACTAGAAACAAATGATAGTTGATTTAGTTAACCTAGTGAACTTATCGAATTAGGTTATAAAGCTTGACTCAAGAAACCAATCGATGCAGGATCATTGCCATCGATCAATGGTCATTCTGTGTCAACAAGCGTGAGCTGAGACATTGGACTTAGTCAATAGATTAGACTCGCAGCGAGAGTTGGTGTCTTTTACATTATATATCGAGTTACATGATTAAATACCCTTAACTTCGATCTTCTATAATCCACTTGCCTGAAACCCAAGATCTAGCAAATTTACATTTTCATCTAGTTAATCTATTAGCATATTTCCATATTTAGATTATTAACATATTTCCATATTGCATCTATACCTTCTAATAATGAATATTTCCTTGAACTTTCTATATTGCATATATACCTTCTAATAAAGAATATTTCCTTGACCTGATTAGTTGTTACCAATATACATAGTTACCTATCTTAATCTTTAGAAATAAGAAATCTATTGTGTGCCATTGTTCTCTGTGGATTCGATCCCTAAGTACTACACCTGATCTGTCTTGGCCAGAGTATTATTTTGTGTGTTAGGATTAAGGGTTAATTTGACAGTTATTTGTTTACGATATTTATACCCTTATAGAACATAAAAACACCACCATGTCAGCTGGTCAGCCTCTAGCAACACAAGAACTGGCGCACTAGTCAACATCTCTTTCAAGGAGGTGAAACGCTTCTCACACTCCTCAGACCATGTATACTTCACATCCTTTCCAGTCAGCGTTGTCATGAGCTGAGCCACGCTTGCAAACACTTTCACAAACTTTCTATAGTAACCTACAAGCCCAAAGAAACTTCTTATCTCCGCGGCATTCGTGGGTCGAGGCCAATCCCGTATGGCCTTAACCTTCTCGGTGTCAACTAAGACGCCCTGGTTAGACACGATATGGCCGAAACACCCCATGCTCCTTTGCCAGAAACTATAATTGCTGAGTGATACGTGCTCAAGTTACCCTGGAACTATTGATTACTCTCTCAAACAAGATGTTTAGTTGTAGTACTTAGGGATAAAATCCACAGACACTAAGATTACACAATAAATTTATTGTTTTTGTAATAAAGCTAGACAAAGATTAATAAGCAGTAAAGTGGTTGCAAGATTGATTTGTAGGTTTTATGAGAATGGAAATAAATTAAACTGAAGGGAATTCTTAGATAGGATGAGGATGTAATTAAGTAATTTATCAGGGGTTTATTTAATGTAGTTCTGAAATCAAACTCAGGTTAAGTGATCGTTAATCCTTATGGGAGCGTCGGTCAATTGTCACGATGTATTGTCGATCGATTCTACTTTAACAGATTCAGCGACAAGGTTTGATAAGTTCTCTAATCTATTAGATCAACTGTCGTATGCATCTAGTAGTTTAGATCATCTAAATTTCAGTTCAGGTAATTGACCAAGCCTTCACTTGCGCAAATCAATCCTAATATCTAGGTTTAAGGTGACCAGTCTCAATCCTAGCAATAAGAACAATCTAGATGAGGAACTAGTTAAATATCCCTAATATCAATACAACATCACCAATTTATAGACTACCCTTGAAGAACCCTAATCTAACAATTGAATTACTCAGACATGATAATGAAAAACACAATTAAAATCTGAATAAATTACATATAAGAAATAGAATAAAGAAACATGGAGTTCAAGATCTTCTCTGTAAATAATAAGTAGATATTTCTCTCCAATCCTAGCTCTCTCTCTCTATGGAGTAACATTGATGCTTTGATGTAAAGGAGGTGTGTGTAGACTTAGGGTTACAAAACTTATAAAAAATTATAATTAGTGTAAAATGCGTCTAGAGACTTCTCTTGCAAATATAAGAACTTCTAGATAAGATTCATAATTTCTTCAAATCATCATAAAACTCAGGCGGCTGCGCCGTCGATCGATGGTAAATGACAAAAACAGTTTTCGACTTCTGGTTTTCAAGAGATCTTCTTAAAAGCTTCAAAATGATCCAAAAGCTCCAAGGTCTTCCAAGAAGTACCTAGACCTGTAAAAACTCTAAAAGAACTCCAAATGCATATAAAAGACTCTAAAACACACACACACAGAAACATATATATATATATATATATCATGTGTAAACATGTAAAATCAATGACATATCAACTCTCTAGGCTTATATTTTTGCTTTTCCTCAATAGAAACAAAGGTAAACCTGTGGAAGAGGTTTGAAAAGACAGGGACTCACAAATTTTTTAGCTCATCATTATCACCTCTACTATATTGCAACCACATCAAACAAGCGTCAATCTTAGAGGAACTTTATGTACCTTATCCTAGTATAGCAACCAAATCAATTCTACCAAAAACTTAGCGAATACTAGCTTGACTCACCCCTATACTAATCTCATTTCTTGCATAAATAAAAGTGCAGGCTTTACTTTGGGAGTATCGATCATAGGACGCATGGAATCTTACCCTTCAAGTTTCTGAACACACATGCAGTCTTCTCTGATCCATTTCTTCCCTCATTCTCTCTTCTCTGAATCTCTTATTTGTTTTATAATTCCAATGAATCAATGCTGCTGATACAGTCCATCTTGTTCATCTTTTTTTTTGGACAAAGTCTAGGCAAATGATGGAGTCACATGTAATTTAACTATCCGTTGCTTCCACAATGTTTGATCATTCCTTTCCAAATTAGAATAATGGGTTCACATGAAATTTTCCTACCCCTCTGCATCTTTAAGAAAACATCTCAATCGTTTATTTTTATAGATGCCGAAGAGAGAGAGAGAGAGACAGAGAGAGAGAGAGAGAGAGAGAGAGAGAGAGAGAGAGAGAGAGAGAGAGAGAGAGAGAGAGAGAGAGAGAGAGAGAGAGAGAGAGAGAGAGAGAGAGGGAATCAGAAGCACACAGACTTTTACCTTCTAGACTTGCAAGAGGAATCCGATCCAGTATATGCCAAACCCCAAAGCAAGCAAATAAGTCAAATTGGTTTGGAAGTTAGCTTGGGTTCCTTAAACTTTCTAAGTAAGTGTGATATAGTGGCATGATAATCGACTTTGGTATCTCTTGTACTCTCTGCAATCATCAAATCTAGAATGATGCTATAGAATAGTTAGATCATAAGTAAAAATTGAAATCTGATCATCATCCCTTTCTTGACTCAATAAAAGTTTTTATAAAACCATGTAAAATTAAGAAAATATCAAAAATGAATTCAATGTTAGTAACTACCTCCCCAAGACTTAAACAACATTTTCCCCAATGTTAGTTAGTCTCGTGCCTCTCTGTCGAGACCGTTGATCGACGCTTGTATGTATCTGTCCATCGACACTAGACCATGGTAGGTCGACATAGTGAACTATCTTGCGGCTGATATAGAACCATAAGTTATTAAAGAATTTTGAATCGACGAAATTGAACATGTAAGTACTATCCCTATCCATTTCCAAGTTGTTTCTACACTTTTTAACAATTATTGCTTGACAGCATGTTTAATTCCGTAAAACCTAAATCCCAATTTCAATACTCCTTTGATTTCGAAATCTATATACTGGTTATTTTTCTGGTAAGTTTTCTTATGAAAGACTGTTTGATTCTTGCTTTATTGATTGCGAAAGTTTGTAGATTGAAAGTTTTTAGACTATAATTCCTAATTCTTTGGCACCATCTCAGACTGAACTAGAGTTTAAGTTATTATTTGGTTCTGTTTTTTCCTGAAGTTGAATTTCCATTTCCTTTGGGACCACCAGAGTTTAACTTCGTAGAAATTATCATCTCTCGTTCTACATCTTCGTTTTTGTTTTGTAATATTTTGATGTTATAAGTTTATGAGATTAATACAAAAGGAACGCTTGTTAGTATTTGACCACCAGAGTTTAACTTTGTTTTTTGTTTTCGAAAACTTAGGTTATGCATTTAGTAAACAACCAACTACCTTCTCAAATGCTTTATTTTTTAGGTATGGCTTCTTTTTCGGGTATGAGAAAATATCATATGCGTCTGTATGAGGTTGGGAAAACCCCAATTCAAAATAGGAGCACGAACCATGGTTGTTTTCTGTCCAACATTCGAGCGGTTGAAGAAGCTGTTGGGGAAGATGTTTGGAATGAGCTGAGGGAGTCAGCTATTGGAGTCATTGTGAAGCTGAAAGAGATGGAATATATTTTGTCTGCGAAGGTTGTTCCCTATGTCCTTGCCAATCAATTGGCAATCGAGAGCATGCATGAGATTTTGTCTTTGATAGACTGTATGCCACTGCGGTTCTCTTTGTATGAGTTTGCAGAAATTACAGGTCTGAATTTTGATGCTTTTGACAAGAAGGAGGTGTGGAATGTGTATCATCGAGACTTTTGGCTGGAGATGAATGTTTCGACATCAGAAGGACCTACATTAAAAGAGATACAAGCCATATATCCAATTTGCAGAAATTGGTCTTGAGAGAAGCGAGTGATGATTGGTTTGTTGAGTCTGCTATCCATTGGCATATTTGGCAATTTAAGCAACAGAAGAATTCCGTTGCATTGTGCTATAAGGTGATGGACACTGCAGCTTTCCAGCGATAACCATGGGGTCGGGTTGGATTTACGAGTCTTGTTGATTCCATCAAAGTAATCACCTATCAAGGAAATAAGAAATACACACTTCACGGCTGAGTTCATGTGCTCTTAATATGGATTTATGAGTTTGTCCCTGGTACAGGAGAAAAATATGGGAATCGCATAGAGGGAGCTGATGTTCCTTTTCTGTCATCGCGGGGATCTCGTACCCGTATCAACTTCTCAGATTTCTGAGATCAAGAAAAGATAAAGTATCAGAAGGTATGAACATAAGTTGTATTTCTTCCATTCAAATTTTATATGTCTTACTAATTTTGTATTACTTTACAGGTTCATGTGAGGCATATGATTATGAAGCCAATGGAGGATAGATATCTGAAGTGGGTCAATAATGAAATTTTTATCGATAACAACATGATTAAAGACATCCACGATGGCCAGATAAATGAGAAGTTTTGGGATGTAATGCCAACTCCCAAAGGCGAGAATAGAAAATATGGTGTTGCCGCGTCTTCTTTTGCAAGTGTGAGCCATTCTACTAGGCGAAAGAAGGGCATAGAACCTTCATATGGAGGTGAAGCATCTGATATAGTATGTACAAAATGTTCATGTTGTTAATGATAGAAACTTGTTTTTTTTGTTGTTTTGGCACTGACATGGTTCCCTTTTGCTCTACTGATATAGCCTATTTATTACCAGTTTTATGCCATGTTATAGGCTGTATTTAGGGTCTATTATGTGTGTATAGACTATGTTTTAGAGTCTTTACAGGTCCATGTACGTCTTGGATATATATGGAGATACTTGGAGCTTTTGGAACATTTCAAAGAAAAGAATCCGTAGCTGATCAGTTAAAGAGTCAAAGTACAAGACATTCGTCGATCGACGACACTACCTTGGCGTCGACCGATGTTACGGACCAAGTCATCGATGTTTCAGACGACATCGATTGACAGCAATCAAGGCTCGATCGACCCTAAGTTTTAGACGGTTGCACATCGAGTTGACAGCCCATAATATAGAAAACGATTTCACAAAGCACAAGTTAGAGACGAAAGAGAAGAAGAGCCCCGGACGAGTTATGACCTAGAGTTTTAGGGTTTTAGATAACTTATAATGAGAGTGATTACACAAAGAGGAGGAGAAGAGAAAGAGAGGAGAGAGTTAGTTTTTGATTATAGATTTAGGGTTCTAGGGGAGAAGATTCATAACTCGTTAAGGAGATTTGTATTGGAACCCTAATATTTTATCTATGCATTATATTCAGACTATTGTTCTTGTTTTGATTGTGTCTAAGTAGTTATCAACTAGACTTAGGGTTGAATGATAATAATCATTGATTAGCCCAAAAGTAAGATTGCTAGGTTAGGTTAATATCCATAAATTGAGTTGTGCTTAATTCTTGCATTCTAGAGTAGCTAACTAGGATTCAAAATTATGACATGGACGACTACGAGAGTAGGTTATGTGTCAGAGTAGACTCCATTAAACTAGGTTGTTAGGCGCATGCGAGAGCTGGTCTAATTAGATTGGTGAACATATTAAATCTTGTTCACACTTCCTTCTGATATCACCATCGACCGACATCAGTCCTTAATCGACGATCGATGGTCTTTCCTTTTGCTCGCATACGAGAGTTGGAGTTAAAATGGTCAAATAGTTAATATTTGAGTTCTAGAATATTTACATTTCCGTGCTTCTTATTCCCTATAATCCATTAAGATTTAAACCCTAGGTCTAACATACTTACATTTGCATCTAGTTAGTTTTATAGCATATTTCTATATTTACATTATTATCATATTTCCATATTGCTTCTATACTTCCTGATAAGGAATATTTCCTTAAACTGATTGTTTGCTACTAATATATATATTTACCTAGCTTAGTCATTAGAAATAATAAATCTATTGTGCACCATTGCTCTATGTGGATTTGATCCCTAAGTACTACACCTTATCTCTCTTGGCAAGAGTATTATTTCTGTGTTAAGATTAGATTAAATTTGTAGCGCAGACCCCTTACCATGGGTTGAGTCACGAGCACCCTATGGATCATCTTGAGCGATTTGAGGATCTAGTGACTGCTATTAAAGCCAATGGAGTCCCTGAGGACTATCTATTTTGTAAGCTCTTCAAGTACTCACTTGCTGGAGAAGCTTCATATTAGCATATGCAGCTACCACCAGGATCTATGACATCATGGAATGACATCAAGAACGGTTGTTTTGCGTAACTTCTTTGATGACGCGAGAGCAAAAGATTTGAGGAACAAGATTGCTAATTTTTCACAAGAACCTTCAGAGTCTTTCAGAGACTCCTGGATCATATTCAAGTTATACCAGAGAGATTGTCCACATCGCGGGTTGAACGAAGTGCAACTTCTTAGCACTTTCTTGAGAGGTATTGGATTACCGTATCAGATGGCTTTGGACACAACTAGTGAGGGAAATTTCAGCACTAGGAGTCCTGAATCTAGCATTCAGCACCAGTACCAAGAACACAAAATTTGAGAGGAGGAAATCAAATCCAGCTGTGAGCAAGGAGGAGATTAAAAAAGTTAAGGTAAAACTGGATAATATTCATAAATTTCTCAAGAAGCATGTTACTTTTGCAGAAGTACAAGCAATAGAGTCTGGAGATGATGAGATTGAAGAAGGCTATGTGAACTACATTGATGGGAATGGTTCCAGAGGCAAGGGAATCCATGTTTCAATAGAAACTCCTATGGGAATGGTCAAAGAAGTAACTTTAATCAAGGTTCACAGTAAAAACCCTTAAACAACAACATGACCTATGGATCTTCTTACTACCAGAATCCTCCTCCAGAAGCTCAAGAATGCAATATCGAAGCAATGGTTGACAGAGTTTTAGAGGGACATCAGAGATCACTATGGATTTCAATGGAAAAATAGATGGTCTGCACCTCTACCTCAATACCAAGTTCGAAAACATTAGCACCCATGTGAAGAAGTTGGCGAATCAAGTGATACAAACAAGTGAGACCATTAAGAGGAATGAGAGCCTGATTATAGAGAAAATGGAGGCTGGACAGAAGCACGACGTCAATGCATTGATTGATGATGATTTTTGGTAGGAAATGAAGAGAGAGAAGCTCCAAGAAGAAGATTTTTGTGTAGAAAGTTTTATGTCATTTGGTAGTTCTCATTGGTGTCGATCGACACCAAGCAATGACCCTCGATCAACAGCGAATCCTGCAGTATAAGTGGCTTCATGTGAATCGACTAACGTCGATCAACACAGAATTCAGAGAACCGACCGACAAAGTGATACAGGTATTGATCGACAGTGTGACCTGAGCATCGATTGACATATGAGAAGACCAGTTCGACTGCCGAACATCAGTGCGAGTTTGATTGTGCGTCCAACCGTGACGGTTTCAGAACAGAATACAGACACATCTGAAGCTATGGATTTTGATAGAGAAGAAGAGGGGCACTCCAAGAGGATGGATAGCTTTGCTAAAAGAGTTTTTCAAATTCCTCTAGATATTTCTTTTGATTAAGCTTATTATACTCACAGATTGTGGATGTTTTTCAGAGAAACAAGGCAGACAGATGATGATATAAAAATCGAGTTCAATCATCTCAGAGAGAAGATGAAGCAAAGGACTTGTATGAGGAAGCAAAGTGATCTTGGAAAGTTCGTGGTTCCATGCTTCATCAAGGGCAACGAGTATTCCAATGCCCTCTGTGATACTCGACCCTCACTGAGCATTATGCCAAGGACTATGGCAGATGAGATGAACCTGAAATAAGAACCCTCCAATGATTCTTTCACATTTGTAGACTGCTCAAGAGTGAACTAAGGAAGGAGGGTAAAAGATGTTCCAGTGCAGATTAACAACACCCTAGTCCCAGTAGACTTCCATGTGATGGACATCAGGATAGATTTGAACTCTTCACTACTACTTGGGAGAGCATTCTTAGCCACTGTTGGAGCTATCTGCGATATGAAGTTAAATCGGTTGTATCAATCTCTAGTTGATCAAATATTTTTTTATGAACCTGTTAAGAATAAGAACAAATCTACTCTAATTGAATTGTGTAATGATGCAGAGCTTGTGGCCACATGCTTCTGCGATTATGAGATCCATGAGGAGTCGAAAGATGGAGCATCGATCGATACCCAGCCCAAAAATATATCGACGAGCTTGCAGTTCAGCAATCGGTCGACACCCACCCCTTGTCATCATTCGACACTCACCCTTCAGAACCGATCAACACCTACCATGCAGATCTCGATTACAACCCACCTTACCTTGAGTACGACAAAGGTTACAGAGAAGAAGAGATAATTGAGTATCCGGGTATCTCTATGGATGAGACTGGTGTTTTTCATGTTTCCCATCAACTCGGGAAATCGACATTGATCGATGGTAACCAATCACCATCGATCGATACTGGTACTAACTCAGAGTCTGAGTTAGATTCAGCTGCAGAACATGAGAAGGAATTTGGTTATCTACAACCAGATGAGTTCAGAATTATGAGAGATCCAAATGGTCACGCAAGAGCTATGGATGACAGAATTCTACATGTCTCGAGGGAAGATGTCGCATATATACTTGCAATGCCTAATGGAGCTGGGAATCTTTTCGGCGAACAGTCTGATTATCAAGCATCGATCAATAGTCACCATACACCATCGATCAACACATATTAGGCATTCCAAGGATACGGTGAAGCTTACGGAGGATACGATGCAGATTACATAGAGAAAGAGCTGACTGAGTCTCGCGGCCTAGAATTGGAAGAAGTTGGCTGAGTAATGAACGCAAAAGTGGATAATCGAGCATTGATTGACGGCATCTCATTGCCAAACGATATCAGACACAAGCCAGAACAATAACTAAGAGCAGAAGATACAAATGTTGGTTATCTTAGACCAGATGAGTTTGGGTTTTTCAGAGACACAGAAAGACGCAAGGGCTCTTTATGGGAGAATTCTAAATATAACTAAGGAGGATGTAGCAGATGTCCTTGTTATGACTAATGGATCAGGAAATTTATTTGGACAACAAACGCAGCCATCGATTGACACACATGTAGCAGCATCGATCAACAATGAGGAGCAGAAGAATGAGCCTATCCATAATAATATATACACTTCTAAACACCCCAGACCGATCGATGACAACCAGCATGCATCGATCGACACCACCTTTCCAGGGGTACACCAGTTTTGTACTTCTAATCTCTATGGTTCAGGAAGTCTACGATTTATCGATTTGGATAAACCCACTATTGATCGGCGGTCGTATAAAGCATGGAAAGCGAGCTTACGATATTGATGGCAGAAGAATTTTCCATTGGGAAAAGAAAAATGAGTATGGCATCTACAGAGATGAGAATGGTAATGAATGAGCTATAGACGGAAAAATCGTGAATGTGCAAGAAACAGTCATCAGAGAATTTCTAGAGAGAGCTATTATGCTTGAGCAGAGCTACATATGTTTACTAGAACATGCAGCAAAGATTGCTATATCTATGCAGAAACAAAAGACATATAGTAGAGCAGAGACTGATGAGATTGTTCATGAGATCTACAAAGCTGAAGAGATGTCACTGGATGATATCTACACGAGGCTTGTATACTATCTTATAGACAAGTGCCTCAATGGTTTGACTACACACATGGATGAGATGAAACAAGATTTGGATACTGTTCGAACACATCATGAGATTGGACCAGGCAGAGTGACATCGATCGACGAAATCATCAAGCCATTGATTGATACTAATTTCGACAGATGGAAGTCCGCAGCAGAAAAACAATTAGAAGATAAATTCAATGAGATTACTTTTTTTCTCAAAGCCTGGTGAAGGAAGATATCTCTCAGAAATTGGAGGATATATCAGAGACAACAGCTGCCAGACTTAGAATGCTATAACGCATTATTAAGAATCTACAAAGGAGAATGCAGTCAGTGGAGGTTGCTAAGGAGGTCATAAAGAATGAGAAAGCCAGAGGAGATGAGGCAATGAGAAGCTTCGTTGGTACATGGTTTCAGAAGAGCAAAGAAGATGTAGACACTTATTTTCCAAGTGTTCATCCACCTTCATTCTAGTCAGAAAGTTCAAACGTCGAGCTTAAGACAATAACCAAGCGCTGAGTTGGAGGTAACCCACTATTTAGTAAGTTTTTATCTAGTTTTTACTTATACTAATATTTATTTCGAGGCTATAACCAAGCGCTGAGTTGGAGGCAACCCACTTATACTTATAGCTGAGTTGGAGGCAACACACCATCGATCGAAACCATAGAGGGCACCATCATTCGACAATGGATCGCGACCATCGATCGACCACACCCGCCCACCATCGATCGACACTCTCATACAGAGAGAGGTATCAACTTTTCTACTTAAACTATTTACTTGTAATTTGGATATTTCCTAAACCAATCCAAGAAGAATTACACTAGGGACAATGTAATTTAAGTCTAGGGAAGATTCGCTAATGTTATTTATTTGTTTATAACTATATAAGTTTTCAAAAAGTTTTTATTGAGTCAAGAAGGGGACTATGATCAAGATTTATTATTGACTAACCATGCTATAAGCATCATTCTTAGAAGGTTGTTTGCAGAGATTACTAGATATACCAAAGAGGATTATCCTGCCACTATATCACACTTGCTTTGAGAGTTTGAAGGATTTGAAGCTGATTTTCCAACACTAATCCTGACATTAACTGCTTGCTTTGGGATTTGGTATACACTGGATCGGAGTCCTTCTGCAAGTCTGGAAGGTAAAAGTATGTGAGCTTCTGATTCCCCTCTCTCTCCCCTTAAGATTTAAAAAGGAGTCGAACATGAGCTTGTGGCTACAACCATTAAAGCTTGATCCTAGAAAGCGATAAAGGTCAAAAAAAAGTGAACAGGATCTGGTGGCAAAACCATTAGGGTTTGATTCATGGAAGCCTGTCCAAATATCTCAGTAAGTTAAACAAAATAAAATGATACTCTCAAAAGAAGGGAGACATTGACTGAGAGAAGTGAGAATAGAGAGAGAGCAAAGGGATCAGAGAAGACTACCCGTCTGCTCAGATACTTGTAGGGGCAAGAGTCCATATGTCCTTTGATCAATACTCCCCGGGTAAAGCCTGCACTATTATTTTATGCAAAGAAATGAAATCAGTAGAGGGGTGTGTCAGACTAGTATTCACTAAGTTTTTGGTGGAATGGATTTGGTTGCTATACTAGGATAGGGTAGATAAAATTTCTCTGTGATTGACTTGATAGGATGTGGTTGCAACAAAGTAGGGTGACAATAATGCTTAGACATTATATGAGTCTTCGCTTTTCAAAACCTCTTTCAAAGGCTTGTTTGCTTGAGGACAAGCAAATGGTTAAGCCTTGGGGACTTTACATAGCCTATTTTTTACCAATTATAGACCATGTTACAGGTCCAAGTACGTTTTGGAGATATATGGAGATACTTGGAGCTTTTGGAACATTTAGAAGAAAAGAATCCATAGCTAATCAGTTAGAGAGTTAAAGTACGAGACATTCGTCGACCAACGACACTACCATGGCGTCGACCGATGTTACGAGACCAACGTCGATCGATGTTTCAGACTTGACATTGATCGACAGCCAAATCACAGACAACCGATTTCAAGCCCAAGTTAGAGACAAAAGATGAAGATGCCCTAGACGATTTTTGACTTAGATTTTAGGGTTGTTTATTTATGCTTTATGTATTACACAAAAAAGAGAGAGATAGAGAGAGAGAGAGGGAGAGAGAGAGAGAGAGAGAGAGAGAGAGAGAGAGAGAGAGTTTTAGTTTTCTATTATAGATTTAGGGTTTTAGAGGAGAAGATTCATAACTCCTTGGGGAGATTTGTATTGGAACCCTAATATTTTATCTATGCATTATATTCAGACTATTGTTCTTGCTTTGATTATGTCTGAGTAGTTATCAACTATAATTAAGGTTGAATGATAGCAATCATGGATTAGCCCATAAATAGGATTGCTAGGTTAGGTTAATATCCATCAATTGAGTTGTGCTTAATGCTTGCATTCTAGAGTAGCTAACTAGGATCTCGAAAGTAAGACATGGACGACTATGAGAGTAGGTTCTATGCCAAAGTAGACTCCATTGAACTAGGTTGTTAGGCGCATGCGAGAGCTGGTCCAATTAGCTTGGTGAACATATCAAATCTCGTTCACATTTCCTTCTGATTTCACCATCGATCGACATCAGGCCTTAGACGTCGATCGATGCTCTTTCCTTTTGCTCACATAGGAGAGTTGGAGTTAAAAGGGTCAGAATAGTTAACATTTGAGTTCTAGAATATTTACTTTTCTGTACTTCATATTCCTTATAATCCATTAAGCGTGAAACCCTAGGTCTAGCATACTTACATTCACATCTAGTTAGTGTAGTACCATATTTCCATATTTTCATTATTATCATATTTCCATATTGCATCTATACCTCCTGATAAGGAATATTTCATTAAACTGATCGTTTGCTACTAATATACATACATACATATATATATATATACCTAGATTAGTCTTTAGAAATAAGAAATTTATTGTGTGCCATTTCTCTCTGTGGATTCGATCCCTAAGTACTACATCTGATCTCTCTTGGCAAGAGTATTATTTGTGTGTTAAGGTTAGGGTTAGGGTTAATTTGATAGTTTATTGTTTAGGATATTCATACCCTGTTAGAACAATAAACACAACATGTCATCTACGCATATTGAAACTCTCAGCTCACAACTTTGCTATACGTAGCTTAGTTGAGTCGATTACCACCGTCACTGAAAAAAATAGAGAGCATATATGTTAGTATAGCTGATAAAGTTAGTCAAAGTTTAGAAGGTACCATATAAGATAAGTTGGATGCTAGAATGGGTGCAAATGAGTGAGTTGATGAAGAAGATCGTAAGTTTGGAGGACGATGTCAATTTTTTTAAAAAGAAGGCTGATGTAAACATTCCCCATGGTGTGGACGACTACTATGAGGATGATGATGCTTCTAGCAATGACTTAGTACGATCCCTTTATCCATTGTTATCTGTTTATATGTAAATTATTACTAATTGTCGTTATTTATTACTTTAGTCATGGAAATTTCAGAAGAAGATCAGTTCACATGATGGTTTTCCAATACAATGTGTTGTTAAGAAGGAGAAGAAGGCAAACAAGACGACGGAGGAGGAGAATAAGACTAAGAAGGTGCCACTTAAGAAAGTGAAGAAGGTGAAGAAAAATGAAGTGCCACTGAAAAAAGTGAAGAAGGAGAAAGCATTTGTCATCCCACAGCTGAATGACAAATCTATTTCGATTGAAGCTTGGGAAGATCATCTGAAATTAGAGAAGACTAAAATGTTTAGAGGCAAGTGTTGGAGGAACTTTCTGGCAGTATAGAAAAGCCTGCACGTAGACGCAAACCCCAGTTGACAAAGACTCAAGTATGGCCGTACGTAGGGAATTCAACAGTGAAGTGTATAATTACTGGTGTCACTGTTTCGAAGAAGACATATGACCCATTAGATAAAGTCGAGGGAGGAAAACTGCAAAAGGTTTTGGACTTCATTAAGCGAGATTTTTAAGTTTCCTCTCTTCCATCTTATCTTCTTCGTAAGATATGGTCCTTCAATGCTCTGTTTTCTATTTTAGGGAACTAGAAGAAATTAACTATGTAGACAATAGCGCTCAGTTTTACTTATAGCTAATGGTACCAAGAGAAGCGTGTCGAACAAACAACAACGACTGGCTCTAACTCGGTGAGTTTATCTTTTCTGATTATGGTACCACGAGATTTATGGGTTACAGATTTTAAGCGATGATTTTTTTTGCAACACATGGCTGCAGCAATTCTCATTTTCACAGACGTTCCATGCAATCCAAATCTCCATATTCCTCCTCTCAAATGTCATTTCTTGATCGGTGGTTCGTGAACTCATGGGTTATTGACTACAACACAATGGACAATGATACGAAGAGAAAAGACTTGTCAGATATGTACAGCAAGGCTTTCAATGGAGAATACCCAGATCAGTTTGTGACGGGTAAAAAGTGGTTTATAGATGTCGACAGCTTGTTCCTCTGCCACCTTATTAACAAAAACCACTGAGTGGCCCTACAAACTGATTTAAAGTAGACGATAATCCATTTGTATGATAGTATTCCGAGTGTGGTGGAGGATGAAGGGAAGCTCCGTGAGGAGTGCAGACCATTCAGGAAAATGACTCCACTAGTGTTTAACAAGATCCTGCCTCCTAAAGTGCGAAAGAAGAATGAGAAGCAGTTCGCCTTACGTAGGCACAAGAATGCCCACCAAACAAGGACCCAGAAGATTGTGGTGTGTACTCTTTGAAGTACATTGAATGTCTGGGTCTTGGAAGTACATTTGAGTGCTTAAGTGATCAGATCATACCGGCTCTACGAATAAAGTTGGCAGCCAACATCTTTGAAGAGGTGTTAGAGGTTGGTGCGGAAGAATGAAGAAGTTGCAGAGGTTACTGTGTTGGCTTATGATATTACATGTATTCTAGGACGTGTAACTTGGATGATTTTATTTGAGTTAGTGTAGTAGTACGTTTAACTTGGATGGATGTATAACTTGGTAGGTTTTTCTTTGTTACTTTTGTATCTATGTTGTTTGTTATGTGGTTTCCATGTGGTTTGTTATGTATATAAGCTCGGTTGTTGTGATGAATGAAATATAATGAAACACCAAAGAAAATTTATCATAGCATAAAAGTAAATAAAATGTAATGTAACACCAAAGACAAATGACCAAAGTGTACATGTAAATACCATCGAATGTCGCACTAACCTAAATGAAATCTAATGACAAAAGCATGAAACTAGATTGAATATTGATTACTGAAGAGACCATGCTTTAGAATTATGTTTCGTCTGGTAACAAATTCTACATGCATGTTCCTTCCTTTGCCGCTTCTTCTCTGCAACTCTCTCCAAAATAGATTTATGTCTTGATGTTTTGGGTCTTCAAGGTGGTTGGCAGACATCAGGTGGTACACAGTTTTTCTTTGCAACTTCTTCTGGAATTGGAACAGCATTATCTTTGGGCATAACATGATTGAATTGTAAAGGTACTGCTTCTGATAGTAATGGTGACAAAGTGATATACGTGATGTCTTTCTAGCTTCCGCAGCAGCTATAGCATGAGCACATGGTACCTTCTCCATATCAAATCTACGGCAAGAGCATGTCTTCTCGGTCGGATTTACAACATGTAAAGATGAGACTCCTACCACTTGTGACTGATGGATGTGAACTTGAACCTTTAAAAGATTAGAAATAGGTATACGGCCCTACAGATGGTAAAGTTTAGTATATTAGAAAACAATATATTGAACAACTTCTCTACACCACGAGTAAACTACATTTCCAGATTATAAATAAATTATCTCCAACAACTTCTCTACGCCACGAGTCAGATAGGTTTTCATCAAGTCAGCGTCATGTTTTCTTGTTGCAAACCAACGTGTTCATCATTAATCGGATTGTCTCTAGAAGGCTAACAATTGGCAAGCTTCTCACATATGACAAAGCTCTATTTATGGATTCGGCTATGTTACTTGTAAGGATGTTGTAAGGAGCTCGTTCCCACTTACGTACATCAGCACGTTCCAAATATGCATGTAAATCTTGGTTTAACTCTTGGATCGTCTCGAAGGTCGCTTGAAAGTCTGTTAACCTAAAAGAGTAGGCGGCTTTTTTGACTAACCCAAACAGATCGCACCCTCTGTACCGTAACAAGATATTTTTATATAAATGGTACGTGCAAATTCCCCTGCTAGCCAATCGATAGACCACTGCAATAGCCTTCCCTATTGATTTGTGTCTATCAGAAATTAACGCCAAGCCATCATCATCAGGTATCACACGGATGAGTTAGCGGAGAAACCATGTCCATGATTCATCATTCTATGTGTCAACAACAGAAAATGCAATTGGAAATATTTGAAAATTACCATCCTGTGATGTTGCAATGAGAAGTGTTCCTTTGTATTTTCTTTGTAAGAAAGTACCATCAACCACCACAGCCTTCCTCATATATGGGAAGCCAGTAATGTTAGCGCTGAATGCAAGGAGTAAGTACTTAAATCTACTGTTTGCACCAACTTCCAGTCGAGTTAAAGTTCCAGGATTTGCCATTCTAATCCTGTGCAGGTAAGTAGGTAATTCCTGCTATCCACTCTCTGATGAACCCAATACAAGATCTCTAGCCACCAGAAGTGTCCGACGAGCTTTCCAATAATCCATCTACAATATACAATAAACATCAACCCATTTAAGAGGAATTAAGGTCAGATAATACAGTAAATTTGATGCAAAAATCTAATCCATTAACCTTTATTCCGAAGCTCACGTTCATAGCAGTAGCAACATGATATTGAAAAATAGTATTATCAACCCCACTAACATAGTCTTTGTACAAGAGTCAAGAATTTCAGGAGTAGCTTGTCGGGAACGAGACGAACGCTCTGTTACAAAGCAGGAATGTTCAGCTACATATACTCGGAATGTAAACTATGTAGATTCACCTACTGGTGTAGCTCTAAGCTTCCAAGTACAACCTTCTAACCAACATTTTACACGTAATAACCCACGCGTAGATCTAACTACATCAATATCAAACTTTTGGACAACTGAAAAAATCTCCAAACGTGTCTCCAATGCATCTTTTGATTCAAAATTCTCCCCCACGTTAAAGTTGAATCCGCCCAAGTCAAATATATTCTGTGGAGAACAGTGCCATAACTCATCTTTGTAGGAGATCCCTAATCATGTTCTACTTGGTCTGGTGGAAGATGATATGACGTAAAATTCTCGTCATCAGATGTTGCTCCATCAGAATCGTCGCAGTAATCAAATCGATCACCCTCTTCATCCATACCCTCATCATCAGATGTTGCTCCATCAGAATCGTCGCAGTAATCAAATCGATCACCCTCTTCATCCATACCCTCATCATTTTCATATACTCGGTATTGTTTTCTAGGGTTTCTTTCGGATGTTCTCTAGCTTCTTCAATCTCGTTTTCTTCACTTTAAACTCTATGCATAGTCTAACATTTTCGACTTTGTGAAGACAACAAAAATCCCTAAAAATGACTATCGTTTCTTACTTTCATAGGAGCTGTATCTATGTTTTCCTTGAAAATATTACATTTAGGAAAAAGGTACGCCAGATCCAACTCGTGGTCTGCGAAATCAACTTCGTAGTCCTGATATATGATTTTCACAAAATAATCATATCTACTTTTATCATTAGATGTGAGTAATTTACTACCTTGCTCATTGTCCACTTCAAATAACCACTTCTTCCTTTTGAATTTCCACTTCCCACAAACGAGAATGATGTGATCAATATTTCTCTAAGCAATAAAGATTGCAACACGATTTAAAACCACCATGAAAGGGGAAAACATGATAAGGAAGAAAAAAGGGGTGAAGAGATGACGACATTTACAAAAATTAGACCTAATTGTGGCCTTAATACACTAGAAACAAACCAAAATCGGAATTGCAGTAAACCGGGTTTATTTCCGAAATAATTTAGTTTTGTTTACTGAAACCCATAATTCAGTCTAAAAATCTGCCACCTCTTAAACTAAAAAGTCTGACACCTCGTAAATCAAAAAGTCTGCCGCATATGTAAATGGGTTTTGTAACTCTTCCATAAGAAACTAAGTCGATCATAAAAATCTATCATTTATAACAAATCTGTTGTCTCATTCGACAGACATATTTCAAAAATCTGTTTTCTATACAAATCGGACAAATAAATCTACCGTAGAAAGAAATATGACGTTTTAAAGAAAGTCTGCCACCACTTTTATGATAGATTCTATTTCTTATCAGATTTAGTAAACAGACTGAATGTTTGAAATATTTATTTTTCGTAAAATAAATCCGTGGACGACCTAATTTTAACGTTACTTTGGTAATTGTTTTTTTTTCTATAACTATAAACAATATCTATTTCGACCAGAAAAACATTCTAATATTTTTTAAAATTATGAGTCATTCTAGTAGTAACACAATTAATTGGAACCATTCCAAAAATTTTCCTCTTATTTTATTTTCATGATTTTACTAATTTTCCTATTTTTCATTATTTGCAGTTTAAAAAAAAACAAGAAGATCGATAACCAAGCCATCGGTCGATGACGGAGCACAAGCATTGGTCGATACCGATCACCGTAGGTCAACGTCATGACATTACCATCGATCGACACTCATTAGAGAGACTAGTATCAAGTTTCTTCCTTACACTTTTACTTATGATTTGATTTTTCTCACCTAACCGAGACAGGAAAACATTGGGGAAAATGTTATTTAAGTCTTGGGGGGGGGGGGGGAGGTTTACTGATATTGCTTTCTATTTTGAGTTTTATTCTTATGTGGTTCATAAATTTTTATTGAGTTAATGAAGGGATTATGATCAATTTAAATATTAACTTATTATCTAACCATTTTTATAGCACTATTCTAAATTTTTTGATTGAAGAGAGTACTAGAGATAGCAAAATGGATCATCCTGGAACTATATCACACTTAGAAATTTTTAAGAAACCGAAGCTAACCTCCAACCTAATTTGACCTATTTGCTTGCTTTGGGTTTGACATACATTGGATCATATTCCTCTTGCAAGTTTGGAAGGTAAAGTCTGTGTGCATATGATTCCCTTCTCTCTTTCTATCTTCGGTATCTATAAAAATAAAAGACTGAGATGATTTCCTATAAGATGCAGAGGGGTAGGTAAATTACTTGTGACCCTATTAGTCGCATACACTTTGTCAAAAAAGAGAGATAAGAAAAAGAAAGATGAACAAGATGGACTGTAAGTAACAACATCATTGATTCATTGGACTTATTAAAAAGAAGAATATAAAGAGATTCAGAGAAGAGAGAAAGAGGGAAGAAAGGTGATGCAGTCATCTATTTCTGAACCAGAGGTTGACCAGACCCATTACTCAACCAATCGGAGAACTATCCAGAACATCTACTCAGTAAATTAGTCATCTTTTACTGACCAGGTGGAATTTATCCACAAGGATAATTTTCCAGAAATCTAAATTCAAAGAAGGTCCAATCACAAGTAGAATCATACCAAGAGCTACTCGGACCAGGAAGATATGAATTTTACGAACCAGAGGTTTCTCAGCCCCTCTATCCGCGAGTACCAGGCTTTAGAAGAAGATTAAAGTCCAATAAAGACCTTGAAAGAACCAAAACCAATTTTAGTAGTCAATAGGAGTTTATCATCTTTCCATAAAGACCAAGATCAGGAGAAATAGTCAAGGAAATTGGAAGATATGATCAATTCCCAAAACTGGCCAAACCAGTTCTGCAGTTGCCTTATTTGGAATATCCGGGATTCACATCATTCAGAGCCACTCCAAAAATTCTTAGGAAGAACCACAATACACTGGATAAGACGGATCCTTGAAGAAATTATCAAACCAAACCGGTGTCGGTTATGGAAAGATTTGGCAATCTTTCGGTTTAATCATTTATCAATCAATCAACTCCGACCAGAAGAATTTCTACACAAACCAATACATCCAGAAGAAATATCTAACCATACAGGAAGTGTTGACTTCAGCTTACTTACCATGGACCAGCAAGCATAGAATTAAGAGGATCCACACATACTTCAACTTGCCTTATTTGGAGTTTTTTGCAATAAAACTCCATCAACTCTTTTTCCTTTACTCAAATGCACGACAATAGCACCTTCCAGACCATAAAGAAGGTTCCAGGAAGTTAAGATATCCCTTAAAACCCTCCAGATACAAGAAACTCATTACATTTTCCTTTTGGCCGAGTTTCTCTCATTTAAAGCCTTAAGGCTAGTTTTTTTTTTCAGCATGTTTTGTCCTTTTGTTTAGATTTTCTAAGTTATTGTACTGAGCCTATATAAGATCATTAGTACCCTCATTGTAAGCCGCAAATATTTTACCCAAAATCCTAATAAACTTAGTTTCTTTTCTCCAAAGACTTCGTGTCTTTGTGTGAATTTGATCATCAAGACTTGTGTGGATTCACTAGTCTAGGTTGTTGAAATGAAGAGGGAATGGCCAACGCAAGCAAGCCATTAAGTATTCAAGGGAAGTAGAAGAAAAGATCCTCTAGAGACTTGAAATGGAAGTTGGTCCGTTCAGACTTGATCCACAGGTAACCAAGCTGACCTAACCTACCTTGCAAGGCAAGAAAGAAGTGAAAAGCCTTAAGGGACATTGCTAGGCTCCAAAAACCTAAGGATACTCAGATTGAATTCAAAAGGAAGGATCTGGTTTGATTTAAGCAACAAGAAGTCACATGGGTACATAAGGAGTTGTGTAGACCTGTAATTATCACCAAGGAAGGTTGTGCCTCTCCTCCTGTCCCTTTATACTCCTCCTGGAAGTGCCAGACCTTGCATGTATCCCCTTTGGATTTTTCTCATCCCCTACCGAATTATTTTTTATGTTTCCATGTTTTAGTAATTGTTTAATCATGTGTACTGCCTATTTATAGACTTCTCCATCACTTGTAACATTCAAACAGAAAATAAACAAGTTTCTCTCTCTAATTTCTTGTGCCCTCTCTCCCTTGCTTGTGTCTAAACAATATTCCCAATGTAAGGAGTTAAGCATTATGGTTTAAAGGCTACCTTAACTCTATCTCTCTCAAGTGTTGGGGTCAAAATCGGTTATGACAGAATCAATTTCGGAAATCAACCGGGAGAATGCGTTTGTTGGGGTCAAAAAACGGTATTCTCAAAATCAGCATCTAAAAATCATGTTTCTGTACGAATACAGTCTTGAAATCGACTTAACGAAAGTCTCCGGGCCCAAACTTAAAAGAAAGGAACACGGATCGACCAACTTGCCTTACAGGCGAGTTGTATGGCATAGACCGACCAACTCGCCATACGTGCGAGTTGGTCAACACGGATCGACCAACTCGCCCGTATGGCAAGTTGGACGGAACATACCAACCAACTCGCCATACAGGCGCGTTGGATGGCATGACACGACCAACTCGCCGTACGAGCGAGTTGGTAGGCATGACACGACCAACTTGCCCGTATGGCGAGTTGGACAAGGCCAACTCGCCGAACGGGTGAGTTAGATGGCACGAGCAGTCCGACTCGCTTGTTCGTCCAGTCGGATAAAATCAATCCATTTTCACCTCATCCTTGTTAAACTCCCTCTTTCGATACTTAATCGAACTTATCTTTTTTTTTCCGTCTCGATTAGGAATTGACATGGGAACCTTACCGAAAGAACTCATATTTTCGAGAAAGGATCGGGACGATCGTATGAGACGATAACGGTTAACTAAACACCTAGAATCACACGTCCCATACGAAAGATACTAACTCTCGGATGACGTTGTCTTAGCAATGTTATTTCGATAAAATCGTAGAAACGCCTAAGTCAGAAAACAGCCCGATGAGGTCTAAAGCTCGGCTAAAGGCCCTCTCGCGATTTATCCAAAATCAATCCCAAATTTAGTGACAGTTATTCTTTTACTTTGCAGGAAAGGATAAATGTTAAGTTTGAAGGGATAAATGTCAAGATCGAAGGATAAATGTTAAGTTTCCCAAGATAATCATGACGATTGAGGAAAAAAAGGAATATTTCCACGAAGCGATAAATTCGACCAAGGGCATAAGGGGAAAGAGAAAACCGCCTCTAGAGGAGTATATAAGGACTTCAAGGGTGATGATGCAGAGGACACGCGAAAATCTCCACCCAGAGAAAACAAAGCCTAGCATTTAGAGCATTTAGGCAACTTTCCGTCTTTGTTATTCGAGCTGTGAATCAACTACAGTTTTGCAGTCTTAGGTTATTAGAACTAGGGATCTTGCCGACAGCTCTCATAGAATAGGCTCCTATCCTGTTGTAAACGCTCATGCGCAAATTCAGAATAAGACATCTATTTGCTTTCTCTTCGATTCTTGCTTTGTTTTTCCATATTTACTTTGTATTCTGATTGATTGGCGTGTGGTTAACAGATATCTGGGACCTATGGGAAACTAGGGTTTACCGTGCATTCCTAATTCAACGGAAATCGACAATGCGAATTTTGGTTGCTACTATTTGGCGCTAGAAGGAGGGGGATCTCAGATTACAAAAGACAATACAGCAGCTCGCAACAACGCTGGTAAAATAACTCCAGCAGTGACTGCTCCCGTCGCCAGTGCTTATGCAAACGCCGCAGTGCTTGAGAAAATCGAAAACCTAGCCGCGACTCTTCGCCACAGGTGGGGCATCGAAACAAGCTCGCGATCTCTGTCACTAAACAGAAAGGGTAACGATAATATCTATCAAACCCCGTAAAGTTCATCTCATTACAGAGTTGGGAAAATCTCAGCTCATAAAGGTTTGACCAAAAGAACTTTTTCAAAAAACCTTTCGGAAAAAGAAAACTTGCTCTTCCAGAAGTTGCGGAGAAACCCTAGATTTCTCACAGAGATAGGAAGCACATCAAATCGGGCACACAACCCTTACTGCTGTACTTCTTCTGAATTTTTTTCAAAGAAACGAAGTTGATATCTATTGAATCACTCAGAACCTAAAACAGCTGACAAAAACTAAACTAAGAAAAACGAGAGATCATATCCCTCACTGATAAAACATTCTCTGAAACCTAAGATTTCGAAAAGAGTAAAGCATCGATTCTACAAAACATATTCAGTTAATTCTTGACGAGTATCACTTAAACTTACTTCGGAAAATATACTCGAAATCCCCTCGGATCAATCTTGCGGAAAGAGAAAATCTCCGATTAAGTCAAATCCGATAATTAAGCTCATCACAACCAAAGATTCAGAGGCTAAACACGAAAACACGATTTAGCCAAACACGAAAACACGATTACAGAACGACTTTCGTAAAAATAAACTCAACAACATTTTACGAAACAGCTTTCGTAAACCTAACTCATCACATTTCGCGGAATAACTTTCGTAAAATTAAAGCTCAACAACATTTTACGAAACAACTTTCATAAATTCAAACTTGACAATGTTTATGGAACCTCTTTCAAAAAGTGAAACGAGTTGGCATATTATGATACAACTTTCGTAGAAAAATTTTGAATACGTTTACGTAACGACCGCACCAGCATACAATCCAAACTCGAGTAGTCCAACTCGCCGAACGGGCGAGTTGGACAGTGCAAGCCGTGCAACTCGCCCATTGGGCAAGTTTGACCAGTCCAACCTGCCCATTGGGCGAGTTTGATAAAACAAGCATTACTTTGGCTCTACTTTGCGTTCTTCTTTGAATCCCGATTGAAACTCTTTTCGTTTCATCTCAATCAGAGTTTCCGTTGAGATTTTACAATAAAAAAAAGTTGGACCTGTCAAACTCGCCGAACGGGCGAGTTGTACGAAACAAGCCTTCTAACTCGCCCGTTTGGCAAATTTGACCAGTCCAACTCGCCGAACGGGCGAGTTGGACAAAACGAGCCATCTAACTTGCCCATTGGGTGAGTTGGACCAATCCAACTTGCCAAAAAAGGCGAGTTGAAATGGATGAGCACTCTTTTGGCTCACCTTTGCGTTCTTGTTAGAATCAAGATCGAAACGCTTTATGTTTCGTCTCAATCGGAGTTTCCGTTGAGATTTTACGATCAAAACAAGTTGGACGCACATGTTGGACCAGTCCAACTTGCCGAACGGGCGAGTTGTGCGAAACGATCCGTCTAACTCGCCCGCTCGACGAGTTAGGCGGATGAAACGAGCCATCAAACTCGCCCATTGGGCAAGTTGGACCCATCCAACTCGCCAAACGGGCGAGTTGGACTGGATGAGCACTCATTTGGCTCACCTTTGCTTTCTCCTTTGAGTCCCGATCAAAATACTTTTCGTTTCATCTCAATCGGAGATTCCATTGAGATTTTACGACAAAAACATGTGAGATTCGCCGAAACTCCTTGTATTACTCCTACTCGACCTCTTGGGCGTCCTACTCGCCTTCTTGGGAATCCTCCTCGCCCTATTGGGCATCCTACTCGCCCTTACGTCCATCTTAGCCTACTCTATTGAACCCCGATCGAAACATCACTTGTTTCGTCTCGATTGGAGTTACCGTGGGAATTTTACGATAAAAACCGCAAGAAAGTTTTGAGACTAAACGCGGCCAGGAAGAACTAATATTGTTACCATTCTTAAGGGGCGTACAGACACGAGAAGAGGAAGGGGAGATGGCCAAGCAAAACGGAGAAGAGGTTCACCCAAACCTTCGAGAAAACTAAGGTATGGCCGGCTTGAAACTTTTTGAAATCAGACTTGGAATATTTGTAGGAAGGTACTAAGAAATAAAAATGCTTCGGAGATCGCCATAAAACTTTAGGGAACTTAGGATCTAGGAGAATAGTTTAACGATCTAAATCTTAGGATTTTTCCTGTCTCGATCTCTTGTTCTGCGACTGCTTACGCAAATTTTGCAAACCGATCTAAACTCTTGGAAAACCGAGAAATGATCGCCAAGCACATTTATCTCACTTCCTAAGGAAAGAAGGAACTAGAAACGCGAATGTCGTCTTAAAACCGTCTCGTTCCTAGCAATTTTCTTAAAACCGACGTATTCCTAGTCGTCAACCTGAAAGCCCCCAAGTCACAATCCTAGCGTCGTCTTTAAACCGACCTGGATTTTTGATCATCCCAATCTTCGAAATAAAAAGAATACACAACCCTTCAAAATATCGGTTCAGCCGTTTTCTTTCGTAAAAAACAGGGAGGGAGTAGGTACGTATACTATACTCGTATACTCCCATACTTCAAAAAAAAATTTGTCTCGACATCAAGAAAACTCTTTCGACAAAGCAAACTCCCGCAGTAGTATACAGAAAATCATTTAGGCCATGCGATGCCTCATAAAACCGATCATTTATTACTTTCGTATTTCTGTGACATTTTATACGGAAAGAACCTGCGAGAAAACAAGATCGGTGTCATGAAAAAACTACTTCTCAATGCGGAAAAGATAATGAGGAAAACACATTCCTCGTTCGCAAATATCAAGAGTAATCTGTGAGAGACATTCTCAACTAACTTCTATGCCATTCACTTCTCGTAAAACTTACGCGAAACATCCTTCTTATAGCCACACCAAGCTATGCGAAGAAACTTTCGTAAATGAACGTAGCAAGTTTTATGGAGAAGTGTTTTGGACAATTTGCATATAGCTAAAAACAAAGTCATATGACTCGTCTCTCAACGAAAAAACTAAACTTTATCTCTTCGCACTACGATCTTACAGATCTATCTCCTTAGCCATGCGGCTCGCTGGATTCTGCCTCCCATCTCCCTTGGTTGATTCCGAGCAGGCAATCATCTCGTACAGGTTCTTTATCAAGCCATTTCGGTTTTGCCTTCATCATACAAAAACAAAAAAAAATTTGTATGACTATAGCACGGAAAACTCCGTCTTGGCCCATCGATCTCTACAAACGCTCTTTGGCCCTCAGCCAATTACCCCTTCCGATAAAAATCCAAACTGGAATCCGGTATCCTCTTTAGGAAAGATCTAAACTAGCATGACCTTAATGTTGACACAAATGTGCCGTAGTCTACCCGTGACCAGAAACGTCCTCAGCTATTCGGCTGAACACATCCTTAAGACCGAGCCAAAATGTTTGAGCAACCACTGCTCACCCAGTCACTTAGCGGCAAAACGACAATCCACAATTAGTTTAAAAACGCCAAGTGCAAATAACTATCGTATAACCCATAATATAAAATCGTACGAAAAATTCTTAATAGCGAAACTTAGTCGTAACCACCGTCCGGTTAACGGAAAACATAAACTTGTCGACAACCGACCAAGTTCAATATATTCCGCAGTTTACTCTAAACCCCACAGCGTTTTACAAGTGAAAAGCGGCACATAAGGAAAAACTCGTAACAAAGCTACTAAAGCTATACGAAGAATCCTTAACTATAGACGAAATAAATCTCGGGGGCCCGACTCTTCACAAAGCTTAGTGAAGGAACTCGCTTATTCTTAGGGACAATTTACGCGACCCATTGGTCCTGATTCCTCGGAAAAAAAAAACCAAGACGTTTCTCTTCCGTAAGGTTAAAACAAAAACCTTACGATACCACACATCTTCAAGCCCCCAAACATTTCAAGCACGAAATGCGGCAGACGAAAGAAAAACTCAACCTTCAAAACAGCGACACGTCGCTAACGCTCGGAAAACTGTTTTTCGTCAAAACTTTCTGAAACGAAATGCTAACCTTAAAACCAAGCCGTCCAAGACTATAAAACATACACACCTTCTTAAACATGTATCCTTCGCGAAGGTTCAAAAATGATTATATCTACAAATAATTTAGTTGCTGAGCAACAAATAGGATGATCGGCAAAAGAGTTGGGAACGAGATGACAACTCGTATCCCTCCCTCTATATTTAACAAAATCCGAATCTACATAAACTCGTTTTCAAGAAAAAATCCTAGTTTATTCATAAAAAAAATCGCAAAGCGGTCGGGATCCAAAGCCACACGCTGTCAGTCCCGAAAACATAACTACGGCTACACCCGGCCAAAATAAACAGCCTACAAGGCTGGTCTCGAGGCCGACAAAGGTCCAATATACGATGGCGTTGGCAGCAACATGCCTGATAATTTCTACACGACACACAGCTAAACCATAAGGGTCTCACTGGAAAACAGGAAGTCAGGAAGTAAGACCCATAACTCCAGAACGAACTACGAAAGGCTTGATCCCTGTTACAAGGGTACGTAGGCAGCCTTCACAAGGCGCAGACCCAATCCCACTGCATTCCACTCTTAGAGCAATAAGTAGACCACTTTCAACATACCTTTTCAAACATTGATTCCGTCTAACTTATCATACCTGCCAAAACCGCGCGCTAGAACCTTGCGATTCTAATGAGCTAGGGGGCTCACTTTTTGGGTCCAAATCGGTTACGAGGGAATCAACGTCGGAAATATACCGGGAGAATGCGTTTGTTGGGGTCAAAAATGGTATTCTCAAAATCAGCATCTAAAAATTGTGTTTCTATATGAATGCAGTCTCTAAATCGACTTAACGAAAGTCTCTGTGCCAAAACTCGAAAGAAAGGAACATGGATCGACCAACTCGCCCGTACGGCGAGTTGGATGGCACGGACTGTCCAACTCGCCATACGGGTGAATTTGACGGCATGGATCAACCAACTCGCCCGTAAGGCAAGTTGGACATGGCCAACTTGCCATACGGGCGAGTTGGTCAGCAAGGATCGACCAATTCGCCATACGGGCAAGTTGGACGGAACAGACCAATCAACTCTCCCGTATGGCAAGTTGGACTGTCCAACTCGCCATACGGGCAAGATGGATGGCATAACACGACCAACTCGCCGTACGGGCGAGTTTGTAGGCACGACACGACCAACTCGCCAAACGGGCAAGTTAAATGGCACGAGCAATCCGACTCACTCGTTCGGCCAGTCGGATCAAATCAATCCAGTTTCACCTCATCCTCGTTAAACTCCCTCTTTCGATACTTGATCGAACTTATCTTTCTTCCGTCTTGATCATGGATTGACATTGGAACCTTACCAAAAGAACTCATTTTCTCGAGAAAGGATCGGGTCAATCATATGAGACGATAACGGTTAACTAAACACCTAGAGTCACACGTCCCATACGAAATATCCTAACTCTCAAAAGACGTCGTCTTATCAATGTTATTTTGATAAATTAATAGAAACGCCTAAGTCAGAAAACGGCCCGACCAGGTCTAAAGCTCGGCTAAAGGCCCACTCGCGATATTATCCAAAATCAAGCCTAAACTTAGTGACGGTTATTCTTTTATTTTGCAGGAAACGATAAATTTTAAGTTTGAAGGGATAAATGTCAAGATCGAAGGATAAATGTTAAGTTTTCGAAGATTATCATGAAGATCGAGGAAAAAAGGAATATTTTCGCGAAGTGATAAATTCGACCAAGGGCAGAAGGGGAAAGAGAAAACCACCTCTAGAGTAGTATATAAGGACTTTAAGGGTGATTATGCAGAGGACACACGAAAATCTCCACCGAGAGCAAACATAGCCTAGCATTTAGAGCATTTAGGCAACTTTCCGTTTTTGTTATTCGAGCTGCGACTCAACCAGGTTTGAAGTCTTAGGTTATTAGAACTAGGGATCTCGCCGACAGCTCTCATAGCCTAGGCTTCTATCCTGTTGTAAACGCTCATACACAAATTCGGAATAAGACATCTATTTGCTCTGTTTTCGATTCTTGTTTTGTTTTCCATATTTACTTCTTATTCATATTGATTGACGTTTGGTTTAGCAGATATCCTGGACCTCTGGGAAAAGGGTTTACCCTGCGTTCCTAATTCGACGGAAATCGACAATGTGAATTTCGGTTCCCACATTAAGGCAGCCTAATACTTGTAAAACTCACTCAAATTCTTCTTTATCTACTTCTTAAACTCTAGATTATTGATTCTAAATCCTCTTCATCTTAGGTACACAAACTGAAATTGTTGTGTCACTTCTGAAGGAATAAATACAAAGTAGAGATTCTTTGCACACATAATCAATTTACTATCTAGGATCTTGGTTATAGTCTAGGCTGTTTAAGAAGATTCAACCACCAGTTGGTTGCCTCTTCCTTTGAATGGTGAATTCCAGTTGTACGATTGAAGGGGATTCAGTTACAAGTTAACTAAATACTCTCTTGACATGTGATAAACACTCATGAATTCCAACATAGGTGACTGGCGAGTTAGCCTGCTTGTGGAATTAGGAATCCTACTTTCTAGTTGGTTGTGGAATCTGTCAGAAAACCATTCTATCCAGTATCATCATCATCACTTCCATCCAGCCGGTTTTATAGTCGATTAAATCGATTAGAAGAACTACCCCTCTTGTTGGATCGTCCATCACTTTGATCCAAGGATCTTGTGAGCCTTTGATAGTTTAGACTTACATAATTTCTGGTATTAGAGCTGAAGTTCTTTCAGCATCAGGTTGCATATCTCGTATCTCTTTTTTATTTGCAATCATTTGTTTTATTTTATTTTGCATTCATAAATAAAAAAATCCATAAAAATAGTTTGTTCATCTAGTTTCTGTTTTGCATAAATTTAAAACCTATAAAAATTCATATTTTGTTTCCGTTTCATTTAGTTTATCTTGTTTCTACTAATAAAACCATAAAAAGAAAATTGTTTGCATTTGTTGCATTTAGTTGTTCATTTCTGCCAAAAATATAAAACATATAAAAAGTTGTGTTCTTCATTTTTTTCCATCTTTTTGAGTTTACTGTTTCCTAGATCATTAATTTCCATTCAAAAAACCATAAAAACTTGTTAGTTATGTTGCATATTCGAGTTTTCCATTTTTGGTCAAGTTTTCAATTTTTTTTCCTTTTTCTGGTCAACCAAATTTATTTCTTACAAAAATCCTTTTGCTTACATATTTTCTTTATTTTCTTTGTTTAATTTTGACCACCATAAACCAAAATACAAAAGAAGTTATATTTCATTAGTATTTTATTTTAAAGTGGTTCCTAAAGTTAAAAATAAAATCAGAAAACTCCCATATTGTTTAGTCTTTTATTTATTTCTTTCCTTTAACTTTTGCTTACAACTTTTTCTTCTTTAATCACCTGATTCTGAATACTTTCTTTTCTTCCTTGCGAGGTACTGATTCAATTTAGATGGAGAGTGAAGAAGAAGCTGAAGAATACATCACTTCAGAAGTAGATTGGGGAGAAGAAGCTGACTAGGATTGTTGGGAAGGAGATGACCACACTGAAGGTCATTGGTGCGTAGACTCTGCTCCAGAGTATATTTCAAACGATGAGCAGGAATACCAGGAGGTGGAACCATAACCAATGGACCTATACTCAACTTGTTATGGTTCCAAATCCCAGATCATCTATGAGGATAATTCGGATGGGTAATTCTATGTTCAAGCTTGTCCAAAGAGAGTAAACACCTCCGTGGCTACACCAGAAATATCTTACCATGGGAACCGAACAAGCCATGGAACCACAAGGGTGATCAGTTCTATCAGAATAGCTTGGATGCCTTATCTATACAATTTTCTAGTCATAAGCAAGGACCAAGTGCATACCTAAGATGGCAGGACGACATGCAGAAATGGTTTAGGACTTGGAGAATTCCAGAGAAGCTAAAGCCATCCTATGCAAGAAATACTCTTAACTGGAGAGGCACACAAATGGTGGAACCAGCTAGATACTAACAGGATCTATTTTAATGATCCAGCCTTTACATGGAAAGAGGTGAAGAAGGTCATGTATACTGAGTTTGTGGAAAGAGCACAACACATTAAGAAATTCTCCACAAGGAGATTAATAAAACCACAATTCTTGCAGCCAGCAAACCAGAGGCAAAGCTCAAAACGAGTACCTACACTTCAAGTCAAACGAAACAATGGTGCGTACTCTAGCTCTTTAAAACCACCTGAGATTATTTGTTATAGGTGTCAAGGCCAGAGTCATCTTGCAAAATATTGCCCTACAAAACGAGCTGTGAAGAAATTACTACCTGAAGCGAAAGAAGCTAACTTGGAGGTAAGTGATTCCTTTTTTAGAATGGATGATTCATTTGCTAGAATAGCTAAACAATTTGATGATCTTATCAATTTTACTAAAGCTGGATCTAATTTTTTTTTTTGTAATTCCATGACTGCTTTAACACATTTTCTAGTGCCCAAAAGGTTGAAAATATTTCAGGTACTAATATGGAAATCAAGGAACAAGAACCTAACCTTGCTGCGCAAGAAAGCTCAACACTAGGTGGTTTCTGAACATAATGTAATTATCAAAACACTGGTTTGTGCACTTGCACTTTGTCCAGAATGTTAATGAAGGTCTAGGTAAAGAGGACCCACATGCAGAAGCTCAACAACCTGAGGAGAATGAGCATAATACCCTAGAGACTTTCTCACCAGCTGATTGTGGGAACCGAAATTTGGATTTCCACTAAACCACACAGCAACCTGAGGAACGCAGGGTAAACCCTAGTTTCCCAGAGGTCTCGGATATCTACTAAACCACAAGCCAAGCAATCAGAATACAAAGTAAATATTTAAAAACAAAGTAAGAATCGAAAAGAGAACAAATAGATGTCTTATTCCGAATTTGCGTATATGTGTTTACAACAGGATAAGAGCCTAGGCTATGAGAGCTGTCGCTGAGACCCCTAGTTCCAATAACCTAAGACTACCAAACCCTAGTTGAGTCCCAGCTCGGATAACAAAAACGGTAAGTTGCCTAAAAGCTCTATGTGCTAAGCTATGTTTGCTCTGAGTGGAGATTTTCGTGTTTCCTCTGCATCATCACCCTTGAAGTCCTTATATATTCCTCTAGAGGCGGTTTTCTCTTTCCTCTTCTGCCCTTGGTCAAATTTATCGCTTCGCGGAAATATTCCTTTTTTCCACGATCTTCATGATTTTTTTCGGAAACTTAACATTTATCCTTCGATCTTAACATTTATCCCTTCCTGAAAAATAAAGATAAACCGTCACAAAGCTTGGGCTTGATTTTGGATAAAATCGCAAGTGGGCCTATAGCTGAGCTTTAGACCTCGTAGGGATGTTTCCTGACTTAGGCGTTTCTACGATTTTATCGAACGAGCATTGCTAAGACGACGTCGTCCGAGAGTTAGGATATTTCATATGGGGTGTGTGACTCTAGGTGTTTATTTAACCATCATCGTCTCATACAATTGACCTGATACTTTCTCGAGAAAACGAGTTCTTTCGGTAAAGTTCCAATGTCAATCCTGATTGAGACGGACGAAAGATAAGCTTGATCAAGTATTGAAAGAGGGAGTTTAACGAGGATGAGGTGAAACTGGATTGATTTTATCTGACTTTCTGAACGAGCGAGTCGAATTGCTCGTGCCATCTAACTCGCCCGTTCGGCGAGTTAGCCTTGTCCAACTCGCCGTATGGGTGAGTTGGTCGTGTCGTGTCTACCAACTCGCCCGTACGGCAAGTTGGCCATGTCCAACTTGCCGTACGGGCGATTTTGTTGGTTTGTGCCATCCAAATTGCCGTACGGGAGAGTTGGTTGGTCCGTTCCGTCCAACTCATTTGTATGGCGAGTTGGACAGTTCAACTCGCCGTGCGGGCGAGTTGGTTTGTCTGTGCTGTCCAACTCGCCCTACTGGCGAGTTGGTTTGTCTGTGCTGTCCAACTCGCCCTACTGGCGAGTTAATCGTGTTGTGCCATCTAACTCGCGTATGGATGAGTTGGTTGGTTTGTTCTGTCCAACTCGCCGCACGGGCGAGTTGGTTGTTCCGTGCCGTCCAACTCGCCGTACGAGCGAGTTGGTCGACACATGTGGCTTGATTTGCTCATTCGACAAGCTGGACATCTTGCTCAAACATCTTCTCCGTTCGTGGAGTTGGATGATAGAGTCCTCTAGTCGTTTCTTCATTTTGCCGTTTGGGGATACGTTTACCCGAGGTATTTGGACAAACTCTTACTGATGGCTCATTTGCGCAGACTGCTCCTTTGTGGTCAGTTAAGATTTGACCTCGATTTTTGCCGTTCCCCTTTTTCCGAGTCATTTTAAGCAAGAACGCATTTTCTCGGTAGTTTTCTGACGGGATTCCGTCGTAGCCGATTTTGACCCCAACAGTAAGACTCCCAACTCGTTAGAATCGCAAGGTTCTAGCGAGCGGTTTTTGCAGGTTTGGTAAGTTAGGCGGAATTAATGTTTGAAAAGGTCCGGTTAAAATGGTCTACTTATTCCCCTAATAGCAGAATGAAGTAGAATTGGGTCTGCGCCTTGTGAAGGCTGCCTACGTACCCTTGTAACAGAGATCAAGCCTTTTGTAGTTCGTTCCGGAGTTAAGGTTCTTACTTCCTGTTTTCCAGTGAGACCCTTATGGTTTAGCTGTGTGTTGTGTAGACATTATCAGGCATGTTGCTGCCAACGGCATTGTATATTGGACCTTTGTCGGCCTCGAGACCAGCCCTGTAGGCTTTTTATTTTGGCCGAGTGTGGCCGTACTTTGTTTTCGGGACTGACAACGTGTAGCTTTGGATCCCAACCGCTTTGGTAATTTTTTTTATGAATAAACTAGGCTTTTTTCTTGAAAATGAGTTTAAGTAGATTCAGATTTTTGCTAAGTATGGTGGGAGGGGTACGAGTTTTCATCTTGTTCCCAAATATTTTGCGGATCATCCTATTCATTGCTCGTTCGAGATGTTTAAGAAGTTTTTTCAAAGTTTCGTGAGCGCTTAGATATGGATGAAGAGACATGCTTTCAGGATCTCGTATATTTTCAATATCATGCCTTGAGACGTTAGAGACCAGTGTGCTGGGTTTAGGGTAAGACCTAGGTCTAAACACGGTTATAAGGGGTGCGATGACTACTTCGGCTTACGTTTCCCGTACCGCTTTCGACCTGATTCCATCCCGCTTTAAAGTCTGTGATATTTTCTCGGCTTATGTGACTTGTATGGTAGGAATCTAGCATCTCTTCGAGGACAATTTTTAAGTCTCCCAAAAGTACTGACCAAAATTTTGGATTTCTTTTATAGCGCAATTACCTTTGTGTCGGGTGTTCGAGAGCTATCTCTACGAGATGTCTTAGTCTGTTTAGGACGTTAAGAGTTTGTTGTGATCAGCAACAAACTTATTTGTAGATATAATCGTTTTTGAAACTTTGCGAAGGATATGTATTTAAGAAGTTGTGTATGTTTAATAGTCGCAGACGGACTGGTTTTAAGGTTAGCATTTTGTTTCGGAAAATTTTGACGAAAAACAGTTCTCTGAGCGTTAGCGATGTCTCGCTGTGTTGAAGGTTGAGTTTTTCTTTTGTATGCCGCATTTCGTGCTTGAAATGGTTGTGGGCTTGAAGATGTGTGGTATCGCATGGTTTTTGTTTTAACCTTACGGAAGAGAGACATTTTGGTTTGTTCCGAGGAATTGGGACCAATGGGTCGCGTAATTTTGTCCTTGAGAATATGCAAATTCCTTCACTGTGTTTTGTGAAGATTCGGCCCTCCGAGATTTATTTCGTGTATAGTTGAGGATGCTTTGTATAGCTCTAGGAGCTTTGTTACGAGTTTTTCCGTATGTGCTTCTTTTCACTTGTAAAACGCTGTGGGTTTAGAGTAAACTGCAAAACATATTGAACTTGGTTGGTTGTCGACAAGTTTATGTTTTCCGTTAAACGTACGGTGGTTACGACTAAGTTTTGATATTAAGAATTTGTCGTATGATTTCCGATTATGGGTTATACGATAGTTATTTTCACTTGGCGTTTTTAAACTAATCGTGGATTGTCTTTTTGCCGCTAAGTGATTGGGTCAGCAGTGGTTGCTCAAAATTTTTGGCTCGGTCTGAAGGATGTGTTCAGCCGAATAGCCGAGGACGTTGTTGGTCACGGATAGAATACGGCACGTTCGTGTTAACATTAAGGACATGGTAGTTTAGAACTTTTCTAAAGAGGATACCGAATTCCAGTTCGGATATTTATCAGAAGGAGTAATTGGCTGAGGGCCAAAGAGCGTTTGTCGACATCAACGGGCCAAGTCAGAGTTTTCCGTAAAATAGTCGTACAAAATTGTTTTATTTTTGTATGATGAAGACAGAACCTAAAAGGCTTGATAAAGAACCTGTACGAGATGATTGCCTGCTCGGAATCAACCAAGGGAGATGGGAGGCATAATCCAGCGAGATGCATGGCTAAGAAGTGAGATCTGTAAGATCATAGTGCGAAGAGATAAAGTTTAGTTTTTTCGTTGAGAGACGAGTCATATGACTTTGTTTTTATTTATACGCAAATTGTCCAAAAAAACATCTCCGTAAAACTTGCTACGTTCGTTTCCGAAAGTTTCTTCGCATAACTTGGTGTGGCTATAGGAAGGATGTTTCGCGTAAGTTTTACGAGAAGTGGATGGCATAGAAGTAAGTTGGGAATGTCTCTCGCAGATTACTCGAGATATTTGCGAATGAGGAATGTGTTTTCCTTATTCTCTTTTCCGCATTGCGAACAAGACGGTTTTAAGACGACGTTCGCGTTTCTATTTCCTTCTTTCCTTAGGAAGCGAGCTAAATGTGAGTGGCGATCGTTTCTCGGTTTTCCGAGAGTTTAGATTGGTTTGCAAAATTTGCGTAAGCAGTCACAGAAAAATAGATCAAGACAGGAAAAATCCTAAGATTTAGATTCTTAGACTATTCTCCTAGATCCTAAGTTCCCTAAAGTTTTATAGCCATCTTCGAAGCGTTTTTATTTCTTAGTACCTTCCTAAGAAAATTCCAAGCCTGATTTCAAAAAGTTCCAAGCCAGCCATACCTTAGTTTTCTCGAAGGTTTTGTTTCACCTCTTCCCCGTTTTGCTTGCTCATCTCCCTTCCTCTTCTCGTTTCTATATGCCCATTAAAAATGGTAACAATATTAGTTCTTCCTGGACGCGTTGAGGCTCGAACCTGTCTTGCGGTTTTTATCGTAATGTTCCCACGGTAACTCCAATCGAGACGAAACAAGAGATGTTTCTATCAGGGTTCAAAGGATAAGGCTAAGATGGAGGTAAGCGAGAGTAGGATGCCGAATTGGTCGAGTAGGAGCAAGCCAAGGAGTTTAGGCGAGTCTCACTTGTTATTGTCGTAAAATCTCAATGGAAACTACGATTGAGATGAAACGAAAAGCGTTTCGATAAAGATTCTAAAGAGAACACAAAGGAGAATCTCATCAGGGCATGCCAACCTCTCCATGAGGCGAGTTGTAAGGATTAAGTCAAACTCGCCATTGGGGCGAGTTTGACCGTTTGCGTCCAACTTGTTTTGATCGTAAAATGTCAACGGAAACTCTGATTGAGATGAAACAAAAAGAAATTTTATCGGGACTCAAAGTTGAGCCAAAAGAGTGTTCATCCAGTCCAACTAGCCCGTTTGGCGAGTTGGATTGGTCCAACTCGGCCAATGGGCGAGTTAGATTGCATGTTTTGTCTAACTCGCCCGTTCGGCGAGTTAGATGACTTGTTTTGTCCAACTCGCCCGTTCGGCAAGTTGTACTGGTCAAACTTGGCTAATGGGCGAGTTAGACGGCTCATTTCAACTCACCCGTTCGGCGAGTTGGACTGGTCCGACCTGTGCGTCCAACTTGTTTTGATCCTAAAATCTCAACAGAAATTCTGATTGAGACGAAATAAAAAGCCTTTCGAATGGGATTCGAAGAAGAACGCAAAGGAGAGCCAAAGCAATGCTTTTTTTTTGTAAAACTCGCCCAATGGGCGAGTTGCACGGTTTGCACTGTCCAACTCGCCACTTGGGCATGATGGACTGGTCAAACTCGCCGAATGGGCGAGTTGCACCACTTGTACTGTCCAATTTGCCCGTTCTGCGAGTTGGACTACTCGAGTTTGGATGGTACGCTGGTGCGGTCGTTTCATAAACATCTTCAAATTTTTTCTACGAAAGTTGTATCATAAAATGCTAACTCGTTTCGCTTTCCGAATTATGTTCATAAAACATTGTCGAGTTTGATTTTACCAAAGTTGTTCCGGAAAATATGGTTGACATTTAAATTTATGAAAGTTATTCTGAAAAATGTCATGAGTTTAGTTTTATGAAAGCTGTTTCATAAAACGTTGTTGAGTTTAATTTTACGAAAGTCGTTATGTAAGCGTGTTTTCATGTTTCTCTGTACGAGAGCCGTTTTTCTGGAAAACTTACGTTTTGGCCTCTGAATCATTGGTTGTGATGAGCTTAATTATCGGGATTTGACTTAATCAGAGATTTTCTTGTTTCCGTTGGATTGATCCGAGGGGATTTCGAGTAGTTTTTCCGAAGTAAGTTTAAGTGACACTCGTCGAGAATTAACTTAATATGTTGCATCGACTCGAAGCTTGACTCTTTTTGAAATCTTAGTTTTCAGAGAACGTTTTAACAGTGAGGGATACGATCTCTCGTTTTGCTTAGTTTAGTTTTCGTCAGCAGTTTTAGGTTTCGAGTGATACGAGTAGTAAAGGGTGTTTTACGAGCTTCTTCGAGCAGTAAATCGATCTCCTATGCGGTTCTCGTAGCGTAGTGGATTTGGGACTTCACCGCCCTCTGTTCGGCCACCGTTTTCATGAGATTATCGCGGAGATCGTGGATTTTGGAAATCTTGCTAGCAGATTTCCGACTTTGTCGGCGTTTGTTACGAATACTCCGAGTTTGCTCCTCGGCCTGTTCTTCCTGTTCTTTCCAGAAGATAGCTTCTTCTTCTTCATTCATAGGGTTGTCGAACTGGGATTCGTCCCGAGCTTCTCAACTCCTTGTGCGGCGCGGATGTTTGTCTGTGTCTTCGCCCGTAGGTTCAGACTGACTGTTAGATTCCACGTCGATGCGTTCGACTTCTCCTAATTATGTATCTTCCTCGATAGGAGGAAGGTCTCCAAGGTTTTTCCGTGTTGGCCCGGGGGTCACTTCGTCAAGGTTTTGTCCAGACGGTTTGCTTTACACATTGTCGGATCGGTCCAATGGTGTTGCAGAATCGAGTCTTCTTCCGTAGATTCGGGTTGTTCCCCGCGAAAAGATGCCCCTGTTCCTTGCTGTGAGGGTTTCAAAACTGTTTAGCAAGGGACTTCATGACCTTATCCTGTTCTGCCGACTTCTTCCCAAAAGTCAAGAACATCTTCTTCAACTCCTTGAACGTTGCGGTGTTTGCATCGGCATTGACCGCAGTGACGTTCGTCGCTGGAATGTTTTCAACCTTCTCGTTGATGACGTTATCATCAAGAGGCTGTTGGTTGTTGAGATTTGACATGTTTTGATTGAGCGTGTATGGTTGAGAGTTAGATTGATCTGTACCCCCCCCCCCTCCTTCTAGCGCCAAACTGTGGGAACCGAAATTCGCACTGTCGATTTCCGTTGAATTAAGAATGCAAGGTAAACCCTAGTTTCCCAGAGGTCCTGGATATCTGCTAAACCACACGCTAATCAGTCAGAATGCGAAGTAAATGTTAAAAAACAAAGTAAGAATCGAAAAGAGAGCAAATAGATGTCATATTCTGAATTTCCGTATGAGCGTTTACAAACATGATAAGAGCCTAGGCTATGAGAGCTGTCGGCAAGATCCCTTGTTCTAATAACCTAAGATTGCAAAACCCTAGTTGAGTCGTAGCTCGGATAACAAAAACGGTAAGTTGCCTAAATGCCCTAAGTGCTAAGCTATGTTTGCTCTGAGTGGAGATTTTCGTGTGTCCTTTGCATCATCACCCTTGAAGTCCTTATATACTCCTCTAGAGGCAGTTTGCTCTTTCCCCTTCTGCCTTTGGTCGAATTTATCGCTTTGCGGATATATTTGTTTTTTACTCGATCTTCATGATTATCTTCGGAAACTTAAAAGTTATCCTTCGATCTTAACATTTATCCCTTCCTGAAAAATAAAAGATAAACCATCACAAAGTTTGGGCTTGATTTCAGATAAAATCGTGAGTGGGCATTTGGCCGAGCTTTAGACCTCGTCGGGCAGTTTTCTGACTTAGTCCTTTCTATGATTTTATTGAAAGAGCATTGCTAAGACGTCTTCTAAGAATTAGGATATTTCGTATGGGGCGTGTGACTATAGGTGTTTAGTTAACCGTTATCATCTCATCATTCGACCCGATCCTGTCTTGAGAAAACGAGTTCTTTCGGTGAAGTTCCAATGTCAATCCCGATCAAGAAGGAACAAAGATAAGTTGGATAAAGTATTGAAAGATGGATTTTAACGAGGATGAGGTGAAACTGGATTGATTTGATCTGACTTGCCGAACGAGCGAGTCAAATTGCTCCTGCCATTTAACTCGCCCGTTCGGCAAGTTAGCATTGTTTAACTCGCCGTACGGGTGATTTGGTCATGTCATGCCATCCAACTCGCCCGTATGACGAGTTAGACCATACGGGCGAGTTGGTTGGTCTGTGCCGTCCAACTCGCCTGTATGGCGAGTTGGCCTTGTACAACTTGCCATACGGGAGAGTTGGTCGTGTCGAGCCATCCAACTTGCTTGTATGGTGAGTTGGATAGCCTAGCTCACAGTACGGGCGAGTTGGTTGGTCCGTTCCGTCCAACTTGCTGAACGAGTGAGTCGAATTGCTCGTGCTGTCCAACTCGCCCGTATGGCGAGTTAGTCGACCCATGTGGCTTCATTTTCCCATTCGACAAGCGGGACTTTTTGCTCTGCCATCTTCTCCGTTCGGGAATTTGGATGATCGAGTCGTTTAGTCGTTTCATCATATTTCCGTTCGGGGATACGTTTACCCGAGGTCTTTGGAAAAACTCTTCATGATGGCTTATTTGCGCAGACCGCTCCTTTGTGGTCAGTCAAGATTTGACCTTGATTTTTGCCGTTCCCCTTTTTCCGAGTCATTTTCAGAAAGAACGCATTTTCCCGGTAGGTTTCTGACGTTGATTCCATCGTAACCGATTTTGACGGCAACACTGATCATGCTTTAAAGTTGACACATAACAAAGCTGAATCACTGCAATATGCTATGATCTATAACCAAGTACGTAAAGTTCTAAATCTTACTAAGTACTCTGTTTATGAATCCTCCAATTCGTGCATAAAACACTTGCTCGAGCACATAAGTATTGATTAATGTATTGGTACCTTAGGAGATTGAAAAAGCCAGGGTTGCAAAGAGGACAACTTGTTGTTGAACAAGAAGGCAACACTCCAAATGGTGATCAACACCATTGCCACCAATGAAGAAAATGCCACGACCACTTCTCAGCTCAAGGAGAGACATTTAAAACTGGAGAGAGGCAGAGGAGTGATCATGTCCTTCTTTTAAAAGGATAACCACCTGATGCGCAACCCATTCCCAAACCGAAACAATACCAAGATAAGACCTTAGAATCACAAACGAGAATTAAACTTGACTTGCTATATCTTGGTTCAGGTTATCCAGTTTCGAGGTAAAAACTTTTTCAAGGGGGAGGGTATGATGTGGTCACCAAATCAATTTCTGAACCAGAGGCCGACCAGACCCATTACTCATCCAATCAGAGAACTATCCAGGACGTCTTCTCAGAAAATCAGCCATATCTTACATACCATGAGGATTTTATCCACGAGGATAATTTATCTGAATTACAAATTCAAATGCGGTCCAATCAAAATTGAAATTATACCAAGACCTACTCGGACCAGGAAGGTATGAATTTTACAAACCGGGGGTTTCTCAGCCCATCCATCCACAAGTACCAAGCTTTAGAAGAAGATTTTAACCCAACCAAGACCTGGCACGAACCAAAAAAAAATTTTAGAAGTCAAGAGGAGTTTATCAGTTTTCCATAAAACCCAATATCACGTGAAATGGTCAAGGAGATTGGAAGATATGATCAATTTCCCAAAACCAGCCAAACCAGTTCTGCACTTGTTTTATTTGGAAGATCCGGGATTCACATCAAACTAACCTCAAGAATTGCAACCAAGCGACCTGCTAAATATTTCAGAGCCACTAAAAATATTAGGAAGCACCACAATACACTGGATTAGGCGGATCCTTGAAGAAATTATCCAACCAAACCAGAGCCGATTATGTAAAGATTTGGCAATCTTTCGATTTAATCATTTACCAATCAATCAACTACGACCATAAGACTTTCTACACAAACCATGAAATACTGAAGACATATCTAAACATCCAGGAAGTGTTGCCTTCAGCTTACCATGGACCAGTAAGCATACGATTAAGGGGATACACACTTGCTTCAACTGCCTTATTTGGAGTTTCCTGAAATAAATCTCCAACAGCTCTTTTTCCTTCAGTCAATTCACGACACCAGAACCTTCCATACTACAAATAAGGTTCCCAGGAAGCTCAGCTATCCCTTAAAAACGTCCAGATACAAGAAGCTGATTACATTTTCCATTAGGCCGAGATTCACTCATCTAAAGCCTAACGGCTAGTTTTTTTTTTGTTTTTCAGCATGTTTTCTCCTTTTGTTTAGCTTTTCTAAGTTATTGTGCTGAGCCTATATAAGATCATTATTACCCTCATTTTAAGCCACAAATATTTTACCCAAAAATCTAATAAACTTCTTAGTTTCTTTTCTCCAAAGTCTTTGTGTGAATTTGATCATCAAGCCTTGTGTGGATTCACTAGTCTAGGTGATTGGCGAGTTAGTCTGCTTGTACAATCAGGCATCCTACTTCGTGGTTGATTGTGGAATATGTCAGCAAAACCTTCTATCCAGTATCATTATCATCATCATCATCATCACTTCCATCCAGCGGGTTTTATAGTCGATTAGATCGATTAAAAGAACCACCACTCATGTTGGATCGTCCATCACCTTGATCCAAGGATATTCTGAACCTTTGACAGCTTAGGCTTACATCAAAAGGGATCATAGAAGACTGCCTGTGTGTTCAAATACTTGCAGGGGTAAGAGTCCATGTGTCCTCTGATCGATACTCCCAAGAAATGAGGTTAGTAGAGGGGTGAGTCAAGCTAGTATTTGGTAAGTTGTTGGTATAATGGATTTGGTTTCTATACTAGGATAAGGTCTATAAAGTTTCTCTAAGATGTTGCAACATAGTAAAGGTGATAATGATAAGCTAGAGATTTTGTGAGTTCATGTGTTTTCAAATCTCTTCCACAGGTTTACTCTTGTTTTGCTTAAGGACAAACAAAATGTTAAGTTCAGGAGAGTGGATAAGTCCTTATGTTTACCTATTTTAGGACATATAATAGGCTATATTTGGAGTCTGTTATGTGTGGCTAGGATGTGTTGTAGAGTATTTTCAGGTCCATGTGCATTTTGGAGCATTGTAGAGTTTATGAGGCTTTCTAGAGCTCAAAGAGAGAGGAAAACCGTAGCTGGTCAAATTCAGAATAGTGTGAGTCGAGAAAAAGAATTGTGTTGATCGACGGTCTATGCGCAGTAACGAAGTACCCGACTTTAAGCCCAAGGCACAGAAATTACAAGTTTGCCACTGGACGAGTTTTACCTAGTTTATATTATCTTTGCTAGTTATTTATGCAAAAGGATTCGATCCCTAAGTACTAAAGATGAACCTATTATTTGAGAGAGTAATTAGTAGCTCTAGGTTAATTTGAGAATGTATCAGTATATTTCATCCCGGAAAAGAAATGAAAGAGTTTCAATACAAACATGTAAGATAGCAAAAGCGTTCTTGCGAAAGGTTTTTGCGATCTTTTAACGAATTTATGAAACAAATTTCCGTAAAATAAAAGATAGGAAAGTTTCCATGGAAAAACCTCGTAGGAAAATCTAGTAGATAACCTTCCATAAAATAAATTTCGGGAAATCTTTGTGGTAAAACTTACGTAAAACAAACAAAGTAGTTCTGAAAGTCTACAATGCGATCAACAGAGAGAATGAGAACGGAAGAAATGGAAAACCACTCCTCCGTTGCCACACAGCTTCTCATCGCCTCACAGAGTCTCCGATCGCCACACAGCTTCTCTGATTGCCCCACAGCCTCTTTTATCGCCCCACAACTTCTCTCATCGCCACACATAAGCTCTTATCGCCACACAGCCTCTCTGATCGCCCCACAGCTTCTATCATCGCCACACACAATCTTTGATTTCTTCATTGCTTCTCTCTTAGCCACATTGCCTCTCTGATCACCCACAGCCTCTCTGATCGCCCCACAGCTTCGCTCACCACCACACAGAAGATCTAATCGTCCCACAGCCTCTCTGATCGCCCACAGTTTCTGTCATCGCCCTCACAACACTCTCATCATGTTCTCCTTTGAATATCCATTGAAATATCTTTTGTTTCGTCTCAACCGGAGTTTCCGTTGAGATTTTATGAAGAAAACAAGTAACCCATGTTTTCTCGTAAAAGTTCAAGTCAAACGTCAAGATGATATAGGCTAACTTAACACCATCATATCCTCGACTTAATGAATTGATTTGGTTCTGTTTGTAAGACCAACGACATAGAAAACGGATTGGAAAAATCGACAATTTCTCCAAGAAGAGTTGTAAAAATGCATGTCATAAAACAGCCTGAAACGGTCTAAAACACGACCAAAGCCCATTTATGGTTTAAAATTAGAACATGCCTGAATGAAATGACCTTCTACTCGACTTAGATAAATGAAAATGGAATAAGAGGATAAATGTGAAGTTTCCATGACAAACATAAACTTTGAAAAGATAAGGAAAGATCTCTGGAAAAGTATAAACTCGAATCTCAAAGAGATAAGGAAGGATGGCCGACTCTGGAGGCGTATATAAGCACATCCATGGCAGAGAAGAAGGGGGATGAGTTTGAGACTCTTAGAATTCTCTGCCCTTAGAAACCTTAGGCATTATTTTTGACATGCTTAGTTTACTATGTCTTGCACTCGATTACTACACGAACTCGCAAAGGTAGTTTTATCTCTTGATCAAACTTTGTAAACTGAACTACCTTCTGCTTGATCCTAGAAAGGGTTACGTAGGTCGCCTTTCATAAGGTCAAGTCCAAAATCATCAAAACCCTTTTTCGCATCTTTTTACCTCTTTGGCTAAGCAAGCTGCGGCTTACATAGGTCTTCTCGACATAAGTGATTTTGCTGGCAAACTTAGTTATGTTTTATTGCCTATTTTATTTGATTTCCGTTTTAATCTCGTTTCCAGACGAAATTCCAGTATGATTTTTTGTCTGGAACCCTCATACGCAAATTTAAATTAAAGATCTACTTCTTCCTAAATTTTTTTTGTTGTCTTTCTGCATTTTTGGCATTTTATTCGATCACTTGTCGTTGGCCCTCGCAGAGAATCCGGATCTCAAGAAAAGACACACTTTCTTCCGCTAACAAATTCTACAGTGCAAATTTCAGATCCTACAATTTCCTCTTCCGGTCACTCGTCTTGACTGTAGGGACAGACTGGGTACGAGAATTAACCCGAGACACGGTGTAAAAGGTATGGACCGAAATTAGGTTCGCAATTCCACCCAAATACTGAGAGGCAAACCTGGACTGCCTCATCCTCCATCTCCCTTCCGACAAACCGCCTAAGCCGGTTGAATTCTTCCTTGTACCCCCTTACGGTCCTGGAATCCTTAAACAAGTCTAGAAACTTTTCCAACCGGTCCCAAGCCTAATCATGGAAGTAATGGCGGTTGAATTCCACTTCGAAATCCGCAAAAAAAAAAATTTAAAGCTCCATTGGTCTTCTTGTCAAAAGCGGCCACCAGTTATGTGCGTCTCCCCTCCAGGAAGTGAACCACAATGTCTCTCTTGTAGTCTTAAGGGCAATGAGTGGAGCTGAAGTTCCGGACCAACCGCCTCCTCCACACGTCGGCCTCAGTCGGGTCAATACTACCTGAGAAGTGTTTGGTGCGAAAACAGGATATGTGTTCAAAACAATCAGGGAATCAATCTTCCTCACGGCCCTTGAAGGTGGGTTGATCTCGAAGACCTTTGACATCTCTCTCGTTTGGCCACCAGCTATGAGAGCAGCCGTAGCAATAGGTGTTGCTTGACCCATGGACGAGTTCACCAGGGGTGTGACCACCTGGGTCATTGTGGCCATCTGCGTGCCATCAGCTTCAAGGCTTCCAGAACATCCTTCATTGAAGTTTCTGCGGCCTGCTTCCTTAGGCCTGCCGTACCATCGACTGCACCATCATTTATGTCAGTATGATGCTCAGCATTACAAGACTCTCCTTACTCTTCCAGCTCCTGCTGCTAATTATCGACACAATCAACTCGTGCTCCAGTAAGGTTGATTGGGTACCTGGGTAACCCTCCACCAGGTTCTCCCACAACCGGATTGGTTGGCTATGTGGTCGAATTAAAACGATACGCGTCCACTTGGCTGGATTGTGTGTTTATTATACATTATGTTTTGTGTACTAACATGATTTGGAATCCTTAGGGAGGAAAAAGAAAATTGAGAAAGACCCGTAATAGTACCGTGAGATCCCTCAGCGAGTGTGTGTTTAACTAGAATAACCAACTATCATAGAATCAAGCATGATCTGATACCAACTTGTAAGACCCGATCCTGGGTTCTTAAACCCCACAAGACCTGAAGCCTCACACTAATCCCTTTCTACCTTTGATTCATTTTATGTCCAATATTTTCCAAGTCATTTTCAATGCAAATGAGGTTCATAAACACTTCGATTCACATATATAAACAATAAGGCAAATTGGTATTGTATTAATAGGAAAATGAGATTCGATTCATAAGTTCAGTTTGCACTATACGCTATCATAAGTTCATTCCTAATTTGTTATACCCAAACACCACACAACTTCTCACTGATTGTGTCTTCACGGCTCCTTGGTCTTATCATGATCAACCTCAGATCATATTAGTAATCATTAAGACATAAACCAATATCCTAATAGTCATTTCTAACAATGCTGGGTTTGGTTCCCTTATCTAATTCCATAAACCTCTATTCTATCTATTATATACAGATCGGCCATACTCTTAGATTACATTCAAGTACAACCAGAATCCACTTACACCCAAAAACGGATCACCCCTTATCAGACCAAGCCATCAGCTTAATACTAGCGTTGACCGGCTTTATCATCAGCCCGTTTGTAAGGCCAAGGAATTCCTTTGCTTGGACCGGCCTAAGCCATTGTCCATGATCCATCTAGTGATCAATAACATCCGGGCCTTTCCCACCATCCGTTTGGACCAACCGACCACAAATCATGATTGATCGGACCACATGCGCATCCGGCTCATAGCAATGGATTGAGGTTTGGTTAATCCGTGTAAGACTTGGCTCAACATCATCCTATTTTACTCATAATCATACAAAAATAAGATAATAATAATAATAATAATAATAATAATAATAATAATAATAATAATAATAATAATAATAATAATAATAATAATAATAATAATAATAATAATAATAATAATAATAATAATAATAATAATAATAATAATAATAATAATAATAATAATAATAATAATAATAATAATAATAATAATAATAATAATAATAATATTAATAATAGTAATAATGGACATAAAGGGAAGCTTGGATGTAGTCTGACAATACGAACCCATATAATTGAGCGAACTGATCGATGGTCTAGGGCAATGGATCATCGGCCACACCCATAACTTGGACGTGTGCTCTGGTGTCTTAGAGCCCTTCTCCAAAATTTATCCTTCCTTCTGGTATCCATTCCAGATGGCCTTCCTTCCCACAAACAAACTCTCTTGCTGGAAAGTATAAACCACCACAACCGCCCTTGCTTTGGCCGAACTCTCTCTTTTCCTTCCTTTCTCTCTCTGAAATTTTCTCTGTCTTTTTCCCTTAGGAACTAATGATTGAATTCGACCCCAGTTCCTCCTATTTATAGAGGAAGGTCTCAGCCAACTGCCGATAGCGAAAGGGTGCAATTTGATGGCCAAAAAAGTGTTTGTTGGCTTGTGAATGGATTCATGTGCCACTTGCATTCCGTTAATATCTTCCCCTATGCAGACCAATCTTATTTTTAGACCCAATGCCCAATCCCGTTGGCTGATCAAATGGAGTCCTTTGCCCATAGACACCTTGGGTCAACCAAGGCTCGAACCTGGACCAACTACCCAAGACCCAAACACTCAGTCCAGGTGAGTTGAGCTGACTCCGAGTTAGCCCAGCTGAGTGAGCTAGTCCATCCATCTGGTTGAGCTGAATAAATTTCCTTTAGCTCTGACCAAGCTTCGTTCAGATGGTAGAGCTTCCAATCGTATCGCCCAGCTACTGTGTACTCTTCCAGCTCCTTTATACTTGTTTCCTTCTTTATCTGGTTAAGTATCAGTCTTCTGATTCACTTAACCATCTCATTAGGTCATGGAATTCCTACCATTAGATCATACCACCTGCTGGTTTACTTCCTCGCACCATGACCTGTCCCAATGATCCTATCTAAGGTCGGGATGTGACACTTCATATTCAAGAAACAGAACCATAGTGCACTGATGAATCAGATTCATTGTTAGAGAGTTTGATATACATCAGAGTTAGATTACTGACTGAACCATAAGAGCATTTAGTTTTCCTTCGAAAGCATCTGCACCAGTTGTGACTTGCGTTCTTCTCTGCCATTTGTCCATAGCCTATTTACGGAACACACAAATGTACTTATTTTGGTGCCATTAATCTTTATTTTTTGCATCTGATTTATTGGATTCGGTACCATTTGCTTGTTGGTAAACGAAGGATTGTTCTCAAGAAAAGCCTGAATATTATAAAGGAGTTTAACAAAGGTGACAGAGAGACAACACACTCATAGTCGCCAAGATTACAGTTACAGAAACAAGATACAATTTTCAACACAAAGGATAAAGAAGAAGAAAGATGAAACATATCTTCTCATACATACCTCTTGCAACACCAATTGCAACTCCAAGAGAGAATCCAATGTCTTCTTAGAAGAAGTAGCTCTGAATATGCTGTTGAGACCTTCTCATCTTCCAAACAAAAAGACGATTGGAAAGTCCCTTGGAAATCATTTCCTTCTGTTATAAGCTTAATGAGTTGAGACCTTCGAAACGAAAGACGATTTCATAGTCTCCTGGAAATCATTTCCTTATGTTATTAGAATTGAGAGATGTTGTTGGGGTCAAATTGGTCATGGCAAAATCAACGGCCAAAATCCTCTGAGAACCTATACGACATAAGCCGAACCAATTTACATAAGGACACAAGAACAAAATTTGTATACTTCATTCCAGACAAAGAATAAAAGAATTTCTATCCAACCTCGGAAAAACGTTCATGCGGAAGTTTTTTGCGATATGAGACGAGTTTTGCGAAACAATCTCCCATCAAATAAAATTTAAAAAGTTTTCGCGGACGCAAACATCATAGTATAATCTATGAGATAAATCTTCCATAAAAAATCTCGGAAAACATTTACGTAAAACCTCTAATAAAACAAACGAAATAGTTCGGAAATTACACAAGGCTACGAATATAACGAAAAAACTGATACACACTCTACGTCTTGTCGCCCATGGGTGACGAGATCGTCTACAAGTCTCATCGCCCGTGGGAGACGAGACATGCTCCATGTCTCGCGCCCACGGGTTCCGGGACCATCTCCAAGTCTCGTCTCTTGTGGATGACAAGAAACACTCCATGTCCTCTCGCTCACGCACAATGAGACCATCTCCAAGTCTCATTGCTCGTGGGTGACGAGACACGCTCCATGTGTCGTCGCCCACGGGTGACGATACCATTTTCAACTCTCGTCGCCCATGGGCGATGAGACACACTCCATTTCTAATCGTCCACGGGTGATGAGACCATCTCCAAGTCTCTTCGCCCACAGGAGACGAGACAATCTCCATGTCCTCGTCTCCCACAGGCGAAAAGACGATGTCTAAGTCTCGTCGCTAATGGGAGATGATACACGCTCCAAGTCTCGTCGCCTTTTGGTGAAGAGTTAATCATCACGTTCTTTTCGCTAACCGATAACGAGACCATCTCCTCCTCGTCGATATCTCTTTCGAGTCCTGACCAAACTAAACCTTGCTTCGTCTCGATAGGAGTTTCTGATTACGCGCACCCTACGTCTAATCCTAGGTCTAGTCGCCAATGGGCGATTAGACTCTCTGTAAAATCTAGTCGCCCATGGTCGAGTAGACCATATCCTCTCACTCTCTCCTTTGAGTCTTGACTAGGCTGTTCCTTGTTTCGTCTCGATTGGAGTTTCCGTTGAAGTTTTACGATAAAAAGCGCAAAGACTCTTTTTCTCGTAAAACTCTGAGTCAATCGTATAAAATGTTAAAGATTAACTTAAACATCAATTTTATATTAACTATACAATTGGATTACTATTTTGAGGAGCGAACAACGTGTAATCATACGAAGGACGATTTCTCAGAAAGAAATCATAAAAATCGCTAAAATCGCAAAATGACCCGAAAGGGTCTAAAACCCAATAAAAGCCCACTTACATTCTTAGATGAGAATAAGCCCAACTATAATGATGGTATATCGTATATCCACAGAAGATAAATGGAAAAGAAGATACTTGTCAAAACTCCGAGATAATTATGGAAAATGAGAAGATAGGGAAGATTTCCGCGGAAGGGTAAACTCGAATCAGGGGTAAAAAAACAGAAAGAGAACCGACCTTGAAGACCTATATATGAGAAGAAAGGGAGATGGACGCACCAGATGAAAAATTCTCTGCAATTCATCACTTAGATAGATGTTAGCAATTTTTTTTTGTCATCGAGCTGCGACTCAAACTAGGTTTAGGATTGAGGTGCTAGAACTAGGGATACCCCGATAGTGCTTGATGAAGCTCATAAAACCTGTTGTATCATCGCAACGTCCTTACACAAAAACGATTCAGTAAGATCTTTCTTTTAACTCGCAACTTATATTCGATTATCTTGCGTTTTGTTATTCATAATTTGATCACTTGTTCTAGGCACAGTAGAAATCCGGGACCTGAGGGAAAGTTAGGATTTCTTAACTTTCTTCCAATTACGGAAATTGACGGTGTGAATTTCAGTTTCCACAGCTTTGCGTTAGAAAGAGGGGGGGGGTCAATCACAGCCTCAAAACGCTTGGTCAAATATGTCTACAGACTTTCCAGACAATCAATCACCTCACGACGACAACGCCATCGACGTAAACGTTGAAAGCACTCCAGCAGCAAACGTGTACACGTTTAACGCAACCGCAAACACTGCAGTGTTCAAAGATATTAAGAAGAATGTTCGCAACTCGAAAAGAAGTCGCCCGAACAAGACAAGGTCACGAGTTCTCTCACTAAACAGCTTGAGACACTAACCACAAGAACCAAGGGTGTCCTTCCATGCAGAACTACCAAAACTCACGGAAGAAGACTCGACCTCACGACCCCGCATGGTAGGCCAACTAACGCGCAAAACATTTTCTCTGATCAAAATCCAGACGAAGCAAACCCTGACGCAACTTGGCTAGATGCGGAAAAGACTCAACCTCTCGAGCAAGAAATGGGGGACTGAAAAAGTCAAACAGATCAACTTGGAAACCAGCGATCTGTCCGACCCTTCAGACCAGGACGCTGACGTGCATCCGAGAAGGAAAAGAAGCCGCATGACTCGTGAAAACTGATATACAATGGATTTTACCTATAATATTTATATGCATTTGGCATTGTTTTAGAGAATTTACAGGTCTAGGTACTTATTGGAAGCAATTTGAGCTTTTAGACTATTTTGGAGCAATTAGGACTGCTCAGCCAAAACCCGGAGTCGGATCCAGATTTATGCATGGACCATCAATCGACGTCACCAACTGTGTCGATCGACGTTGAAGCAGAAAGATTGGGAAATTACAAGTTTTACCCAGAAGTCTCATTAATTGCAAGACAAGTCCCTGGCCGAATTTAGACTATTTATTAGGGTTTTCTCTCTTTGTTAAACCCTAAGCTTATTATTCTGAAATAAAAACAGCCACAAAGTTACACAAGCGTTTTAAAGTTGAAACATATTGCTACATATATTGGAGAGAAAGATCTTATCATTATTACAGAGAATATTTTGAACTACTTATCTTCTTACTCATTCTATTCTATGCAATTTATTCATAATTTAGTGATGTTCTTTATTGCTATGTCTGAGTAATTCTTTGTTAAATTTAGGGTTATTCAATGGTAGTAATGCATAGGTGATTTTATAGAATTGTTAGGGTAATCTTCTTGGTTCTTTGTTTAAGTTGCGCTTAATGCTAAGTTGAATCTGATCACTTCAATATTAGAAATTAGGGTTCTATAGCACAAGCGAGAGCATGGTTATAACTTGGAATATATCTTAAACAATCTAAATAACTAGTAACAAACGGGAGTTGAATTAGAAGTTTAGAGAATATATTAAACCAAGAAATTAGTACAGTTTAGAATGAGCATTGATCAACGCCATCGTGTTCTATCAATCGACGCTCAGCATAGATGCGCGAGAGTGATCTCCTAAACTCTAAGGTTTAAATTCAGAAAGATACTTAATAAATCCTAACAATCTATTAAACTGCATTATTAAAACCTACCTGATAATTTCCCTTAAGTCTAGTGCCCTAAATTAATCTTCACAAACCAAACCAATCTTAAAGACCACTTTTATTGTTATTGTTATAATTCATCTAGCCTTAATTCGAAGATAATAAATCTATTGTGCAATCTTAAAATATCTGTGGATTCGATCCTTAAGTACTACACTGAACCTCTTATTTAAGAGAGTAAAGTGGGAATGTAGGGTTAATTTGAAAGTGAAATAAAACCCCACATCAAATTTGGCGCCGTTTCCGGGGACTCTTTCTTAGTGCCATTAGATTTTGTTTAGAATATTGTCAAGATTTTTACTTTACTATTTGCTAAATTATTATTTCCCTAAACCTTATGACACAGGTACCTGAAGGAGAGAATATGAATTCTGGAAAAAAACCATCAATCGACGAAGACCATCTGGAATTTATCGATGTTAGTCCACTTCTGTCGGGCGATACTCTTCCGCTACCATCGATCAATACCGATCAGCAGGAAGCAGGTAAGTATGCCTTTACTTAATCTTATAATGAATAAGTAGTCTTGATAGAACCAATGAATAATAAAAGCAATGAAGCAAGCCAACTAATCTATTATCAGGAAGCCGAAATTCCTAATCAAATCACTAAATCCCCAAAGAATGAGATAACGCTTGAATTGCCAATGCTCGAATACCTAAATCCAAGCATAACTTATTCTAATATATCTTCAGTTTGATTATCCTATAACCATCCTGGAAGCTCTGAACTTGATATCGGTTTCCTAATTATGGCGCGAAAAAATCAGTTCAGTGGATCTCCTACTTTACACCCGAATGATCACATCGATATGATAGAAGACATGGTGAACGATGATTTCCATAGCTGCAAAGTTTTTCCTTTTACCCTAGAGGGTGACGCCAGGAGGTGGCTGAACCAGCTACCACCAAGATCCCTGACTTGTTGGGAAGACATTCGAAGCGCTTTCATAAATCACTTCTTTGACGAGAGATACTGGGAAGCAAGAAGAGAGATATCCACTTTCGTTCAAGGTAGTCGCGAATCTTTTAGAAACTCCTGGAATATGTTTAAGAGCTACCAACTTTCGTGTCCGCACCATGGATTCTCAGAACCCCAACTAATCAATACTTTCTATAGAGGACTTAACCTAGACTATCAAACCATCCTTGATACAGCTAACGACGGGAACTTCGGCACTCGAAGCCCTACAAGCGCTAGAAAGCTAATAGAAAACATAGCTTTCGGTCGAGCTTTCGAAAAAAAGAGACACCGAAAGGAGGGAACCACCATTATTCACATAAGAGGAGCACTCGATCCAAGTTAGAAAAACTCGGGCATTAGTTGCAAGGGCATGCTGGCGTTAGAAGTTTTCAAGGACATGCTGGATACTATAGAAGATTCATAAAAGATTTTAGCAAAATTTCTAGACCCTTTACTGCACTTCTGTGCAAAGAGGTGACATTCAATTTTACACCTGAATGTCTCGAAGCCTTTAAAGAAATCAAATCAGCATTCGTGTCCGCCCCTATTGTCCAAGCACCAGATTGGAATTTACCTTTTGAGATTATGTGTGAGGTTAACCACTTCGCTGTAGGCGATGTGCTTGGGCAGAAAAAGGACAAAAAGTTGCACGCTATATATATTACGCTAGTAGGACCCTCGATGATGCGCAATGCAACTACGCGACGACGAAAAAAGAGTTACTATCTGTAGTATGCGGCTTCAAAAAAATGCGTTCCTATCTAGTCGGTTAGAAAGTAGTTGTTCACACCGACCACGCCGCATTAAAATAATTAACGAAAAAAAAGACGTTAAGCCGAGGCTTTTACGGTGGATTCTACATCTTCAAGAATTTGATATAGAAGTAAAAGACAAAAAGGAGTAGAAAATGGAGTCGCAGATCACTTGTCACGAATAAGAGTAGATGACGACATCCCTATAGACGATTTCTTATCCATAGAAAATGTCTACTTAAAAGAATCGACTTTCGTCGGCAAAGTTAGTTTGTCTCATGAAATAGAATCGATCGACACTATGCTAAGCCCATGGAACGACTACATCCGTAGAACATCGATTGATGCTACCCATACACCGTACAACGACGATGCCTTCGAGAAAGACAATGAAATAATCATCCCTTTATATATCAACATCAGTTGTAATCTTTCAATTCCAAATAATGATTCTCTCGGAGGCAGAAGTTTAAGTCGGGGGGGTGTGCACTAAACACCACCGATAGACCTTGGTATGCGGATATAGTAAACTATCTTACAGCCGAAGTAGTACCCGAACTCTTCAAAGGATATCATATAAAGAGAAATCTGGAGATACCACTGGGATGAACCTTATCTTTACAAACACTGCTCTGACGGCATATATAGACGATGTGTCGCCGAAAGCGAAAGTCCAGAAATTCTATACCATTGTCACGGATCCGATTATGCCGGACATTTCGCTAGTTTTAAGACAGTGTCAAAAATCCTACAAGCAGGGTTTTGGTGGCCCACTATGTTCCGAGATGCTCAAGCCTACGTGCCGAAATGTGACCCCTGCCAAAGAAGAGGAAAAATCAGCAAGAGAAACAAGATGGAACAAAATTTCATACTTGAAGTTGAAGTGTTCGATTGCTGGGGCATCGATTTCAAGGGTCCTTTTCCTTCTTCACACGGAAACAAATACATGCTGTTTGCTGTAGACTATGTATCTAAATGGGTTAAAGCAATAGCAACTCCAAAAAACGATGTTGCCAAAGTCGTTAAACTCTTTAAGAGTATTATCTTTCCCAGATTTGGAGTCTTGCGAATCGTAATAAGCGATGGAGGTACCCACTTCATTAACAAATTGTTCGAAAAACTTCTTAAGAAACATAGAGTCAACCATCGAGTAGTTACACCCAATCACACTCATACCAACGGACAAATAGAAGTATCCAACCGTGAGATCAAAGAGATCCTAGAAAAGACTGTGGGATCAACCCGTAAAGATTGGTCTTTGAAATTAGATGATGCACTATGGGCATACCGAACAGAGTTTAAAACTCCATTAGGAACTACCCAATTCCACGTAATCTGTGGAAAATCCTGCCATCTCCCTGTAGAGATAGCGCATAAAGCCGAATGGGCCATAAAAAAGATAAACTTTGAAGCTAAACCCGCAGCAGAAAAGAGATTAGTTCAGCTAAATGAGCTCGAAGAAATCCGATATCATGCTTACGAGAACTCGAAATGGTACAAGGAGAGAACTAAAGCCTATCATGACAAGAAATTTATTTCACGTCATTTTGAACCAAACGATCAAGTGCTCCTGTACAAATCTCGGCTAACCCTATTTCCTGGAAAATTACGTTCTCGTTGGTCCGGTCCCTTCACCATCAAAGAAGTTACCACTCATGGGACAGTTGTCCTGTTTAATCCTAAGGGAGAAGATTTCATGGTGAATGGGCAGCAAGTGAAACATTATTTGACTAGAGCTGAAATTCCGCATACTCAGACTACGCGTCTAGAGATGCATGATCCCATATGATGAGCCCATTCCCCGTCAAGCTAACGACTTTAAATAAGCGCTGAGTGGGAGGTAACCCACTAATTTACTAATATAATAATATTTAAATATATAATGATAAAAATATAAAAACCAAAAGAAAAATTTATATATTAGCAGTAATACTTTAATAATTAACAAATATTTAATAATTACTTATTATTTATTCAATTATAAATATAAGGAGTCACCGATCAGACCATCGATCGATGCACTTATGTTGCCATCGATCGACGGTCGTGCGTCGGGTAGGTTAACGCGACGTGACCCCAATTCATAAAACACTTCTCTCCAAACCGCCAAAACACATAAGACTTCTATACATGTTTTCTCTCTGAATTTTTGGCCAATTTTGTTCGTTTTTAAGCCTAACCACACGATTTCTACACTCCCCACCTATTAAACTCTTTATTTCATTCAATCTTCTAGGTATGTTCTCCAAATCTCTTAGTTTAGGGATCTTTTTAGGGTTTGAAGAAAAATCAAATTTTGGTGGTTTTAGTCGGAATGTAAAACGATTTAAGGTGTTGGAGTACTATATTAGGGACTATCCATCGTTTTTATACATGATATTCACGATTTGATTTGATTATTTTGGATCTTGTGAACACTGATCCGCGACAGAGCGTCAATCGATCGCCATGTGTCGACGTCGATCGATGGCCATTAGGTTATGTCGATCGATGACCATGCGGTACCATCGATCGACGGCTGCTCCTTATTTCAACGCCAATTCTAACTTGTGTTTTGTTTTGTTATATGCAGATGGTAAAACAAAGTAATAAAGCACGCTACGAGGTCGGTGGTCCCAGCAATCCACCACGAGGTCCTCCATGCCAAGACCCTTGGCCTAAGGAAGAGGAGGCTCTCCTTGTGACATTCAAGGACTATCCACATCCTCGAAGAGCTGTGGCATCAAGAGAATACACACACCGTCGGCTGAGTGAGGAGTGGGACGAGTTCGACAGTCTCTATTACAATGCCTGGCAAGGCGTGACCATCGAGCCGACCAAGTTCCCTGACAATCAAACCCTAAAAAAATTGGGGCTCTACACTGACTTCAAACAGATGGTGCAGAAGCTCGGATTAGGCACAATTGCTACTAAGTCATATCCTCTCTATCCAGACCTGGTGAGCCAGTGCGTCTCCACAGCGCAGGTTCTATACAAGAGACCCACGGTGAAGGTGGCACACAAGGCTACCCTGACCTTCTTCATCAGAAGCATCCGGTACAGGATCCCCATCCCGCAGCTGTGTGAGATCTACGACTTTGAAATTGGTACCAGTGCCTGTGCGGTTGCTCCTTTTCCTGGTTTGCCTACTTTCTGAGGCCTCATTGGGACAGGCCATTTTGACTCAGGCTCAGCTACTCAGACGGACGTCCGTCACCCCACCATGCGCTGCTTTCTGAAAGTCCTTGCCAACACCTTGTTGTGCAAGATGGAACCCAACAAGGTTCCGGTTCAGAAGCTGACACTTCTATACTATTCCGTCAGGGAATTAGTTGGGCTAGATGACAAGCTCTTTGTTCCACCAGAGGCCGATCAGCAGGTGAACATACATGGCGTCCCTGAAGAACAAACCCTTCCACGGTTCGGGCGCGAAGAGGGAGACGATAGGAAGCCTCGTGACACCAATCTTCACTTTCCTTGACATCAGTATCGAGGGAGCTTCGGTAGAGAGAGGACTGCGCTTCATGGATGATGGTCACCTGACGAGGGCCCAGTTGCTGAAGGAAGGATGCTTTTGGTCCTTGGTGGATGATGAGGACCAAGGATGATCCCATTACCGGTGAGAGAGGTACTCCCTTTAGAGAGGTATGAGGTAATCCTTGGAATGGATTGGCTGTCAACCTACCGAGCTCACCTCGATTGTTATAGAGGGAAAATTATATTCGAGAGAGATACCCAACCCCCTTTAGCTTACCATGGCATTGTAGTGAGTCTTTGAGTGTCGCTAGTTTCAGCCTTGAGAGTACAGAACCTACTAGAACAAAGTGAAGAAGTATACCTTGTTACCTTAATTGCTGGGTAAGTAGAAGACGAGAAGGAGCATAATTTGGAAGACATCCCAGTAGCTACAGAGTATGAAGTAGTGTTTAAGGAATTAGAAGGATTGCCGCCGTCTAGAAGTAACCCCTTTACTATAACCCTAGAGCCCGGATCCGCTGCAATAGCAAAGGCACCTTACCGAATGGCACCAGCAGAACTCGCTGAGTTGAAACAGCAGTGAGCGGATTTGCTAGAAAAGGGTTTCATACGTCCTAGTTCATCACCTTGGGGAGCCCCAGTGTTGTTCGTAAAGAAGAAAGACGGAAGCATGCGGTTATGTATTGATTATCGTGGAATCAACAACGTGACCATTAAGGACAAGTACCCACTCCCAAGAATTTATGAGCTATTAGACCAGTTGCAAGGTGCAAGTTGGTTTTCGAAGATAGATCTAGCTTCAGGCTATCATCAAATACCGATCTCCGAAGATGACATAATGAAGACTGCCTTTAGAACTCGCTATGGACACTTTGAGTTTGTAGTAATGCCCTTTGGTCTCACCAATGCCCCGGCAGCCTTTATGCGTCTATTGAACGAGGTATTTCGGGAATACCTGGACGAGTTTGTTATCATATTCATCGATGACATTCTCATATATTCCCAAAATGCAGAAGAACACGAGAAGCATCTACGATTAGTTCTTGAGCATCTTCAAGATCAAAAGCTTTTTGCTAAGCTTAGTAAGTGTCGTTTCTGGAAAAGAGAAGTTGGCTTCTTAGGACATCGAGTTTCAGAGGAAGGAGTTGCCGTTGATCCAGAAAAGATTGCTGTTATTAAAGAATGGCCACGTCCAACTTCTGTTACCCAGATTCGGAGTTTTCTTGGATTGGCCGGCTATTACCGAAAGTTTGTACAAGGGTTTGCAAGCATATCAAGGCCACTAACTCGTTTGATTGGGATGTTGCCTATGAGTGGAGTACCGAAACCGAAGGAGGGTTCAATAAGTTGAAGGAAGCTTTAACGACTACACCTATCTTAGCCTTGCCTAAGCCTAACCAACCATACATTGTGTATACAGATGCATCTCATCTTGGTTTAGGTTGTGTGCTGATGCAGGACGATAAGGTAATCGCCTATGCATCGAGGCAACTAAGAAAGCATGAAGTAAACTACCCGACGCATGATCTTGAGATGGCTGCAGTAGTATTTGCTCTTTGGATCTGGCAATCATATTTGTATGGTCAGAAGATTCAAGTGTTCACCGACCATAAAAGCCTTAAGTATCTTTTCACCCAACCTGATTTGAATTTAAGGCAAAGGCGATGGATGGAAGTCGTAGCTGACTACGATATGCAGATCCTATACCATCCTGGAAAAGCAAATGTTGTGGCTGATGCGCTGAGCCGAAGAAGATTTGATGCGGATGTTGAAAAAGAACTTCAGAACCTGGAAGCAGAATACCAGATGATTAGTATGGCTGCCTTAGAAGGAGAAGAAGGAGAACCGTTAGGACTACAGGCAGTAAGTCAAGCTGGTTTACTTGCCCGTATCCGAGAAGCACAAACGAGAGACGAGAACCTAAAGAAGATCCTAGAGGAACTGAACGAAAGGAATTTTGGAGGATATCAAGTTAGAAATGATAGAACCTTGTTACTCAATGGTCGAGTAATCGTTCCCAAAGAAGAAGGACTTCGAGAGGAGATTCTAAGGACTGCACACCATTCTCTCTTAAGTATTCATCCCGGAAGCACCAAGATGTATCGAGATATTAGAAGGTATTACCATTGGCCAGGGATGAAGAGAGATGTTGCCATATGGGTTTCTCAATGTCAGACTTGCCAACGGATAAAAGCGGAACACCAAGTTCCAGGTGGCTTACTCCAAAGCCTACCTATCCCTGAATGGAAATGGGATGCCGTAGCAATGGACTTTATTTCTGGTTTACCTCGAGCACCCGGCCGTGGGAATGATGCAGTTTGGGTAATTGTCGATCGTCTTACTAAATCTGCTCACTTCCTACCGATGAAACTTGCAGACAAACTTGAGATGTTAGAAGAGCTGTATCTCGAAGAAATAGTAAAGCTTCATGGGGTACCAGCAAATATAGTATCAGATCGAGACCCGCGCTTTAAAGCTGAATTCTGGCGAGCATTTCAACAATCCATGGGAACTGATTTACACATGAGCACTGCATTTTATCCGGAAACTGATGGCCAAACTGAAAGAACCATCAGAACCTTAGAAGATCTACTAAGCATGTGTATCCTTGATTGGAATGGTCCATGGGATAAGTTTTTGCCGCTGATAGAATTTTCCTACAACAATAGCTACCATTCCAGTATTGGTATGTCACCGTATGACGCACTCTATGGTCGACCTTGTAGGACAACAGTGTGTTGGACTGAAGTTGGTGAGAGAAGAATTCTTGGTCCAGAAATAGTAGATGAGGCAGCTAAAAAGTAAAGATAATTCAAGCCAATATGAAGAAGGCTCAAGACCGTCAGAAGAAGTATGCTGACCGCGGTAGAAGAGAAGTCATATTTGCAGTAAATGATTTAGTCTTCTTAAAGGTAGCTGCACAGAAAGGAAAGGATCGGTTTGGGAAGATTGGGAAGTTGGCAACCCGCTACATCGGTCCATACCGAATTGTAGCCATAATTGGAGAAGTAGCCTATAGACTAGAACATCCACCCGATATGCCTATGCATCCGGTATTTCATGTATCGATGTTGCGTAAGCATATACCAGATCCGAATATGGTCGAGCCAGAGTGACCAGAGAACTTGCAACCTAATCTTACCTATCCTGAAGGTCCTTTACGGATAGGTGAGCGTCGTATCAAGAAATTAAAGAACCGGGAAATTTCGCAAGTGCAAGTATTTTGGGGAAAGCGGCAGAGAATTGTAGTAACATGGGAGGACGAAGATAAGTTCAAAGCTAATCATCCAGAACTCTTCTCAGATACCCCAGTTGTCCAGTAAAGTCAGCTCACTTGTATTAGAGAATTCGGGGACGAATTCTTTTGAGGGGGGAAGAGTGTAATGACCCTCACGAGCGGATGTATTTTAGTCGAGTAAAACTTCTCAAGACCAGTTTGGGTTGGTCCGACCAGAACTAAAAATAAAAATTGACCCGGTGAATTAATGTCTCGACGGGACTGTCTTGTGGTCGAAAGACCTTCTCTTGATAGTTTTGGTCAAGTGTTAATTATTATGGTTAATTTTTATTTAAGCGGGACAAGATTTTCCAAGAGTGTGCCGAGGGCCAAGGGCAAAAAATTGTTGGTCGAAATTTATTTGGAACTATGGACCAGCTTCTTCAATAAATTTTGATCACTCATGTCTTTCACCTCCTAAGCTGCCTTCTTGTTTTCAGAAATTCAAGTCACATGCGATGCACCTTCCACCTTGCTTGCTTCAGTAGTAAATGGCACATGAAAGTCACAAGCTTCTTGTATGCTTGCTTCCCTTCTCCTGAATATTTTTCATTGGCTGGAGTTGCTTCATTGGAAGGAAAGGACAGCATGTGCATATGCTGATCCAACTTGCTAGCTGTCTCCACTGCCCATTGCTTTGGTTCCTCAGCTTGTCACCTAGCTAAACCTTGTCTTTAGTTAAACCCACATGTGAAGCAAGGTCCTCAGCTATTTATAACCCTCCTCCAGCTGCTCCCACGTCCTTTAGAAAGCAAGAAAAACCAGAGTACAAAAACCAGTGAGAAAAACAGAGAAAAACAAAGACAAAGAAGAAGAGAAAATCAAGAGAAAATATTGGGGAGCCTTGGACGACTTCCTTTCATCCTTTAGCTCATTTCCTTGTTTTATATAAGCTCAGAAGGTGAGAACCTAGAGTAAAACCCTAGGCTTTGTTCTGTTTTTGTGGTGAAGAGATGTTGATTTCTGTTTTCTTTCAAAACAGTCCAGCCGCAAGCTTACCTTGGAGAGGAGAATCATTTGAGTTCTTCTGGCCGTGTGTTGTTTGTGGTAAGCTTCATCTCCTTGCCTCAGACCAGTATTGATCAGAACCAGTTGATGTTTAGCTCAGGTTATGGTCGGATTACTTGTATAAGATGCTGTTACGGTTCAGTTTTGTTTAGTTCGGTTTGAATCAATCTCTTTGAACCATTAGCTAAACTGATGTGAACTGATTGAACTTAAGCCAAACTGAAATGATCTTGTCCTGAAGCAAAACTATCTAGCACCGAGCTAAACTTTTGTGAAGTGATTAGAGCCGACCTTAACTCAGCATGTATGAACCGATCTAAGTTGTTTAGATTGTCTAAAACTGTCCGATTGTTAGTGTGCTGAACCGGCAGTCTGAACTTAAGTGGCTTGCTCTGTTTTGATCAGCTAAGGAGTGGTGGTTGCTAGTACAATCCAGTCCATCCTTGGAGCCATTCTCTCTTGACCCATTCAGCCTTGTTTAAGTTAAAGACAAGTCTTGTTCCAGCCACTTTCAAGACTATTTTCTAGGTGAGTCTAGATGAATGTGAAGTTAGATCATGTGAGTGTATGAATGAGTTGGAAATCAATGATCTTGAATAAGTTTTAAGCCCCTGAACCCTTTAAGAACCATGGGTGTTTACTTAGTGTAAACACTTACACTTAAAGAATTAATCAAGAATGTTAAAGTGAGGTTAATCCTCATATTAGTACTTGTTCTCAAGTACTAATCCTAATTATGAAATAATCATGGATTAATTATGGACTAATCTTTGATTAATTATGAACTAATCTTGGATTAATTATGGACTAATCTTTGATTAATTATGAACTAATCTTGGATTAATTATGGACTAATCTTTGATTAATTATGAACTAATCTTGGATTAATTATGGACTAATCTTTGATTAATTATGGACTAATCTTGGATTAATTATGGACTAATCTTTGATTAATTATGGACTAATCTTGGATTAATTATGTATTAATCTTGGATTAATTAAGAAATAATCATGGATTAATTAAGGGTTAATCATGGATTAATTAAGGATTAATTGGGGATTAAAAGAGAAATAATTGTGGAAGTAAAATCATGTGAACTCTTATTAATACTCACTATCCCTAAACTCCCCGCATTACCGTGACTTGGTCCTGCGAATGGAACAAGGTCATGAAGACACGATGATGGGGTAGCACCCTGGAGGCCGTGTATTGCATGATGATGCAGTCTCGAATGTTCATAAGGACGTTCGAGGATGAAGGTAATACTAACTCACTAAGCTCGGTTAGCCTTTGTGGTTTATCGAGTCTAGTCTATATATTGTAATTATATGGAAGGCGATTGGCGGGTAATGTGAAAGTGAAGTTTAAAATAAGAATTCACCATGATAAATGATATGCTAAGTATAGTACTAGTACTTGTATGACCATGTATATGCATTTGATAATTGTTTGGTTATTATTGATTGTGTAGTTGGATTTAGATTCACTGGGTAAACTAGTTACTCATGACTCCTTGTTGTGTGTAGGTAAACGTTAGGTGGGAGACCTTTACTTTTGGACGGAAGGAACGACAAACCAGTGGTAGTATTTTGTTGTCCTTGCAACGTACCTTTTGATGTATATTTACTTAAAACGTTGTTGTGCGTTATGCTATAGGATAAAAATTATAACGCTTTGTAAGATGTTTGAAGTAAATAAATAATGTATAAAGAATGTTTATAAATCACGAGTTCTCAAATGATATTAGTCCTTGTCCGGGACGAACTAACTATCGTGTATTGCTTGTCGGGTTGAAAAGCCTAGAGTGATATACGATAGGTACGTCGGTGTTCTTTGATTGTTGGTCTAAGGTAATCGGATATATTCCGAGAACCTCAGGTCGACCATCGGGGGACGTCGACCGTGTCATTTCCGGTCATCTACGATCGGGGGTGTCACAGGCACCCCCCCCTTTCAACATCGATCGACGACAACCCTAAACTTGGGCATGATACCACTAACCCAGATTACAACAAGTCCTTTCTAGAAGAAGAAGTAATCGAGTACCGTGCTCATGCACTATAGGAATATGGAAACTTCATAGGATTTAATGAAATCTGGATCACGCCAACGAACTAGGTTGCCTCTAGAACATCGATCGAGGATAATATGGCATATGTGTACTAATATTGTATGGATACAGCTAGATGAGTATGAAGTTTATGGAGATGAAGATGGCAATGCACGATCTATAGATGGCCTAATCATCGCGTCAAAAGAAGACATCAAAGATATTTTTTAGAGAGTAGCCATCATTGGTCATACTCGTCTCTATTTACCAGAGTATGCAGAAATTTTTGAGGAGACAAGGCCATCAGCTGACTACTACAGTAGAGCAGAAGTAGATGACATGGTACAAGGAACCTACAAAGCACATGAGATGTTGATGGATGACTACTACAAGAAGATTGATGATATTTATTAGCCATTCCACAACAGTATCAGCTGGTTAACCACGTGCATGGAGGAGATGAAGAAAAATATGGACACTATTCATCATATGATTTAAAGACAGTACGTGAATGGTGCATATGAAGCACCATCGATCGATGGACGAGCTCGACCATCGATTGACGCTTCATGCGAACCATTTAGATATAGGCTGGTAACTGAGATGCTACTACAAGATAAACTTGATGGAGTGTATGCATCTTAAGAAATGATGATAGAAGACATTTCCAGGATATTGGATGACGTATCCAAACCTTCAGATAGTAGGATTGGCTGGTTACACAAACACATTGACAACCTTCAGGAGATGATGGTTCAAATCGAGATCACCAAGAAGAACATGGAAAACCAAAGAACCAGAGGTGAAGAATCCATAAGAAGCTTCGTTGGTACTTGGTTCCACATGAGCAAAGAAGATGTGGAAACTTGCTTTCGTACAAGTAATAATCTACCCCCATTTTAGTCCAAACAGTGCTAAACTTCAAGTTAAAGACTATAACAAATCGCTGAGTGGGAGGCAACCCACTAATTAGTAAGTTTTTGTTTCATTTTTAGTTATTTGTTACTAATTTCATATTTTATTTATTTATTCCAGGTTATTATATATATTATATATATTATATATTATATATATATACATAAACTGGAAGATCGAGAAACACCATCGGTCGACCCCATCACACCAACACTTTGTCGAAAATAATTAAAAAAAAAGAGAGAGAAAAGAAAAAAAAATATGAACAAGATGGACTGTATCAATATCATTGATTCATTGGCCTTATAAAAAGAGTAGAAAGATATTGAGAGAAGATAGAAAGAGGGAAGAAAGTGATCAGAGAAGACTGCATGTGTGTTCAGATACTTGCAAGGGTAAGAGTCCATGTGTCTTCTGATCGATATTCCAAAGGTAAAGCTTGCACTTCTATTTGTGCTAGAAATGAGGTTAGTATAGGGAGACAAGCAAGTATTGCTAGGTTGTTGGTAGAATGAATTTGGTTGCTATATTAGGATAAGATATATAAAATTTCTCTAAGATTGACACTTTTTGATGTAGTTGCAAGATAGTAAGGTGATAATGATGAACTAGAGATTTTAGGAGTCCCTATGTTTTCAAACCTTTTCCAAATCATTATCCTTGTTTTGCTTGAGGGCATGCAAAAGGTTAAGTATGAGGGAGTTGGTAATTCCTAATATTTAGAGTCTATTATGTGTGTCTAGGATGTGTTATATAATACTGTCAGGTGCAGGTATATTTCGAAGCATTGTAGAGAGTATGAGTCTTTCTGGAGCTCAGAGAGAAATGAACCCCGTAGCTGGTCAAGATCAGCACAACGTGTGAGTCGACACATAGAATGGTTTCTACGGACGACGCAGCCTTGCCGTCGATTAACGGTCAACACGCAAAAGCCATATTCACAGAATACCCGACTTGAAGCCCAAGTCACAGAAATTACAAGATTGCCCATGGGCGAGTATCTTATATTTTCTTTGCCAGTGTTTTATTCAAAGAGGAATGACTTAGGAGGATTCTAATAAATGTAGTAGTTTTTGGGGAGAAGATCAAGCCTTCTTTCAAACTTTGTATTGGAACCCCCATTTTCTATCCATATTCTTATTATATGCATTATTTTATATTTATGATTATATTCCGCTTAGCTATGTCTTAGTAGATCTTTTGTTAGATTAAAGGTTTATTAATGGTTTTGAAGGATTGGCCAAACAGTAGAATTGCTAGGATGATTATTAGATCTATCATTAAAATTGTGCTTATTGCTTGTGTTCTTAAGTAACTAACTAGAACCCTAATGCTAGGATAACTGATACTGCGAGAGTAAGATCGTTACCTGAACAAATCATGTTGAGCTTAAGTTGCTAGGGATAATCGAGAGATTAATCTAGCAATTCTTAGTGAGTTATCGAATCTGATCGTTTAATCCTTGACTAAGATAGCCATCGACTGATGCCGTTCCGTTTGCATACCATCAATCGACAGTAATTCCAAATTTGCACACGAAAGTTTGTAGACTCTGAGCTTAGCCATAGGGTAGATATAAGTTATATCTTTACTAATTGAATTCATGTACTATGATTGGAAACCTCTTGGATTCTATCCATTATAATTCAATACATGGAAATCCTAGATCTACTATTTTCCTTACTTGTTTACAAACCAACTATTTCCCGATTTACTATTTCTAAAGTTTTATTAATTTCCTAGCCTAGATAAGTTGATTATCAAATCTATTGTGTGCCCTTGCTCTCTGTAGATTCGATACCTAAGTACTACAACTGAACCTCTTATTCCAGAGAGTAATCAGTAGATCTAAGGTAATTTGAGCACGTATCAAGCGACCTCACCATCCCTATGGACATGTTCAGCAAGACATCTCATCGCTTAGAAGTCCTCTCATATTGATATAATCTTTTCAACCTTTCTGTAATTGGTAGATACCGCATCTTTTGGTACGATACCCTATTCCTCCCATGTCCTTGCAGTTTGAATCGTGTCTTCTTGAAGAAAGGAAACTCTTCTAACTTCTCATAGTCTTTCCAGTAGATCATGAAGTTGTCGATGCAAACATCTATAATCTATGAAGGAAACCCAAGAGTATAAATAAGATTCAGCTGCCACGTTGTCTTCTGGGAAATACTCATCAAACAGTTCGGCCCATGCATCCATGCAGTTCTCAGGTAAATTATGATCAATTTTAATATTCATCAACCTAGCTGCTAGAGACAATTTAGAGAGACATTATGTACAACCAGGGTAGATTGGTTGATTGGTTGATTTGCAGCATCTAAAATCTCATAAAACCGTTTTGCAACTAAGTTAGGCTCTTCAACATTTCCAGTTTCATCAGCTATTGTTGTACTGGTTTCAGGTAAAAATGCATCAGTAATCATGTCATGAACCCTATCATGATCTACCATATGCTCCTCATGATGGTAACTATATTCATTATGCAAATGATTTGGTTCTTGACTATTACCACCATCCTGAAAGTTACTATTACCAGCATTCTGAAAATTACTATTACTACTACTAGCTTCATTTCCACCATAACCCTCTCCATGTTGAAACCACATATAGTAATGTGGTGTAAAACTTCTGCTTAATAAATGCTTCCATACAGTTTAACTACGCAAAAGTTTTGAATTCTTGCATTTTCGACAAGGACATAACATCTTACTGCTTTCCTGCATGATCAGTGTAGTGCCCGCCTGGTACATGAATGTCTCTGGCCCCCTTAATAAATGGATCTATACCGTCAGAATCCTTGTGCTTATACATCCAACTACTTAACTTGTAAATATTTCTACGTTCCAACATTTTTTTTTCTTGATTCTTTTCTTTTTTGATCTATTTCATTTGTGTGGTTTGTTGTTATGAGAATGGACATATATATATAGGAAATTTTTGAATTTGGTAGGTGAAGATATAACAATGAATTTACAAGAAAATAATTTACAAGAAAATAATTTACGAGGCTTTTACAACTCTGTTACGTATACTTTAAAACGAATCTACGTTTTAAAGAACACTATAAACATGTTTTAACCAAAAAATGACAGTCATATGTTTCATAGTACATGGACATTAGGAAGAACTAGAAAGTCCATCGTAAATGCCTTGTAAAACTACATATTGATAAAGACGAAACATATTCATTGTAACTTTACTAGGACTTTTCGATGAAAGTGATTTTTGTCGTAAAATCCTTGTAATAAACTTTTAAATTTACGAGGAAGTATTTTTGTCGTAACTTTTCGTTGTTAGAGATACATTTTCCGGTAGTGAGGAAGGGAGTAGGTACGTATACTATACTCGTATACTCTCATACTTCAAAAACAACAGGATTCAGAAAACGCTTTTGACAAAGAAAACTCTTCGACATAAAGCAATGAAATGGCTCATCGTCCAACAAGCAAATAATGATCTAAGTTTCGTCTTAACGCTAGCGGCATACCTAAACAGTTAAAAAATTATCCGAGAAATCTTCAAACATCAAAGCATTGCTCCCAGTTTTCGTTGAACCAAGGGAGTCACAGAAAAACATCGAAAAATCATTTTTTACAAAGAAAAATTGAGAACATAAGTAGCAGGCACCAGAGAAAAGGGAAAATTTTCTCTCTGCTCGTGGACTAGATCTACCGCTGGTTGATAGATTCGTTCCGCTCGAGAAAAAAATATTTCATGAGAATTCCTCTAAAAACCAACGAAAACGTTCCGCGACTAGGTCATAACCAAAAAAACTTCAGTAAAACTCCATGAGTGTCTCCAAGCAACTTTCACCAAAGATCGAAATCAAAGCAGAAACACTTTTCGTAAAATCTGTAGAAACATCGCTACTTTGACATATCCATACATAGCGCTGATTTTATATCTTCATAAAAACGGTCACCCATTACTTTCATATAAATAAAAAAAATTATATTAAATAGTCTACGTAAAAACAAGATCAGTATCATGCAAAATGAATTCTCAATATAAAAACGCGAATGAGGAAAACCTAATTCTCGCTCGCAAACATCACGAGCAATCTGCGAGAAACACTCTCCTTTTACTTTTCTGAGAAACCCTTCTGGTAAATCTTACACGAAAATCATTCTTATAGTCAGATCAAGTCATACGAAACAACTTTCGAAAATAAACATAACAGGTTTTACAAAGAAGTTTTGTAGATAATTTTCGTGTAGCAAAAAACGAAGTTGTATGATCCAGCTTGGGACAACAAATCCAAGCTGTATCTCTTCGCACTGAGATCTAACTGATCTCTTCCTTTAGCCCAGCGGCTTGCAGGCTCCTTCCTTTTACTTCCCTTGGTTATCCGAGTAGGCAATCATCTCGCAACTGACTCCACACAGGTTTTGTATCAAGCCTCTTAGGGTTCCTCTTCCTCAGACAAAAATGAGACAATTTTCATACAACTAAAGGAAACATTATACGAAACATTCATCGTATAACTAAAATCGATAGTGTGAATTTCGGTTCCCACAGATGTCAATCCTAGTCGCATATCGGAAGTTTAGACCAATAATGTCTAATATATAATAAGATGTTCAACTCTGACTAGTACGAGGCCTTTTGGGAAGAGCTCAAAAGTAAATCCATGTAGGCTTGCCATTTAGGGCCAAAGTGGACAATATCATACTAATCGGAGAACAAAGAGTTGGACATGGACTTATGAAAACTCAAAAATTGGTATCAGAGCGGGATGACAAAGAAGTCTTTACTACAGTATCACATATTGAGATGGTGGATTCAACATTTCTTTAGCAGACTCGAACGAATAGGAAATTCATCATTTAGACGTTAAAATTGTGTTTCTTCATGTTGATCTAAAAAAAGTCGTTTATGTAAGCCAACCGAGGGCTTTGAGATTAAAGGGAGTGAAGAAAAGGTATTCAAACTAAACAAAGCGTTGTACGGGTTAAGACAAGTTCCAGGGGCATGTAATAAGAAGCTAAAAAGGTCGTTCAGCAACTAAATTTCGAAAAGTGTTCAAAGGAACCTTCCTTGTATTGCAAGACAGTAGCATCTCCTTATGATCGCTGTCTACGTTGATGACCTTCTGGTTACCAGCTCAAATCTAAACATGATATGTGAATTCAAAAGATATGTCATCCAACTTCAAGATGAATGATTTCGGATTACTAACATACTCCCTAGGTATCAAAGTGGTTCAACACAAAGAAGTGATAACATTGAAGCAAGAAAGATATGCAATTAAATTTTGTGTGAAACAGGCATGGAAGGCTGTAATCCCGTACATGTTCCTATGGATTTTGATTTAAAGTTGTCGTAAACACAAAAAGAGCAGAGTATAGACGAGAAAGAGTACAAAAGAAACATCGGGTGTCTTCGGTACTTGCTGCACACGAGACTAGACCTTTTGTTCTGCATCCGATTATTAAGCAGGTATATGCATGAATCAATGACTTCTCACGCTGCAGCACTGAAACAAGTCTTAAGATATTTGAAAGCTAATCTCTCACTCGTTCTTATGTTCAAACGAGTGGACAAATCAGAGGTAGACGGATATAGAGACTCAAGAAATCACATTGACGAAAATGACGGTCGAAGTACCAAGGGTTACATATTCTACTTTAATGATTGTCCAATCATTTGGTTCTCTCAGAAACAAGAAAAAGTAACTCTATCCTCATGTGAAGCTGAATTTATAACCTCTACTGAAGCTGCTAAACAAGCTATATGGCTTCAAGAGCTTGTTGAGAAATTACTGAGAAACCGTGTCAAAGAGTAGTATTTAAATAGACAAGAAATCTGAAATAGCACTTACAAAGAATCATGTGTTCCATTGACGAAGAAAGCACATACAAACGTTATCGCTTCATACGAGAATGTGTCGAGAACGAGCAAGTAGATATCCAACATATTCCAGGAAATGAACAAAAGGCTGATATTCTAACTAAGGCACTTGGGAAAATCTAAGTTCAAGGAAATGGGAGATCAAGTTGGAGTACAAGATGTGGTAGAAGTTATATTCAAGTTTAAAGGGGGAGGGGGAATAATGGCAATATACTTAAAGATAACTTGGGTTCCAAATTTCCTAATCATGTTTGATTTATGAGAGATTAGACAATATACTTTATTTTGGAGATATCTAAATAAGTTAACTTAATGAGATTAGGAATAATATATCTCTATATAAGGAGATGCAAGTTGTAACATAAGTTATGAGTTTTAGATATTGTTTTTAGAGCTTAAATTTTGAGTTATTTTCTTAGCTAATAAAGAGAGTTATTCTTTATTCTAGGTCTTCTACAATCTTTGAAATTCAATATTACATTGCGCTACTGATTGTTATGTGGTCCTTCTGGAAATCACATTATTGGAATTGCAGATGTATATACCGCCGATTTATACTAAATGAAGTCTATCTAGAAAGATCGTATGCTTAATTTTTTTTTGTGCTTCATGTAAAGGTTTTTTTGGGAGAAAACATTGGAGTTCAGATTCTTATTTCAGAAATAATTTAGTAGTACAAAGTTAGTATTCAACGATTATTAGTATATAGATTTTTACTTGCATATGTATGCAGATAATCACCTAGTGATTAGTAAACTTGAAATCCAAGTTATCTTTCAAGTTTATTGCCAACATGTCATACCTTCTGGTTCTTCACTTCTGGACATTTGGCAATCTTCACCCTTATCACACTTCAGGTTTTTCAGTATATCCTTATACCAAGAAGAAGCATACTAAACAAGTGAGCCACAGAGCATATCCCAGTGACTTCAATGAGCTAATACCCACTTCTAAATCCAGCTAACACTCTTGTTTACGCTAGGGTTTTGCCTTTTCCCCCCAATTTTCAAATTAAGAAATGTATTTATATGTCATGTAACTGACCCAGTTAAGTTAAAATTTTATTGGTTTAATTTTGCTCAGGTTAAAATCTGGTTAAATTTAATTGTTTCTGGTTTGGTAGACTTTCAAAGAAGTCTACTACCACTTTTTTTGTTCTTTATTCTTTATTGTTTCAGAACTTTTAACATCACCAATCTTCTGTTCTTTATTCCTTACTATGAATTTTCATTTTTTATTTTCAATTTTTCTCCATAAAATCTAAATTTAATTTTAAAACGTCTACTAAACCTTAAAACTAAATAGACTTCACTATATGTCTATTATACCCTAAACCATAAACTCCAACCATACATGTATACTTAATAACTAAAAAGTCTCAATTAATCATTATATGAAATACCACAATATGAAAAATATAAACTACTCAATACATGGCTACCAAATCAACATATACTTTTAAATTGTTCAGTTGTATTAGATTTTAATTTCTATAACTCATATTAGTCTTATTTTGATGATTTAAAAGAAAAATTCACACAAGTTATTTTTATACATATTAAAAATAAAATTATTATATCACGATGTAGAGTTCAGAATAAGTTTATATAGTAGACTTCTTTTAACATCTACACCTTGTAGACTTCACTCTATTGAGTGTAGACTTTTGAAGGATACAATCGTAAAATAATTTCCTGTTTTTTTGTTTGGTTATTAAAGGTAAATCGTAATTTTGCTACCACTTTATGTTAGTTTTGCATTTGATTAAATATTGAGTTCAACTTTGCATTTGAAATGAAAAATTTAGATTATTTTTGGAAAATTTATTCTTATTAAAATATTAAATTACCGAATAGAAAGAAGGACAAATTGGATATATAGACTAAAAATCTGACATTGTTGTCCTAATAGGATAATATCAACTTAAAAACTGTCCCATTAGTACGATGTTTATGAAAAACCAATTAATCCCTTGATTTATATTTTACAGTTCAATTTAAACTAATTAATATTTTAATGAAAATTAAAAATTAAAAAATTAAAAATAAGAAAATAAAAACTCTCTTGTGGACCCAACCCTTTGGAGAAGTACATCCAACTCTCTTGTAGGACATAGATCATATCCCTCCGCAAGGTCCAAGAAATAGAGGATTTGGCCTCCTAAGCGATCTTTGACTAAATGGTGATACTCGGCTCCATATTACTTTATTCGGCTTCGCGAAGAACATCATCAGCTGACTCACGAGCCGACTTGTCAGTCTAGTCACTCAGCCCGAGGAGGATAAATCCCATTAGAATATGGCGACCTAGGGAAAGAAGGAGAGGAAGAGCGGCCATTAAAGGGAGAACTAGAGAAACAAAGAAATGTATCCAAAAATCAAGACATTCACTTGGCGGCTAGAAACTAGGGCTTGACTCACTTGTATTCTTGCCGAATTGTACTTTCCCGGCCAGCTCTCCGAGCATCGGTTTACTTTTTTATTCACTTTCTTCGACTTGTAACTGATACTCTTTATCGATCTAATAAAATGCCTTTGAATTAACCCCGACAAGTTAGGTCTTACTGTACAAGTCCCGACCAAACTCGTTCCAAATACTTGCAGCCCCACCGTTGGGCAAAACAAAGTAGCGTTACCAACAGTCAGCATGATTCCTGAAGAATCCACCTCCGGCGAAGAACCATAACCTACCCCTATTGTGACAGCGCCAACCATATCCAATTCCATGAACGCCGTCATGATGCACCTCTCTCATCAGGAAGTAGCCCAAAGGCGACAAACATTCACCTCGCACCCCCAGCCGACATGCGAGCAACCCCTTGACGATACGAAGACAGCTCTTTAACACTGACCAAACAACGGTCGTCGACGAGCAGGCGACTGGCGCCAGCAACCCAACTATCGGAGACACCATACAGGCGTCTGGTGTCCAGGACACACAAACCGTTCGCAAAGTCGCCGAGCTCAAAATCACGCTCCCAGACATCAAATCCAAGATCCACCACATCATGAGCTCAGTGCCATAGATCGATTACGTTCTCGCAGAAAAGCTAAAAAATCCTTTCTCGAGGCTAATAATTGATATCAAACTCTGATCTAGAGAAAAGTTACGCCTTCCAAATTATTCTGGCAATTCTGACCCCCGACCATGTAACCGCTTTCAACATAGCGATAATACGAGAATAATTCCTCAACTCGGAATGAGATTCCAGCTTCTCCAAGCTCTTCGTCGAAAGTCTCTCTAGCCCAACTTTAACTTGGTTTTCTAGGCTGGCCGAGAACTCCATTGACATCTTTAACAACATGTCGTCGGCATTCCTTAAACATTATATTATGTTTACTCGCCAAGGGGCGACTGCTTCTGATCTGTTGAAAATGTCCTAAACCTTCGGAAGAAGTCTCCGAGAATTCATGGAAACGTATCAAGACGTCGTCTCCAATGTAAATGTCTCCGATCACATGGCGGTTGACACCACATAACCTGTTGTGGGTGCATTCGCATGTCCGCGTACTTGTATTGAAGTCCGACGACCTCTATTCAAGAAGTTATTTTTCAGTCAAACAACTTCATCTGCATGGAAGAGGATACTCGAGCAATCTCAGAAAGCAAATTCCTTCAAAACAGGCTCAACCAAAACTCTCAACGTTCAGAACGAACCCCGTCAGCATTCTACATATGAAAATGGACAATAAGAAAGTCTTTGTCTATGTCATCGACGAAGATTGATTACACGGGTCTGCAGTGGTCATTCGGAGAAAATTTGGAATCACTGGAATCGAGAAAACAATGACCAACACATTGGTTCCTGCCACCTCTTCCGGCGCTATCGACTTTGTCGAACTGCCTAAACTAAGACAAAAAACAACAAGACCTGGAAAAAGACCAAAGACAAGAGGGCTCAAAAGTCCAAGGGAAAAGCCACGTAGGAGGAACCCCACCCAAATAACAACGAGAGAACCGTTCCTCAGGGTCAAGATGAAACACCTCTTGACGATGAACAGCCGAGGAACAAAAAACGCGTTCAAGTGATTTTTGCTTGACCAGAAACCTCATCCGTCGAAGACTCACAACCAAGAGACATGCGCGACCTCCTAAGTTGCAAACCTGTAGAGCTGGCTACCAACTTGGGAAGCTCGATGAATTTGCGGAAAAACGCAAAATCAAGGAAATTGGCCTCCCCAAACGCATGCCCTAGGACAAGGAACGGGGAAGAGACCAACCCTGAATGTGTCGACCTCCGTGCCAAGCTTAATAAATCTTCAGAACAAACTCAACTCTAATGTCGATGACTTAAAAAACAAACTGAATTGACCAAAGCCCACCGACCTAGACTATCAACTAAAAATATTGACACACCAAGCCGAACAAGATCCCAAATTTGATGCAGCCATCAAACCAGTAGCTGAACCAGAAGTCAACCCTATGCCCTACTCAACCAGTCATGGCGTCAACCAGGATATATGTGCACTAAAAATGCCATATCTTTCAAGCCAGGAGAGTTTTAATCACGAGGAAAATTTTCATGGATTCTACATTAAAGAAGGAGTCCAGACCTTTTTGAATCTGACCAAAATATTCATGGACAAGGGCTTTAAGAATTTTACAAACCGGAGGTTCCCCAGCCCGTTCATATGCGAGTACCCAACTTTGGAAGAAGATTTGAGCCCCACAAAGATCCGGCCCGAGCCAAAAAAAAATATAGAAGTCAAGAGGAGTTTCTTAGATTTCCAGGAAACCCAAGATCACGATATTTGGTCAAGGAAATTAGAAGTTATGCTTATTTTCCCAAAACCGGCCAAACCAAACAGTTTATGAAAGATTGGACAATCTTTTGGTTTGATCATTTACCATCCAATCAATTCCGACCCGAAGACTTTCTGATCTAACAAAGAATTCTAGAATACCACAACAAATAATCAAGAGTTTATGCCATCATCTTACCATACACCAGAGACCACAGGATCAGGAGGATCATCATTAACTTCAACTTGCCTTACTTGGAGTCTTATGCAATTAAACTCCAACAAGTCTTTTCTCTTAGGATGAGGCATGACATCAGCACCTTCCAAGCCATCCAAAAGGTCCCAAGGAAGCAATATTATCCACTCAAACCGTCCAGATACAAGGAGAACACCATCTACATTCAAAAGGCCAAGATTCTTTTCATTAAGCTTCCAAAGGCTAGTTTTCACTTTTGTGCTTTGTTTTTGATTTGTTTCGTTTCTTTTCTTTTTTAGAACGTTAGGACCTTTGTATCCGAGCATTATAATAGCTCCTACATGAGAAATGTAAAGAAAACCCTCAATCACCAACTTTTTATAAAAGTTTTATTCAGTTTTTATCAAAGAGTGTTCTTTGTATAAAATATTGATCTTTAGGATTCAAGGAGAGATTCTTTGTTGTTCTATTGATTTTGTGAGTCTAGTTTGTTTGTGCAAATCAAGCAAGATTAGTACACAGGTTGAGATATTCAATCACATCGTCCCACCATACCATCAGATTGAGAGATTCAATCAAAACTTCATCCGCAATTCCACTTCAAGTCCTACATTTGATCAAGCTGAGAGTGATGCACATCTAGCTGCTTGATTCCGCCATATCTATCATTTTATTTTGTTTATTGTTCTTGTTTTATTATGGGCTGTAACATTTGTTATCAGAGCTTAAGTTCCTGACTCAGGTTACATCTATCCTTTCATTTCATATTTGCTTTCATTTGTTTTTCATATAAAAACCGAAAACTCCATAAAACTGTTTCTTTTGTTTCAAATTTGTTTCTTCATATTTTTCTGTTCTTGTTTTTTCATCATTCCTAGAAGCCTAAAAATTTATTATTTAGTTTGATCCACGAAAACTAAAAAAAAAAGCATATTTGTTTGCATTAATTTGTTTCCGTTTCAGAAAAGTAATAAAAAATCTGCATTTGAATTTTTTCCTTTTTATTTGCTTTGCATAGCAAGATAAAATCAAAACTCAAAAAAAAAAAATCATTCTAGTTATTCTTTACACCACTTTTAGTTTTTCCATTTCGTGCCTGCGTCAGAAAAGAAAAAAAAGCTTAGTTTTCATTTGCATATTGTTGTTTAATTATTTTCATCTTAAGAAAATTAAAAAAAAAAAAAAATCAGTATTAGTTTGCTTTCCATATTTTTTCTTTGCACTTGTGTACTATCATTTCATATTGTCATCAACGATCTGCATCAAGAAAACGAAAAGAAAATCATTTTTGCATAGTCTATTTCACTTCGGTTTAGAATTGCATATTTTCTTGGTTTAATTTTAATTAGTTTGCAATTTTTTTTACTTGTTTGCTTGACCCAAAACTTCCCTATATTTCACTTGATCGTTTGAGATTGTTTTCAGGAAGACATGGAAGAGAAAACACAGATGGCCACACTGAACCAACAACTGACCACTATTCAAGAGATCAATAAACAATTGGCTCGGTTGAATGAAAGAATTAACTCGTTTGGAAGCAAGGCACAAGGCCAACGACCAGCAAAGGGAAAAAAAAAGATTTGTGACTGCACCAGAGGCTGCATGTGTTAAGCCCAAGCCACCGGATCCTACATGGATCACCCCACACCAAACATCTTACACTCATGAATACTGAAGTCATTCTTGTCATGATTATAAATCTGATAATGTTGTTACGGTTTATTCTTTTTCAGGAAGTAGCTGGCCAGATGACTATCTATGATGGGAAAGAACCATGGATGACTGGTTATCATACAATGGCCTGCTAAAAAATGAAAGACTAGCTCGTGCCATCAAACAATAATCCAGAAGAGCATACAAAATGGTGGAAAGGTGTAGATGGCCCAGGGTGGAAGAGTCATGGAGAGACTATCAAAACGTGGGAATATCTTAAATATGCCATGATCAAGAATTATGTATCTTCACTTCCAACACCAGATATTAAAGAAAGGTACCCAAGGAGGTTTTCAAGCCATGGGTCTAAAGAGGCAAAGAGAGTTGTACCAAAAGAAGACCATAGAAGCTTGATCCATAATTCAAGCAAAGGCTATGGTAAATCCGATACTTGATAAATTAGTTTATAATTCATACTTGATAAATTAGTTTATAATTCATCTCCCACTGTTATGATGCACTTGTATTTTCCCAAGGATGTTACTACAGGTCATGATGAACATAAAGCCAGAGAAGAATAGCTAAAAGTAGTAAACCATTCAAGGGACCACATGAAATTTCAATGCACAAATCAGTCCATACCATCAAGCATGAGCAAGGCTGAGATTGGGGAAGGCTTGAGAAGTTACGAGTTTTACCCAGAAGTTCCATCATTTGCAAGAAAAGTCCCTCGCCAAAAATTAGACTATTTATTAGGGTTTTTATCTTAGTTTTGTCCTAAGCCTAGAGGACCTAAAAAGAGTTGTCTTATCTGTTACACAAGAGTTTTAGAATTGAGAGTTGGAACACATTGATATATCTATTGGAGAGAAAGATCTTATCATCATTAGAGAGAAGATCTTGAACTCCTTATCCTTTTACTCAGTTTATTCTACGAAATTTATTAAGAATTTATTCATGTTCTTTATTGCTATGTCTGAGTAGTTCATTGTTAGATTTATGGTTATTCAATGGTAATAATGTATTGCTGATTTTGTAGAATTATTTGGGTAATCTTCTTGGTTCTTCGTTTAAGTTACTCTTAATGCTAAGTTGAACTTGATCACCTCTACCTTAGAAATCAGGGTTCTATAGCACAAGTGAGATTTTGGTGTAACCTGGAATCTAGCTTAAACAATCTAAATAACCGGTAACAAATGAGAGTTGAATTGGAAGTTTAGAGAATCCATCAAACCGTAAAACCAGTACTGGTTAGAATGAGCATCAATCGTTACCACCTGGTGGACATCGATCGATACTCATTTGAGATGCGCGAGAGCGATCTCCTAAATCCTAAGGTTTGAGTTCAAGAACGGTGATTTATAAAACCCTAGCAATCTATTAATTTGTTGTATCTAATTTTACCTAAGAATTTCCCCTAATTCTAATCTCTTAATTTGATCCTCATAAACCAAATCAGTCTTGAAATCGCTTTTATTGTTGTTATTATAATCCATCTAGCTTAATTCGTAAACAATAAGTCTATTGTGAAATCTTAGAGTCTCTGTGGATTCGATCCCTATGTACTACACTGGACCTATTATTTGAGAGAGTAAAAGTGGGAAATATGATTAACTTGAAAGTGAAATAAAACCCCACATCAAATTTGGAACCGTTGCCGGAGACTCTTTCTTATTGCCATTAGATTTCGTTTAGAATATTATCTAGATTTTACTTTACTGTCTGCTAATTTATTCTTTCCCTAAACCTCATGATGCAGGTACTTAAAGGAGAGTATATGGATTCAGGACGACAAGGATCGATCAACGGAGCTCATCCGGAATTGATCGACGCTGGTCCACTACTGACGGGCGACACCCTTACATTTCCATCGATCGATACCGATCAGCCGGAAGCAGGTAAGTACGCCTTTACTGATTCTGGTATTAATAAAGTAGTCTTGATAGAACCAGTGAACAATAAAATCAACGAAGCAAGTCAACTAATTAAAGCATGTCAACTAATTTCCACCTAATCAAATCACTAATATTCCGAAGAATGAGATAAAGCATGAATTGCCAATGCTTGAATACTTAGACCCCAGCAGGACCTATTCCATTAGGTCTGCAATTCGATTATCCGATAACCATACAGGAAGTTCTGAGCTTGATATCGACTTCCTAATCATGGCGTGCAAAAATCAGTTCAGTGGTTTTCCTACCGAACACCCGAACGATCACATCAAGATGCTAGAAGACATGGTGAAAGACGATTTCAATCGCTGCAAACATTTTCCTTTCTCCCTAGAAGGTGACGCCAGGATGTGGCAGAACCTGCTACCACCAGGATCCCTGACTTGTTGGGAAGATATTAGAAGCGCTTTCATAAATCACTTCTTTGATGAGGAGAGATATTGGGAAGCAAGGAGAGAAATATCCAAATTCATTCAAGGTAGCCGTGAATCTTTTATAACTCCTGGACGAGGTTTAAGAGTTACCAACTTTCGTGCCCGCACCATGGATTCTCAGAACCCAAACTCATCAACACTTTCTATAGAGGACTAAACCTAGACTATCAAACCATCCTTGATACATCCAGCGAGGGGAACTTCGGAACCCGAAGCTCTGCAGGTGCTAAAAGACTGATAAAAAAACATAGATCTAGGTAGAGCTTTAGAAAAGAGAGACACCAAAAAGAAGCAACCACCAATGTTCGCGAAGGAGAAGCACTCGATCCGAGTTAGGAAAACTCTGGCCAGCAGTTGCGACCCTTATGGATGGACATGGCTTATCTAAACACTATGGTGAGGACGATGCCATTTCTTCTGACTTCAAAAAATGAATTAATTTCTCTGATGTGATGAACCTGAACGATCAGTGACTTAGGGAAAGCGCTGGCAATTTCACAAGAAACTACGACACCACTGTGAATAGACACAAAAGAAATTTAAAGTCAAAAATGAATCAAGTCTTCATAGGAAACCGTGGAATAGCCGCTGACCTCAACGAGAAGTTAGATCTTATATACTCAGAGATGACATACAAATTTGAAACTCTGAGCGAACACATTAAGAGGATCGACAATCAAGTGGCGAGTAACGCTATGTCCATCAGCATAGAGGAGGGATTTTTACCTGGTAAAACAGACGCTAACCTCAGAAGCCATTGCAATGACGTAGCTTTACGAAGCGGCAGACAATTCACCCCTAGAGATAAAGAGAGCATCACCATCGATGACTTCGAGAAAATCGCATCCCATCCCGCTCAAAATTTATGAAAGATCCCAAAATCCCTCATGAAACTGAAGTATTAGACCAAACTGACGACCTTAAGGAATTAATTCTTGAAACTAAGGGAAAGATCACAAACATAGGAGACATCGATTGACACTCCCAACCGAGCACCGAACGACACTCTGAACCTGTAATCGATCGACGCTCTGAAGCAAGAATCAATCAACACTCTGATCCATAACCAACCGAACTGGTTAAGACAAGGTATACCGAGATTACTCGAAGGCCGATCAAAAACCATTGTCGCTCGAGAACCAACTAGTGTACAAAATAGTTTCTAAGGTTAGTTGACGACCAAAATATTACTGATTCAGTTTTGGAAAATCATCACTTTACTTTACTTGTTCCTAAAGCTCGGTTTCCGACCAAGACCTTACGAAACAACTTTCAACCTAAAACATGAAGAAGGCACTTCGAAAATTCTTAAGTCTGAAGGATTAACGAAATATTTCAAGCCAAGGGCATTAAATATCCATATGTGAATGATTTTATAACTAATGGATATGTAAAAAAAAAGTAGAAGAAATCACATTCGAAGCCAGATAGCATCATAAATATTACAACAACACAAAGGCACGCAGGCCCTGAAACAAAATTCTTAAAGGAAGAAACAAAAACAACAATTTAGCCTACTCGGCCACTGGTATCACTCCAGTTTCCCTATGAGCAACTTTACTCTCTCAAATAAGAGGATTAGTTTTAGTAATTAGGGATTAAGCTAGGTGTTAATAATATATTGTGATGTCGATTATAGAAAGTCTTGTTCACCAAGATTTCCTTGTACTTCTTCTCCAAGCTAAACCCCTATATTGTATCCCTATATAAATAGTTCATTATTCATGGAATAAGACACACTAATTCCTCTCTTCTCTTCTCTACTTACAACACGTTATCAGCACAAAGATTTGGCGATCTTGAGCTAATAGGTATAGATTTTTATTATGTTATATTTTTAGTCTTTGTCCAATCCTTCTTCAAATCATGCTTATTATTAATTCATGGTTTGTAAGAATGGATTCATACACAGTATGAGCTCAGGAGCTTTAGTCGACAATATTGATCTATCCTTGTTTCAAGGAAATAAAATCTTTCGATTAAAAAGAGATCTTGTTGATGTTTCTAAAGCTAATGCTCAATAGTATGTGTTCTCTTTATTAATCATATGTGATGCTTATAATTTATAATTGAAAGTCATTATGTTACTGCATAATACATTATTTATTTTCTTATAGAGTTACTATGATGCTTCTTCATTTAGTGACAAGTTTAACTTTTAACACTTTACACATACACGAGTTTGATTCTTTGATACATTTATATATGTAGGTTGTTAATTCACATTTTCTCACAATTGCATATTGGCAACCTTGATTTATAATTACTAATTGAAATTTATTTTCACTGCATAATGAGCATCTTATATGCCTTTATACTTGATATTTTATGTGATAAATAAAATATACATATTGGATTCATAGGTTAATAATTATTTACTAGATTTGATAAGATATTGCACTTTGGTTTAATATTTAGGACTGAGTGCATGTAATATATATGAATGCATATAATATAGTAATAAAGTGTTATGGTTGAATGCATGTAATATATTATTTACATATATGAGTGCATACAATATTGTAAAAGTCTTATGGTTGAGTGCATGCAATATAGAAAAAAAAATCTTTTTAGAAAACGAAATCAGTTTATTCAAGATATAGAACTTATAAATTTATCTTATTATTATTGTTTACCATTGTGTATAAGAGAGTTTTAAGTTTAAGGTTTGACCTTAAAAGATCCATAAGTTTTGGAGAACAATCCAAACAAAGGTATAATCACCTGAATGTGATTACCTAAAGCTCATTATGTGTTTTGCATCTAAAGATTACAAGACTTGAAGTTTGTAAATAAAGCCCAATTATGTTGGATGCTAAATTTTAAAAGTAAAATATTCCTGAAGAGAATATTAGTGATGCAAAGATATTAAAGAATACATACTTGTATTTTGTCTCCTTTAGACTCAGAAAAACAATGGGCTATTGATGTAAGATCATAAATCATGTCTAGATGGTTATGATTCATTCTCTTGAACAGAATGTGACACTTTGAGAAAGAAAATCCACACAAGTAATATTGGTCAAGAAAGTGAAGATAAAAGTGGTTGTGGAAGTGAATGTGGATATATATATATATATATGGTTATGGTCAAAGTTCATATCAAAGAGTTTCTTTTTAGAACTCATATTCTCACTTGAAGTTGAGAAAATAAAGATGGTAATAAAGAAAAGATATGATTCAATCATCTAAAGATAAAAGCAAATTATTGTGAGTACAATACAAAGATATATATATATATATATATATATATATATATATATATATATATATGAATGCTCCAAAAGAGTGCATATATTTATGCATATAAGAAAGCCTTATTGTATTATATTCTTATAAGTCTCAAAAGTTATAAGGATCTGAGAAAGAATACATGACCCAAAAAGGTATATTATTGATTCAAAAATGAGATTCATCCAAGATTGATAAACTTGTAATGTTATCATCTTGAGGGGAAGAGTTGAAGAATCTCATATTTTATAATAAGTGAAACATCTAGAAGATTTTCTAACTAAACTGAGATTGATGAATCCTTCTTAAAGCAAGTCCATGAAATTTTGAGACAAATAATTATGAGACAAATGAAATGAAATGTTAAATTCATTTCAATCACAAGTATTCTTAAGGCTCTAAAAGTAATTTAGAGAGTACATACATCATTTTATATATTGTACTACACAAAGATTAGTGTAATGGATATAAATATATAGTAAACTAGAAGTTTACAAAATACTTGGCATGAACCATTTAGACCATTTTGGTTCAATAATGATGTGAAAAGATATTTTATGATTTATGTGGACTAGTCATTGAAGAACCAAAAGAATCATTGAAATGATTTGATATATCTTCCTTGCTTACAAGATAAAAGACTAATACGGTTTTCACCAGCCAAAGAAAGTTATTGGCATAAATAAATAAGATGTTGTTGGACTGATCACCTACCATGCATCTTTATAATATTGGTGAATTCACTTCTTAAAGTCTTTGACGACTATGGAAAATTCACTGGGATAAGTGCTAAAGATTTTGAGTAACACTAGTTTGCATCAAACCAATAAGAAATCATTAGTTCTCCCCACATTGGTATTGGGCAGAAACCAACCATTTCATCTAAGAATGTTGGATGTGTGATATACATCTCAGTTGCTCCACCACAAAGCTTTAATTAAGATGAATTTTCAAATGAGGTTGGAAATATATGTTGGATATGAATCTCCACTGATACTTAAGAATGTAGAGTCATCCTTGAAGAATATAAGTAAAGCTCGATATGAATGGTAAAAGTGAATTAGTAGTTCCAACATAAGGGGGAGAAAATAAACAGCTGAAAAAGTAAATAAGTTGATATGAATTATCTTTGATCCTCGGACTAAAGAGAATGTCAAAAAAATCCAAAATATAATTCAATTAAAGCTTAGTAAAGCATTTGCCAGACATATTTACTGACCCATATAAATAGAGTGATCAAGTCACAATACTAGCTGTAAATGCTCCAATAAGAATTGATGTTCTAGAATAATAAGATCAAACTGCTAGTCACACCTGAAGTGTGGTAAACATGTTGGTTCCAAAGATAAAAATCATCGTAAATGAAAAGGAGCATAAATAAATAATGGTCAAGAGGAAATATAGTCTTTGAATGATCTCCAGAAGAGATGTTAAACATGAATGAAAGAAATTCAGGTACCTAAGACAATGAAGAGATCTCAATAAGTTTTGTCATGTATGAAATATAATGGAACCGATAAGCAAATCGATGTCGACGTTATTTATGCATGCAAAGTAGCAATTGATATGATGAATGAGAAATAGGATCATGAAACAAAGTCTATTGAAAGTGTACACAAAGAAATGATTGGCCAAATCAGAAAGAAATAATAGACAAAGATATAAATTCTCGTGAAAGAGAGAAGTATTTGGACCATTATTTCATACACCAAAAGGTGTAGAACAAATGTGATAGAAATGAGTTGTTGCACCAAAGAAAAATAAATATGCAATTGATTATGAAAGGACATAGTCTCATGTGGTAGATGCAACTATTTTCAAGTTCCTTATTAATATTGTAATAAAAGAAGAACTTGAATTATATGACCCACTAGAAAATGATAATCTCTGAAAGATAAAATCCATGAAGGATTATTGATATCAAAATCATGTTCCTGAGAATTCTAGCTATTTGATGACATATGTGTATGGGATATATGAAATATTAAAAGTTAATCAATACATGATTTGTATTTATCCAGAGATTATAGATCAATAGAATCGCTGATTTGAATATAATCAAACTCGTGAAGAGCTACGAAAAATGGTATTTTGAAAGAAATATGTATAGATTTCAAACTGAAGATCTAAAAATGAGATGTTATCTCAAAATATCCCCATATATGTTTCGTTTTGAAATACCATATTTAAAATGTTATTTGAGCAAAGTTACCAATGTTTTCGTGATTGAAAGATATGATTTCATATGACTATAAAGAAATTCATAATAGGAGTATTGGTAACTCGTATGTACAATACAAATGTATGTAAAGATATTTGGCTTGAAATCCAAATAGACCAATAGATTGTTGTCTATGTCAAAAAGAAAAACAAAGTTTTGTTTGGGACTATAAACTGAGCATCTCAAAAATGGAATCTTAGGGCATCAAGAAACTTACATAGAAAAGGTGGCTACACAATTTTCTATGAATCAAGCTCATCCTTTGAGTAGTCCTATGGTTGTAAGATCACTCGATGTGAATAAAGATCCCTTCCGCCCTGAAGAGAAGAATGAAGAAATTCTTAGTCCTGAACTACCATACTTAAGTGCAATAGGGTCATTAATGTACCATGCCAGTCATACAATTGAGAATAATTGAGAACTGGTTTGTAAACTTATGAGAATGAATAGCTAGATCTAGGGTTTCAGGTTAGAGTATTGTAATATAGATGCTAATGATATGTGGTAACCCGTTCTAGAACTCGAATACCAAATCAAGATGTCCAGATTTCGCTGCGAGTCTAATAAAATGAATAAGTCTTTGGTCATGCTGTCGATATGAGAGCAAAGCACAAGTGTCGATCTATACTATGATAAGAGTGTTGATCGACATTACCTTAGACAAGCATTATCGTCCTAATTGATATGTTCACTAAGTTACACTAGACCAGCTTTCTCAGGCATCTAACAACCTAACTCAACAAAATTATTACTAGGTGATTCCTACAGTCGCATTTATCTATGTCCTTAGTTCAAGGTTCTAGTTAGCTACTCTAGCACACAAGCAATGATATCAATTCTAATGAAGGATCCATATGTATTACCCTAGAAGTTCTATGTTTAGCAATACATATAAACCCTAATAAAACCCTAATTCTAACAAGGAGAATTTCTTAGACATGATTAAGGAAAGCATAATAAATATCTGAACAAAATGCATAAATTGAACAAGGTTAAGAAACAATGGACTTCCAACACAAATCTCTGAAGGAGTCTTGATTTTCTCTCCAAAACTACTAAAAATCGTAGAATATATGTTGTGGTAAAAATAATAGAATATATGTTGCCTAAGATATGGAAAAACAGATAAATAATAGGTATTAGGTCGGCCAGGGATAGTCTTGTAATTATGTGAGACTTTTGGGCTTCAAATCGGTAACAAACAAGTCGGATCATTCACTCGGGTCACTGTCGATTGATACCAACAAGGTGTTTTCTAACAACACACTTCCTAAATCTTGACTATGACTTCTGATTCTTCAACAACTACGAATTTCCTCATCACTAAGCTCTAGAAAGCTCCATAATCTCCACATTGCTCCAAAACATATAAAGACCTGAAAAGACTTTAAAATAAGACTCCAAAAAAATATAATCGTATCTAAAACACACAGGTACTATGGGTGAAAACTGGTAAAATTCATAGCATATCAACTCCCCAAGGCTTATCCATTTTGCTTGTCCTCGAGAAAATAATATCTCCACCATAAAAAGGCTTGAAATTGCATGGACTCACACAATCTTTAAAGTGTGCCATCCGCACCTCCAAGAAACTTGCCATAAGTGCGTCATTCATGATATGGAGGCCCTGCATGAAAGAAAAAAAAACATCTAAGGGATTACAAATGAACTTCACCCCAAAAATTAATTCAACCATGATACCCTTTCGAACAATTTGCGCCTGAAAAATGTAATGCATTTCGCAACAGTGGCACTGTTTATATCGACGAAAAATAGTATTTCTGCCAGCCGTAAAAGTTAGAAGTAAGCCCCTTGATTATCACCATATGTAGCCTCGGCTTAAGGAAATACATGAGAGGACTCATGTGTCTAGCAGAAACAGAAAACCCTCAAGATAGTCAGCGCTAAGGGTCATCCCTCGTTTGAAACTTAAAACCAGGATCCCCACGACAGGCTGCAGACCGGCATGAGATGGGCTCGATGTCAAAAAGAGGGCGGCGAGAGCGTCAGCCTAGGTGTTTTCTCCTCTAGGAATTCTAGTTAGCTCGAATTCTTCGAACCGCTGTGTGATCTCTCGTATAACTGCGAGATATGCTTCCATCCTTTCATGATTTTCTTCGTATTCTCCATGCATTTGACTTCTGACTAGATGTGTGTCGCTGAAGGCACTTATTTTGTGTACGCTGATGCTTAACGCGAGGTGGACCCTGTAATCAAAGAATTGTATTATGCTTCGTTGTTCGAGGCGTTGAAGCATAAACAAAATGACTGTTTGATCATTTCTCCTTGGATCCTTGTTTCGAGGATGCTCCGTTCACGTGGAGCTTCCATTTTTTGGTCTTTACCTCGTGGTTATTTCTGGAGGGAACCAACTCGATAAATAAGCCGGCTAATACATTTTCTTTGGAGCTTGCATGGGGTTTGTATTTGATGTCGTATTCACTTAGTTTGATAGCTCATTTTTCCAGTCGTCCTGACTGGCTAGGACTGTGTAGGACTGTTTTTAGGGGCTGTTGTGTCATGACGATGATAGTATGGGACTGGAAATACAGCCTGAGTTTTAGTGCAGCCATGATGACTGTCAGTTTTTCTCCATCGTCGGGTACATTGTCTCGTCATCAATTAGCAACTTGCTTATGTAATATATTGGTTTTTGCACATTATCTCCAAGCGAATCAGCACTCCGCTTACCGTTTACTCCAAGTTTGCTACAAAGAGGTACGCGTTTAGTGTTTCCGGGTAAGAGAGGTTTTTTCCTGGTGAGTCTTTGGACTTCGTGTGTCGACTTCGGGGAGGGCATATATATGAGAGTAGAAATCCGCTTCGGGTTTGCTTTGATTACTCTCTCAGTTACGAGGTATCCTAGAAATACTCCTGCAGCGACCCCAAAGGAAAATTTTGTGGGGTTCAACTTCATCCCAAACTTTTCAGGATGTTGAAACATACATGTAACTGAGCAACGTGGTTGCTGGCTATTAATGATTTCGACACGGTGGCGTCTACTAGGCAGTTGATGTGCGGCAGCAGGAGGCTGTATTTTGACATGCTTTGTTAAGGTTGGTAAAATCGATACATATTCTCCATAATCTGTTTTTCTTTTCCACCACCACCGGTTTGGTGAGCCAATCGGGATATTTTACTTCTTTGATCGATCCAAACTTTAGGAGATTGGTGACTTTGTTGTTGACTGCCTTGGCCCATTCGGGACTAAAATTTTCGTTTTTGCTTTACGGTTTCAGATGTAGGGTTGGAAATTACCGACCTATTGTTACAAGGTGATGCCCTTTGGGGCTGAAAAACATATGAGCTACCTATCAACGCTTGTTCAACAAGATATTTGTCAAAAAACTCTTCATCACCATGGAAGTATATGTTGACAATATCTAGTTAAATCACTCATCATGATGGATCCTATCACTCATCTGAAGGAAGATTTCCACACCTTGAATCCGTACAGTATGAAGTTCAACCCGACCAAATGCACTTTTGGAGTAACTTCCAGAGAAGCAATGGGATAAATTTTCACTCAAAGAGGAAGTGAAAAAAAACCCCAAGTATATCACAGAAATACTCGATCTCCCAAGTCTGAAGAACAGCCGGGAAGTACAACGTTTAACGGGACAATATGCAGCACCTAATCTATTCATTTCATGAATTTCAATAAATTCCTCCCGTTTTATAACCTCCTTCTAGGAAACAAAAATTTTATCTAGTAAGAAAAGTGCGAAGAAGAATTAAGAAAGCTCAAAGCCTACTTGATAACACCACCAGTGTTGACAAAAGCCGAGGATGGCGACACCTTGTACCTTTATATGGTGATATCTTCTTTCGTAGTAAACAACGTCCTCATAAGCGAGGATCTAGGATAGCATAAAATGATCTTCGACGCCAGTAAATGCATGATAGATGCCGAAATACGTTAGTCCACATTAGAGAAAATGGCTTTAGCTGACGTTACTTCTGCAAGGAAATTAAGGCCATATTTTAAATCTCACTCCATCGTTATACTAACCAATCATCCACTAAATTTGTGATGCATAATAAAAATCAATCTGGAAAGCTATCAAAATGGTCAATAGTATTCAATGAACATGAAATCAGATATAAAAGTCAATCAACAGAAAAGTAACAAGTATTGGTCGACTCTATCATTAAGTTATCGCCCGAACTGCAGAAACGTTTGTAACAGCCTCTATATGGTTTAATTTAAAGTTAATTAGTTTGCCATTCAACAATCATACAAGAACATGCATGAAGAACTAAAGAACTTTGTCCAGATCGACAATACTACTACCCTTGACTAAAAATTTCACCTTAGATTCCCAGATCAAATCCCAAAGTGAATGTCAAATGGCTGTGAACATGTTTTCTAGCGGTTCCAAGTTAAGGCTTCGCAACCCGAGTTTGAACTTATTAGTTGGTTTGTCCCGGATTTGAACTAATATCATATGGAACCCAAACATTTAAAAAACCTTTATTATCATATAATACTTAGGATCAAACAAGATCAAACATATATAAGGAACTACTTTCAAACTTATTATATATTACAATACATACTCATTTTCAAAAGGCACAAACACTACCCTAGCAGCACAGATCCTTCGCAACCCAAGCTGCCCCTACGGTTACCTGCAAAACAAAGAGTCTAATGAGCAAGTAATGAGTCAAGGTTCCCAAACAGTTTAATCATCCCCCCCCTCCCAACATGCATCAATCATCATTTAAAAAAGATTAAATATTTCATGCAACATGCAATGCGAAAATAAAGCAATCAAGTAACCCACACATCCACCCTTCACAGGCTGTTAGACCATCATCGATCATAGAGTTCTGGCTCTCACCCTCCAATACAAAGTATACCCCACATCTTTCTTGTCCCATTGAATCTAGACACAAAGTCTAAAAAGCCGATGGCCAGGATCACACACTTGCCGCATTGTCATTCAGAAACACGATCAAGGGTAGCTAGCTTTATCACACCTGCCTTTGAGTCCTTCCTGAAACTAATTTTGGTAAGGCCCCATACAAGGCACGAGCCTCGAGTGGACGCCAATTACTCTCATGACACTCCACCCGAGTGTCGGACCCTCATAGATCATTCCTAATAGAAAGTTTGTGGCTTTACGGGTTTTCTTGTTACATCATGACCAATCATGTTATAACATCCAAGCCGAGGCTCCAACGATATAATGCAATACAAAAACGTATTTGCATCACAATATCTATATATCACAAACAAGTTATACCTTGAGCACAAGGCCCCAACTATATAAATCAATATTTATCACAAGCATCAATCATTATCATATATTTCTAAGCGCCAAACCTAGCAATTCATCAATCCATACTCTTGTTTTGCATACGTTAACCGCACACTCAACAATCACAACCCATAAACAAGACTCACCTGGGCGATTGACTGGTTTGGCCTTAGCAAGATATCCTTATTCTAACTCTTTCACCTCTACCTCGTGGTCGGCACGACTCGAAATATCTATCAAAAAAATTAAAACAAAAAGATTTTGATGTTTTGTTAGTTAGAAGCGGGATCTAAGTATTATTATAAACAAAGAGTTAGAAACTAAATATAAAATCAAAGCTAAAGATTTGAAGGTTTACTATAAGGCTCGAGTGCTCTTAGATTCCTATGGTCAGGTTTTGATGTAAAATGAGCTGAAGGGGGTGTGGGGCTATTTATAGGGGAGAAGAATGAACTAATAGGGGTTTATTGTCGTGGGTAGAAATCAGGAGGTGGCCTTGCTGCATTTAATAATCAATAGGATTCAGCTTTCTGTCTAACCCCAAATCTACCCAATAATAAACAGATATGTGGCCAGCCACCAAACCAACCAATAAGAATTAAACAACAGCTTGGAGGTGGTGAAGTCAAGAGGAGACACGTGTCTAGCTTTTCGAAGAAGACAAGCAGGAAGCTGCATGCGGCAGCTTTCAGACACACCCCACACCTCGTATATGGATCCTAAAATAATATTAAAGTCATTGATGTGGGTGTGTTTTTATGTTTTTATAGGGTATAATATCCTAAACAAACAACTCTCAAATTAACCCTTAATCCTAACACATAAAACAATAATACTCTTGTCAAGAGAGATCAGGTGTACTACTTAGGGATCGAATCCACAAAGAACAATGGCACACAACATATTTCTTATTTGTAAAGACTAAACTAGGTAACTATATATATTAGTAGCAAGTAATCAGGTCAAGGAAATATTCCTTATTAGAAGGTATAGATGCAATATGGAAATATGCTAATAATGCAAATATGGAAATATGCTGGTAATGTAAACATGAAAATATGCTAGTAATGTAAATATGGAAATATGCTAGTAATGTAAATATGAAAATATGCTAGTAATGTAAAAATAGAAATATGTTAGATCTAGGGTTTCAAGCAAGTGGATTATAGTAGATAAAAGTTAAAGGTATTTAATCATGGAACTCGAAATCTAATGTAAAAGACACCAGCTCTCGCATGCACGCCTAATCTATTAACTAAGTCCAATGTCTCAGTCTCACTTGTTGACACGGAATGACCGTCAATCGATGGCAATGATCTTACGTCGATCGATGGTTTCAAGAGTCAAGTGTTATGTCCTAATTCGATAAGTTAACTAGATTGACTAAATCAACTCTCGTTTGTTTCTAGCAACCAAGCTCAACATAATAGATCTCGGTAGTAGACCATGCTCTCGTTTGCACCTAACTATCCTATTATCAGAGTTCTAGTTAGCTACTCTATAACACAAGCAATAAACTTAATTATATTAATAGATCTAATAATGACCTTAACAATTATATTGTTTGGCTAATCCATCAGTATCATTGATAAACGCTAAACCTAGTTGATAACTATTCAGACATAATTAAAGTAAGAATAATAATCTGAATAAAATCCATAGATAAAATATTGGGGTTTCCAAGCATACTTAGAAGACTTAGCACCTTTAGTACTAGCACACTTTTTCTGGTGAAAAACATAATGTATAAATATAAAACCCTAAAGTCTAGGTCAAAACTCGTCAAAGGGTAATCTTGTAATCTTGTGTCATGTCTCTAACTTGGGCTTGAAAGTTGGCTGTCTGCGAACTAGACATCGATCGATGGCAGATGTGCAACATTGATTGATCTTGGTCATGTAACATCGGTCGACTCCTATGTTGTATCGTCGATCGATGTTAATCTTGATCAGCTACGGATTATTCATCTCCAAATGCTCCAAAAGCTCCAAATATCTCCACATATCTCCAAAAACGTACATGGACCTGTAAAGACCTCACAACATATCCTAGGCACATATAACAGACCCTAAATTGAGTCTATCAGATTGTATAAAATTTGTAATAAATAGGCTATATCAACTCTCCCAAACTTAACTTTTTGCTTATCCTCAAGCAAACGAGCTTATGAAAGATGTTTTGAAAACCGAAGACTCACATATTGTCTAAGTATAATTGTCACCTTGCTTTATTGCAACCACATCCTATTAAGCCAATCACAGAGAAACTTTATAGACCATATCCTAGTATAGCAACCAAATTCATTCTACCAACAACTTAGCAAATACTAGTCTGACTCGCCCCTCTACTGATTTCATTTTTTTGCATAAAATAAAAGTGCAGACTTTACCTTGGGAGTATCGATCAAGGGACATGTGGACTCTTACCTTTGCAAGTATCTTAACACACAGGCAGCCTTCTTTGATTCCTTTCCTCTCTCTCTTCTCACTTCTTCTAAGTCAATGTCTCCCTTCTTTTGAGATTAGCATTTTAATTTTTTTAATTAACTGAGATATTTGGATAGGCTTCCATGAATCAAGCCCTAATGGTTTTTGTCACCAGATCATGTTCACTTCTTTTTGACCTTTTATCTCTTTCTAGGATCATATGATCAAGCTTTAATGGTTGTAGCCATCAAATCCTGTTCAACTACTTTTTTAATCTGAAGGAGAGAGAGATGGGAACCAAAAGCACGCAGACTTTGACCTTCCATACTTGCATAAGGAATCTGATCCAATGTATACCAAATCCCAAAGCAAGCAAATAGTTTCAGGATTAGTGTTGGAAATCAGCTTTGATTCCTCCAAACTTTCTAAGCAAGTGTGATATAGTGGCAGGATGATCCACTTTGGTAACTCTAGTAATCTCTGCAAATAACCTTCTAAGAATGATGCTTATAGCATGGTTAGTCAAAAATAAATCTAGATCATAGTCTCCTTCTTGACTTAATAAAACTATTTTTTTGAAAAACTTATATAGATATAAATAACACTCAAAAACAATCAAACAACATTAGCGAACCTCCCCCAGACTTAAATTACATTGTCCACAGTGTAATCCGTCCCGGATTGGTTAGAAAATTAAATCATAAGTAATTAGCTTAAGTAAAGAATTCGATACCTCTCTCTGTAAGACAGCGTCGATCGATGATCGGATATGGGTGTCGATTGATGCTAAACCTGTAAGTTCCTATTGCTTATAAAACTTAAAATAAAACACAATATCAGTAATACCTCCCCTAGACTTAAACAACACTATTGTCAGTGTTTTAGAGTCTGAGATTGGGGAAGAAATAAATCATAAGGACCAATTGTAACAAGGAAAAACTTATACACTTGCTCGCTGATAGTGAACGTCGATCGACACAGTAAAGTGCCTATCGATCGATGTGTGGCTTACTCCGTAGATCGGTAGTGATCAAGTTTCGGTCGATGCTCTATGCAGATTGTCTTCCTCGGAATTTTTTTTTGAATAATCTGAAATAGATAAATACAAAAATTAGTAATAAATGAAGAATTAAAACTTATTAGACAATGGGTTGCCTCCCACTCAGCGCTTGGTTATACTCTTAAGCTCGACGTTTTTAATGCTATGACTAGAAAGGAGGTTGATCAACACTTGGAAAACAAGTGGCTACATCTTCTGTGATCTTCTCAAACAACGTACCAATGAAGTTTCTAATTGCCTCATTTCCTCTGATTTTCTCGTTTTTATGATCTCCTTAGTGACCTCCAGTGAATGCATTCTTCTCTGTTGATTTTCAATATTGCGCTGGAGCATTCTAAATCTGGCAGTTGTAGTGTCTGACATCTCCTTTAGTTGTTGAGAAACATCTTCCTTCATCAGGCTCTGAGAAAAAGTAATATCAGTGAACCTATCTTCTAAGTAGTGTTCTTCTGTGAACTTCTGTCTGTCGAACTCAGTATTGATCGACGGTGTAAGGTTGTCGTGGATCGATGTCACTCTATCCGGTCTACTCGCATGCTGTCTCTGAAAAGTATCCATGTCTTGCTTCAACTCATCCATGCGTGTAGTCAAAATTGTAAGGCATTTATCTATAGGATAATAAACGTCATCAAGCCTCAGATAGAATTCATCTGTTGACATCTTCTGACCTTTGTAGATCGCATGAACACTATCATCAATCTCTGCTCTACTGTATGTCTCTGCTTCTGCTCTGTATTGTCGATCGATGCTGGTACATGTGCGTCGGTCGATGGCTGTTGCGGTTGTCCAAAGAAATTTCTTGATCGTTCAGCCATGAGAAGGGCGTCTGCTACATCTTTCTTTGGTAGAGTTAGAATTCTCCCATAAAAGCCTCGTGCACGTCTTCCTACATCTTCGAAAATTCCAAACTCATCGGGTCTGAGATAACCAGATTATGTTTCTTCTGGTCCAAGTGAAGAGTCTAGTTTACGTGTTATGTCGTTTGATGGCCAAGATAGGCCGATTGTTGATGTTGGATTGTGTACCCTCGCGTCCATTATCCAGCAAGGTTCATCCTCATCATAATCTGAATCATATTCTTCATAGGCTTTACCGTATCCTTGGCATGCCCAATTGGTGTCGATCGATGGTCTATTGTTACTGTCGATCGATTCTCAATAATCAGACCGGTTCCCAAAAAGACTTCCAGCTTAGTTGGCCATTGAAAGTATATCTGCTACATCCTCCTTCGTGACGTTTAAAATTCTGCCATCCATAGCTCTTGCATGACCATCTGGATCTCTCATAATACCGAACTCATCTGGTTGTAGATAACCAACTTCTCTGTCGTGTTCTTCTGCTGAATCATGTTCGGATTCTGCTTCGTGTTCAGTATTGATGGATGGCGTAAGGTAGCCGTCGATCAATGTCGACGTTTTTCATTGTATTCGAGGTAGGCTGGGTTGTAATCGTAATCAGCATGGTGGGTGTGGATCATTTCTGGGGTATGGGTGTCGATCCATGTTGAAGGTTGGGTATCGATCTATAGCTGATGTGCAAGACTGTCAATCAATTCTAGGGGTTGGGTGTCGATCGATGCTCCATCTACCGATTCCTCATTGGACTCGTAAGCGCAGAAACATGTGGCCACAAGCTCTGCATCATTATACAATTAAATCAGGGTAGCCTTGTTCTTATTTTTAACAGGTTCATAAAAGATACTTTTATCAATTAGAGATAGATACAACATGTTTAACTGTCGAATATGGCTCTCACAGTGGCCATGAATGCTCTCCCAAGTCGTAACGAAGAGTCCCAATCTATCCTAATGTCCATTACATGAAAGTCTACTGGGACTAGGGTGTTGTTAATCTGCACTGGAACATCTTTTACCATTCCTCATGAGTTCACTCTTGAGCAGTCTACAAATGTGAACAAATCATTGGAGGGTTCCTCTCTTAGGTCCAGCTCCTCTGCCATAGACTTTGGCATAATGCTCACTAAAGATCCAGTGTCGCAGAGGGCGTTAGGGTATTTTTTTTCCTTTGATGAAGCATGAAATCACAAACTTCCCAGGATCACTTTTCTTTTTCAAACAAGTTCTCTGCTTCATCTTCTCTCTGAGGTGATTGAACATGGTTTCTATGTCATCATTTGTTTCCCTTGTTTCCCTGAAAAATATCCACAATCTGTGAGTATAATAAGCTTCATCAAAAGATACATCTAAAGGAATTTTAGAAACTCTTTTAGCAAAGCCATCCATCTCCTTTTCATTGGTTTCTCTACGTTGATGTTTTGGGATCTTTTGCCTCCTCTTTGAGTGTCCCTCATCTTCTCTATCAAGATCCATATATTCAGCCAGTGTTCTCTGAGCAGCTTGGGCGTTAGCTTCAGGTTGAGCTATTGCAGCATCTGCTTCTGCTTCAGGTATTATAGTCCCCTGATTATCTATCATTTGACCTGCTGCATTACGCAGATGATCGTTGAGGTCAGGCAAGTCTCCATTCTCATTTTGAACAACAATTATAGGTGCAACCATCTGAACTCGTCTGCTATTGTCGATTTATGCGGATGAGGTGTTGTTGATCGATGCTATATGATCAATATCGGTCGATGCTAGAGATCTGGTATTGGTCGACCGTTGATTTCTGATGCCGGTCGATGCTGTCCGTAAAGATGTATTGGTCGATGCTGAAGTTATGCCGCCGATCAATACGTGTCGTCTTTCTTTGTGGATTGTGTGTTCGAGTTGCTGTGGGTCAGAGAACAGTAAGTCTTGTCCTTTGTTGTTCTTGCACTCTTTTTCATGCACCTGAAAAACAGAGAAAAAGAAAAATCAGTAACCTTGAAAGTAACAAACCTACACTAAGTCCTAGAAAATAAATCTAATGGTGATCAATGTTCCCCGGCAACGGCGCCAAATTTGACGTGGGTGTGTTTTTATGTTTTAATAGGGTAATAATATCCTAAACAAGCAACTGTCAAATTAACCCTTAATCCTAATACATAAAACAATAATACTCTTGTCAAGAGAGATTTGGTGTATTACTTAGGGATCAAATCCACAAAGAACAATGACACACAATAGATTTCTTATTTCCTAAGACTAAGCTAGGTAACTATATGCAATATGGAAATACACTAATAATGCAAATATGAAAATATGATAATAATGTAAATATGTTAGTAATGTAAATACGAAAATATACTAGTAATGTAAATATGGAAATATGCTAGTAATGTAAATATGAAAATATGTTAGATCTAGGGTTTCAGGCAAGTGGATTATAGTAGATAGAAGTTAATGGTATTTAATCATGGAACTCGAAATTTAATGTAAAAGACACCAGCTCTCGCATGCGCGCCTAATCTATTGACTAAGTCCAATGTCTCAGCTCTCGCTTGTTGACACGGAATGACCGTCGATCGATGGCAATGATCCTGCGTTGATCGATGGTTTCTTGAGTCAAGCGTTATGACATAATTCGATAAGTTCACTAGATTGACAAAATCAACTCTCGTTTGTTTCTAGCAACTTAGCTCAACAGAATAGATTCCCGTAGTAGACCATGATCTCGCTTGTGCCTAATTGTCCTATTATCAGGGTTCTAGTTAGCTACTCTAGAACACAAGCAATAAAGTCAATTCTATTAATAGATCTAATAATGACCTTAACAATTCTATTGGCTAATCCATCAGTACCATTGATAAACCCTAAACCTGGTTGATAACTACTCAGACATAATTAAGTAAGAATAGTAATCTGAAAAAAATGCATAGATAAAATATTGGGGTTTCAAAGCACACTTAGAACACTTAGCACCCCTAGTACTAGCACACTTTTTCTGGTCCAATACATAATGTATAATAAAACCCTAAAATTTAGGTCAAAACTCGTCCAAGGGTAATCTTGTAATATTGTGTCATGTCTCTAACTTGGGCTTGAAAGTCGGCTATCTGCGAACTGGACATCGATCGATGGCAGATGTGCAAAATCAATCGATCTTGGTCATATAACATCGGTCAACGTCTACGTTGTATCGTCGATCTATGGTAATCTCGTACTTCAACTCTCTTAAATGCTCCAAAAGCTCCAAGTATCCTCATATATCTCCAAAACGTACCTGGACATGTAAAGACCTCAAAACATATCCTAGGCACATATAACAGATCCTAAATAGAGTTTATAACATTGTCTAAAACAGGTAATAAATAGGCTATATCAGTCATCCTACCCTAATAACTAAAATCAAATTCTTCCGAGATTTCTTGAATGATCTAAGACGAACAGCGAGCGTTTTTGACCTATAATTTTATGAAGAATCTTCCCCTACCATTACTTATTACAAACCTCAATTCAAACTAAAGCACCTCTCAATCGGCTTAACATTATTTGTCCTTCCATACCATGTCATTCTGACATCTCTCGACTTCACTTGTGGTCTTTCCATTCCAGCATTTTGCAATTATTTACAAACTATTGAAGAAACATTTTCTAACTACTTTTCTAAGTCATTTTCCTTTGGAATTTTTCTTCTCATTCTCGAACATTTATATTTCCATTTTTGGGTTCTCGGTGATTCTTAAATTTTTTGAAACCTTTAATATTATTCTGGCCATTCGACTTCATGCAATATTTCCTCGTGCCAAAATCATTCCAATGCTTTTTCCATCTTTATTTATCATTAGAACTTTGGTCGCTTATCAAATCTGCATTGGCTCAAATTTTCTTATTCGGCCATCCTTTGGCGATTTTTGTGGACATACATCGACCATCTTCCACACGACCATTCTTTGGCTTTGTTCGTGTCGTTATTTTTTTAGGATTATTACAACGTCAATCCTAATATTCCTTGCAGCAAGCTGCAAGTTTAGGATCTTTCATCTATCAAAGTGTGATCTGATTAATTGTGGGATTGAGAACTTGAGCATGCCCTCTTCCTAGAACCATGACTCATAGATACAAGAGTAACCCATCAGAGAACTCCAAGGCCGCTGATCTGGCCTAGGGATCAGGAAATTAAAATCAGGTTCAACGCCGACATGCTCAAGAAGTGCTTTCACTCTTTTCATTGTAGACTTAGTCAGCGAATGACCTTACCAATCCTGTCCTTCGATGACGGATGGCCTAATGTCAAACCCATGGACTTCTTCCTGATAGGTATATCCACGATCTCGGCTGAACGTAATTGGTAGAAGACCTATGGACGACGATGATATAATGTGTCCATACGTGAAAACTACACAAGGGTTTACGTCGGTATCGTTGTTTCTCAAATCATTTTCTTCTGCGACAATATCCTGGCCTTCTCTTTCAGCCTGTAATGTGTCTTCAGCAATTTGAATCACAGAAAGTGGGTGTGATCCAAACTGGTTGTATCAGTCAAAACTCCCCAGTGTCTTCTTATTACATCATGAACTGGATTAGAAGCCCCAGATTCTTCCGACCAAACTCGGTGCAATAACGATATCCTTATCCTTCCCTGACATTTACAGATCAAAGACATTTTCTCTTGAAGAACAGATGCAGAAATCAAAAGTGAATCAGAAAAAAAAAAATCAAAGATATGGTGGCAGATCGCTAAGTATATACAATTAAAAGCGGAGAAAAGAGAGGGCAAGGGACAAAATTACACTGATCACTAGAAGAAGTCAACAAATGAGGAGATGATTCATATATTTATAAAGGATACAAAGTGAAAGATTAAGACACATCATCATTTGGTCTACAAACCTAGCAGCGCCATGTTACGCGTTTCAAGGAGACAATGATTCCACTTATCAAAAGAACCTAAAAATCCGGTTTCATAATTGAACCATTGGTACACCAAATTGCCGATAGCGGGAGTTCTCGGTGGACTATTTGTGGTTAACTAATGAAAAATGTGGGAAGTTCTGAGATGAAAGTTCTGCGGCATTTGAAAGATAATTTGAACCTAGTTCATTTACTGTCTGGACCCATTCTTTGTAATTCATCAAGATTGACTTCGTCTTTTACAATGGTCTGGAGGATTTAATTTTATAAGTGGATTATATTCCTCAACAAGGCCCGTCTAATGGCAATTAGAAAGAGAGGTAGTCAAAGAACATTTGTCGATTGAAAAAAAAAAGAAAAGTCGGATGTAAAAGAAGAAGGTTTAGCTCAAAAAGAACATTCACAATCACAAAAAATCTCGGCACAGAAACTAAGGTTTTCATAGCTTTATTGTTTTTGCAAAGATCATAACTCTTTATGATTTCATTGTCTTTTCTTTTGTAATGGATACTACATCATGACCCGCACGATAGCATTGATTTTATTTTAAACTGATTAATTTTTTTTATAAATTAATTGAATGTTTTTCGTTTTAGGAGAGAATTAATTGTATAATATTTATTTTTATGTGGCTTAATTAACATTATTATAATTTTTTTTTGTGTAATTTATCTTGTTAATAGTTTAGTTCATACTATAATTAGGTTAAATTTATTGTTTTTAATTAGTGTTAAGCATTTCTTTTCAGATAATATGTATTTTGAGCATTTTAATAATTATTTTATTATTATATTTTTTACAATATTGTTACTTCAATGATTAATGTTTATATATATTTACATTTTTTTTTAAATGGCTACTATTAAATTATTATGTTACTTAAATAAATTATGTATTTTTATTAAATTGTAGATTGGTGTATACAAAAATAACTGATGTTGCTAAATTATAGAAATCTGAATACATTTTTGTGTTCCTACAAATCATATTAGTTACACTTCATCTAAATACTTTAATGCTCTATATATTTCAATTATAACATAAAATCAAGATTTTTAATTGATTAAAATGTATGAAATGTTATTCAATTAGCTATTTAATATTCTATAGCGTTAGTTTCATATACATTTTTATGAAATAATTCTGATTTGTTAGAAAAGAATTGACCCAACAACAGCATACATGGATATTAGTAGAGATTTTTCCCAACAGTTTTTGTTAATTACCATTTCAAAATTGAAATTCATCATCTAACAACTTTTTTGACCTGAGTACAAGAAAGGAGTACGTCTGTATAATTCTTCTATGTTTTGTTTTCTGTTGGACCCCCACAAACACTTAAGAGTATTTGTTGTTCCAATCGTATAAAATCTTTTAATAAACTTATAAAGCGCGAAATATCTTTAAGCAAAATATAATTTACAAAATTAAAATGTTTCAACACTTTTACTTTAGTGTATTTGAATATTATATATAAATAATTATATTATTTTGTATTTATTAAATATTAAATTTTATAAGATACTCCCTCTATTTCATAAAGACAGTTTTTTGGGCTTTTCACACAATTAAAAAAACAACAAACGTATTAAATCACTATAATAAATGTATCGATTTCTGTAATTTTCAATTTTCAATAAGTTTTTGCCAAGAGTAACCCAATAAAATAAAGTAATTTTTTTGAAATTTTTAATATTTTCATAAATAACTTAAAAAGTCTATATTTAGGAAACAAGTTTTTCTAAAACATGTATCATAATGAAACGGAGGGGGTACTACCTAATTTATTTTTTAGTTATTTCAATTTTATTAATTATTAATTTTTAATAAATTTTCTGTAATATTTAATCAATTGCATGATTTATGAATTTTAAATTAGAAATTTCTTTGATTTTAATTTCTTATATTTTATTTATATATAATATTTATTTTAACCTAAAATTTTATTAAATTTTAAATAAATGAAATTTTTATTTGTAATAATATAAATGAAATAATGTATTAATTTAACTTATTTGATATTGGTTGAAATATTTTGTAGTATCTAAACCTACAAAAATAAGTTATACTTATTTTCTTTTTTTTTCTTAAATTATCTGAATCTTTTACTTAATAATTCGATTTTTCAAATAATTTAATAGAAAAGTGATAAAAAATTATTAAAATGATGAGACCTAATGTTTTATATTGTTTGGAAAAAAAATATTATATTTTTTAAAAATATAGATATTAGTATAATATTGTTGCCATAACTATTTTATAATAGAGAGTTTTATTTAATTTAAAATCCTACAAAAAGGTTGGGTCCAAGGGAATGTTTCTTTTTAATAAAAGAGACTAGATTTTGACATGTGCTTTCAAAGAGCGCGATTAATTTTTGGTTATAAATTTTTTTATTTATTAAAATGTTAAACATTTTCAATTTTTTATTTGTAAATTTTATTTTATTTATAGTAAAATTTAAAATAATTAATATTTTATTATATTTAAAATATTGGGTACACGTTAGGTTCTCAGTTCGGCTTTGGTTTTTCTGGTTTAGAAACCGTTTGAGTTTTTGTAATTTTAAATTTGTTTTTGGAATTGCTTTTTCGGTTCGATTCTAGTTCGTTGTTTTTTTACATTCTAAACATAAGAACTCACTCATTAACTTAAACCATTGTACATTAGTTTAATGTTGGAACTGAAATTCGCACTGTCGACTTCCGTTGAATTAGAAACGCAGGGTAAACCCTAGTTTCCCAGATATCCCGGATATCTGCTAAATCACACGCCAATCAGTCAGAATACGAAGTAACTATTGAAAACAAAGTAAGAATCAAAAAGAGAGCAAACAAATGTCTTATTCCGAATTTGCGTATGAGCGTTTAAAACATGATAGGAGCCTCGGCTATGAGAGCTGTCGGCGAGATACCTAGTTCTAATAATCTAAGACTGGAAAACCCTAGTTGAGTCGCTGCTCAAATAACAAAAATGGAAAGTTGCCAAAATGCTCTTAGTGCTAAGCTATGTTTGCTCTGAGTAGAGATTTTCGTGTCCCTTGCATCATCAACCTTGAAGTCCTTATATACTCCTTTAGAGGCGGTTTGCTCTTTCCCCTTCTGCCCTTGGTCGAATTTATCGCTTCGCGGATATATTCCTTTTTTCCCTCGATCTTATTGATTATCTTCGGAAACTTAACATTTATCCTTCGATCTTGACATTTATCCCTTCAAACTTAACATTTATCCTTTAATTTAAAATAAAAGATAAACCGTCACAAACTTTGGTCTTAATTTCGGATAAAATCGTGAGTGGGCCTTTAACCGAGCTTTAGACCTTGTCGGGCCGTTTTCTGACCTGGGCGTTTCCACGATTTTATCTAGATAACATTATTAAGATGTCGTCGTCCGAGAGTTAGGATCTTTCGTATGGGACGTGTGACTCTAGGTATTTAGTTAACCGTTACCGTCTCATACGATCGACCCGATCCTTTCTCGAGAAAACGAGTTCTTTCGGTAAGGCTCCAATGTCAATCCCGATTGAGACGAAACAAAGATAAGTTTGATCAAGTATCAAAAGAGGGAGTTTAACGAGGACGAGGTGAAACTGGATTGATTTGATTTGACTTGCCGAACGAGTGAGTCGGAATTCTCACGTCATCTAACTCACCCGTTTGACGAGTAGGCCTTGTCCAACTTGCCATACGAGCGAGTTGGCCGTGTCGTGCCTACCAACTTGCCTGTACGGCGAGTTGGTCGTGGCATGCCATCCAACTCACACGTATGTCGAGTTGGTTGGTCCGTTCGGTCCAACTCACCCGTATGGCGAGTTGGACTTGGCGAGTTCGTCGGTTCATGCTGACCAACTAGCCAGTATGGCGAGTTGGCCTTGTCCAACCTGCCATACGGGCGAGTTGATTGGTCCATGCTGACCAACTCGCCTGTATGGCGAGTTGGTTGATCCGTACTGACCAACTCGCCCGTATGGCGATTAGGTTGATCCGTGCTGACCAACTCGCCATACGGGCGACTTGGTCGATTCATGTTTCTGTCTTTCAAGTTTTGTCACGGAAACTTTTGTTAAGTCAGTTTCGAGACTACATTTGTATAGAAACACGATTCTTAGATGCTGATTTCTAGAATACCGTTTTTGCCCCCAACAAACGCATCTCCTGGTAGGTTTCCGACATCGATTTCTTCGTAGCCGATTTTGACCCCAACAGTTAGCCCCCCAGCTCGTTAGAAATTTGAAGTTCTTGCGAGAGTTTTTAAGCATATTGGACCAATTAGGCGGAATCCGAGGAATGCTCGTTAGATCGCAAGGTTCTAGCGAGTGGTTTTGGCAGGTTTGGTAAGTTAGGCGGAATCAATGTTCGAAAAGGTCTGTTGAAAGTGGTCTACTTATCCTTCTAAGAGCGGAATGCAGTAGGATTGGGGCTGCGCCTTGTGAAGGCTGCCTACGTACACTTGTAACAGGGATCAAGGCTTTCGTAGTTCATTCCGGAGTTATGGTTCTTACTTCCTGATTTCCAGTGAGATCCTTATATTTTAGCTATGTCGTGTACACATTATCAGGCATGTTGCTGCCAACGGCATTGTATATTGGACCTTTGTCGGCCTCGAGACCAGCCTTGTAGGCTGTTTATTTTGGCCGAGTGTGGCCGTACTTATGTTTTCGGGACTGACAGCATGTGGCTTTGGATCCCATCCGCTTCGCGATATTTTTTTAATGAATAAACTAGGCTTTTTTCTTGAAAATGAGTTTAAGTAGATTTGGATTTTTGTTAAGCATAGAGGGAGGGATATGAGTTGTCATCTTGTTCCCAACTCTTTTACGGATCATCCTATTTGTTGCTCGTTCGAGATGTTTGAGAAGTTTTTCAAAGTTTCGTGAGCTCTTAGATATGTACGAAGAGACATGCTTTCAGGAGCTCGTAACTTTTCGATATAATGCCTTAATGTGTTAGAGACCAGTGTTCTGGGTTTAGGGTAAGACCTAGGTCTAATCAAGGTTTTAGGGGATGCGATGACTACTTCGACTTACGTTTCCCGTATCGCTTTTGACCTGATTCCATCCCGCTTTAAAGTCCACAATATGTTCTCGTTTTATGTGACTTGTATGGTAGGAATCGAGCATCTCTTCGAGGACAATTTTTTAAGTCTCCCGAAATTGTCTGAACAATTTTTTGTATTTCTTTTATAGCGCTATTACCCTTGTGTCGGGTGTTCGAGAGCTATCTCTACGAGATGGCTTAGTCTATTTAGGACGTTAAGAGCTTGTTGTGATCAGCAACAAACTTATTCTTATAGTATAATTTTTTTTGAACCTTCTCGAAGGATACGTGTGAAGAAGGTGTATATTTTATAGTCGCAGATGGACTGGTTTTAAGGTTAGCATTCCGTTTCGGAAAGTTTTGACGAAAAAACAATTCGCCGAGCGTTAGCGACGTCTCGCTGTGTTGAAGGTTGAGTTTTTCTTTTGTATGCCGAATTTCGTGCTTGAAATTTTTGCGGGATTGAAGATGTATGGTTTCGCAAGGTTTTTGTTTTAACCTTACGGAAGAGAAACGTTTTGTTTTTTTTCCGAGGAATTAGGACCAAATGGGTCGCGTTTGTCCCTAAGAATATGCGACTTCCTTCCACTGTGCTTTGTGAAGAGTCCCCCCCCCCCCTTCCCCCGAGATTTGTTTTGTCTATAATTAAGGATGCTTCGTATAGCTCTAGGACATCCGTTACGAGTTTTTCCTTATGTGACGCTTTTCACTTGTAAAACGCTGTGGGTTTAGAGTAAACTGCAGAACATATTGAACTTGGTTGGTTGTCGACAAATTTACGTTTCCGTTAACTGTACGGTGGCTACGACTAAGTTTCGATATTAAGAATTTGTCGTATGAATTCCAATTCTGGGTTATACGATAGTTATTTGCACTTGGCGTTTTTAACCAAATCGTGGATTGTCGTTTTGTCGCTAAGTGATTGGGTGAGCAGTGGTTGCTCAAACATTTTGGCTCGGTCTGAAGGATGTGTTCAGCCGAATAGCCAAGGATGTTGCTGGTCACGGGTAAACTACGGCACGTTCGTGTTAACATTAAGGTCATGCTAGTTTAGAACTTTCCTAGAGAGGATACCGAATTCCAGTTTGGATTTTTATCGGAAGCAGTAATTGGCTGATGTCCACAGAGCGTTTGTCGAGATCGACGGGCCAAGTTGGAGTTTTCCGTGCTATAGTCGTACGAATTTTTTTTTGTTTTGGTATGATGAAGACAAAAGCTAAAAGGCTCGATAAAGAACATGTACGAGATGATTGCCTGCTTGGAATCAACCAAGGGAGATGGGAGGCAGAATCCAGCGAGCCGCATGGCTAAGGGGTGAAATCTGTAAGATCGTAGTGCGAAGAGATAAAATTTAGTTTTTTTTTTCGTTGAGAGACGAGTCATATGAATTTGTTTTTAGCTATACGCAAATTTTCCAAAACACTTCTCCGCAAAACTTGCTAAGGTTAGTTCCGAAAGTTTCTTCGCATAACTTGGTGTGGCTATACGAAGGATGTTTCGCATAAGTTTTACGAGAAGTGAATGGCATAGAAGTAAGTTGATAATGTCCCTCGCAGATTACTCGTGATATTTGCGAACGAGGAATGTGTTTTCGTCATTCTCTTTTCCGCATTGCGAAGTCATATTTTGTGACACCGATCTTGTGTCTGGTAGGTTTTTTCCGTATAAAATGTCATAGTTATATAAAATTAATGGATGATCAATTTTATGAGACTTCGCATGGCCTAAATGATTTTCTGTCTACTACTGCAAGAGTTTGCTTTGTCAAAATCGTTTCCTTGATGTCGATAAATTTTTTTTTTGAAGTATGGGAGTATACGAGTATAGTATATGTACCTACTCCCACCTTTTCTTACGAAAGAAAACAGCTGAACCGCTATTTTGAAGGGTTGTGTACGTTTTTTCTTTCGAAGATTGGGATGATCGACAATCTAGGTCAGTTTAAAGACGACGCTAGGATTGTGACTTGGGGACTTTCAATTTGACGACTAGGAATACGTCGGTTTTAAGAAAATATCTAGGAATGAGGCGGTTTTAAGACGACGTTCGCATTTCTAGTTCCTTCTTTCCTTAGGAAATGAGCTAAGTGTGTGTGGTGATCGTTTCTCGGTTTTCCAAGAGTTTAGATCGGTTTGCAAAATTTGCGTAAGCAGTCGCAGAACAATAGATCGAGACAGGAAAATTCCTAATATTTAGATAGCTATACAATTCTCCTAGATCCTAATTTCCCTAAAGTTTTATGGAAATCTCCGATGCGATTTTATTTCTTTGTACATTCCTACGAAAATTCCAAGTCTGATTTCAAAAAGGTCCAAGCCTGCCATACCTTAGTGTTCTCGAAGGTTTAAGTTCACCTCTTCTCCGTTTTGCTTGCTCATCTCCCCTTCTTCTTCTCGTGTCTGTACGCCCCTTAAGAATGCTAACAATATTAGTTCTTCCAGGCCGCGTTTAGGCTCGAACCTGTCTTGCGGTTTTTATCGTAAAGTTCCCACGGTAACTCCAATCGAGGCGAAACAAGAGATGTTTCGATCGGGGTTCAGAGAATAAGGCTAAGATGGAGGTAAGGGTAAGTAGGATGCCCACTAGGGTGAGGAGGATGCCCAAGAGGGTGAATACTACGCCCAACAGGTCGAGTAGGAGCAAGCCAAGGAGTTTAGGCAAGTCTCACTTGATTTTGTCGTAAAATCTCAATAGAAACTCCGATTGAGATGAAACGAAAAGTGTTTCGATCAAGATTCTAAAGATAACACAAAGTATAAGCTTATCAGGGCTTGACAACCTCGCCATGAGCCGAGTTGGAGAGACTAATACAAACTCACCATCGGGGCGAGTTGGATAGTGTGCGTCCAACTTGTTTTGATCGTAAAATGTCAACGGAAACTCTGATTGAGACGAAACAAAAAGCGTTTTGATCCTAACTCAAAGGAGAACGCAAAGGTGAGCCAAAAGAGTGCTCATCCAGTCCAACTCTCCCGCTTGGCGAGTTGGATTGGTCCAACTCGCCCAATGGGTGAGTTAGATGGCTCGTTTTGTCCAACTCGCCTGTTAGACGGCTCATTTCGTCCAACTTGCCCGTTCGGTGAGTTGGATTGGTCAAACTTTCCGAACGGGCGAGTTAGAGAGCTCTTTTCGTACAACTCGCTCATTCGGCGAGTTGGACTGGTCCGACATGTGCGTCCAACTTGTTTTGATCATAAAATCTTAACGGAAACTCCAATTGAGACGAAACAAGAAGCGTTTCAATCGGGATTCGAAGAAGAATTCAAAGGTGAGCCAAAATAGTGCTCATCCATTCCAACTCGCCTGTTTGGCGAGTTGGGTTGGTCTAACTCACCCAATGGGTGAGTTACATAGCTCGTTTTGTACAACTCTCCCGTTCGGCGAGTTGGACTGGTCCGACCTGTTTGTCCAACTTGTTTTGATCTTAAATCTCAATGGAAACTCCGATTGACACGAAACAAAAAGCGTTTTGATCGGGATTCGAAGAAGAACGAAAAGGAGATCCAAAGTAATGCTTGTTTTATCAAACTCTCCCAATGGGCGAGTTGCACGACTTGCACTGTCCAGCTCGCCCGTTGGGATAGTTGGACTGGTCAACCTCACCGAACGGGCGAGTTGCACAGCTTGTACTGTCCAACTCGCCCGTTTGGTGAGTTGGACTACTCGATTTGGATGGTATGTGAAATGCCCAAAATTGAAGGATCACTCAAAGGTTGAAGGATTGGATAAGCCTTGCACCGAATGAGCTAGAATGCACAAACGATCAAGGGACGTGGATCGAATGGTCGCACAAGGGCTGCGAAAGACCCTTGATATTCCAAAACCTAAGCCCAAAGATATGACTCACTCGGACGACTTAGAAGCTACGATGTTCAATTAAGAACAAAGGATTCCACAAGAATAAAAAGAAAGGTTTTTGATTAAAAATGTTGAATGAACAAAACAATACAATAGTTGGCCTTTATATAATAGACAATGGGTTAGACCAAAGGTCTAAACTTATTCTAGGAAATACAAACTAGATAAATATGTTGGACTTGACCAAATTTTGAAGGTTGTGGTCAAAAACCTCTTCGACTGGTCTCGCCCTTCGGCATGGTCGACAGTCAAATAATTACCGTCAGATTGATATATTATTCGACCATGACATGTAGTTTCTTGTTGGACCTTTCTTGAACAACTTCAAACACTGATTTCAGAATGAGAACAAGGCCTCCATGTTTTGTTTCAAGTCCATTAGCTTCTCTCGGTCTAGAACTTCATGGATCAAACCGATAAGGCCCATAAACATCCCATTAAGCCAAGCTATGATTAGTTTCCTAGCTGGTTTGTACCTGATTTTCATACCTAGGTCCATGATGCTGGTCAGGGTCGCATCATTCCCTCCTCGTTTAAAAGGATTTGTCCTCAAATTCGGACCTTCTAGGATGAATGAACCGAGATGGACCTAAGCCTAAAGATATACCAAAACCTAAGCCCAAAGATATGACTCACTCGGACGACTTAGAAGCTACGATGTTCAATTAAGAACAAAGGATTCCACAAGAATAAAAAGAAAGGTTTTTGATTAAAAATGTTGAATGAACAAAACAATACAATAGTTGGCCTTTATATAATAGACAATGGGTTAGACCAAAGGTCTAAACTTATTCTAGGAAATACAAACTAGATAAATATGTTGGACTTGACCAAAGACAAAAGACTTGACCAAATTTTGAAGGTTGTGGTCAAAAACCTCTTCGACTGGTCTCGCCCTTCGGCATGGTCGACGGTCAAATAATTACCGTCAGATTGATATATTATTCGACCATGACATGTAGTTTCTTGTTGGACCTTTCTTGAACAACTTCAAACACTGATTTCAGAATGCGAACAAGGCCTCCATGTTTTGTTTCAAGTCCATTAGCTTCTCTCGGTCTAGAACTTCATGGATCAAACCGATAAGGCCCATAAACATCCCATTAAGCCAAGCTATGATTAGTTTCCTAGCTGGTTTGTACCTGATTTTCATACCTAGGTCCATGATGCTGGTCAGGGTCACATCATTCCCTCCTCGTTTAAAATGATTTGTCCTCAAATTCGGACCTTCTAGGATGAATGAACCGAGATGGTTTTGCTCAGCCAAGGTGTTTATACTCTTCTTGTGAACGCAGAACCCTATTCCAGGCTCATAAATGAAGTTTTGTAGACCCTCTTGAGGCCTCAAAAGCTCCACTGGGTCGTAGTCCTTGCAAACGAATGGCTGAACCATTTTATCACTTAATAAAGAACCGAGAATATCACCTGAAGCATAAGCGGTTGTGATATCTTTTTCATGATCAGCTTCTGGTCCACTATCAACCACATTTTCAGCCACCTTTTGTACATAAAAGAGAGCACTTACAGCCTCTGGTTCTTCCTTTTGATGTGGCTGGTCGTCCATATATTCTGCTTGGACATAAAAGATCGATAGCCCCGGTTCGATATCTTTGGCCTCTTGATCTTCTTCCAACACTGACGATAGACGTGGGTCTGTGATCCTTTGATGGATATTAGCCTTGAAACTCTCCAGCCATCTCTCGAAACCCTCACTCCTCTTCTCTTCAGTTCTGGCCGATGGAGTTCCTACAACTTGTTTCGATTGTGGATTTTTGACCGTCTTCTTTGGACTGCTCGGTTTAACTCCCATTGAACCAGAATCATGGAAGAGTTGTGTACCTTCTTTTCTGAGTGTTTTCTTCCACTTGTCTCTCTCAGGTCGTGACTTGTTGACTTCCTCCTCTTGGTCACGCTCATATTGTGTTATCATCTCTGTTGTATGTTTGTTGTACCTCCATTCTCGCAACTTTTCTTCTTGTGCTTTAAGTTCAGCCTCCTCATCATAGTTTCTTAATAGTCCAAAAGACACAGATCTCTTAGAAGATGAAGAGTTGTACCTCCATTCTCGCAAATTTTCTTCTCTTGTTTTGCGCTCAGCCTTCTCTTCATGGTTTCTCAACAGTCCAAAAGACACGGTTGATCTCTTA